>CM043112.1:14040004-14491947 GCA_023701765.1 Hylyphantes graminicola
ATTTGAGAATCGCATCTTATAGAAATATATAACGGATAAGGGGATAAGGGAGAACATTGGATCAGGTTTAGATAAGTAGAATACAAAAAAATATCGAAGAATGTGGCCTGTAAAGGTTTAATATAGATGTAGTTTGATTTGAAGACATAATTCTAGGATTTGCTTGTGATAGCAAGTTACTATAAAACTCGTTATAGGGTTCGAAAATGACCGTTAGAGGGCGCATATTTCATTAGATTAAAGAAATTTTTTTAAGTTATTGTAAAATCTGTAAAATACGAGTGCGCCGACATACATTGCCTGCTAACTTAAATGATAAAATTTTAGGGAAAAGTTAAAAGAACATGAATATTAAAAATGTTATTTGTGTACAGTTTAAAAACCCCGAGTCAAACTTAACAATGGAATGTTAGCCAATACTGAATTTTTAAAAAGTTTCGCTGCCTTTCAAATCACCTTGTCCTGATCACAATACAAATTTACTAGATCCTATTCTAGAGCATATTCTTCGGGATAGACCCCCGAAACAAGACTATAAAATTCTTTAACACAAATCAAAGAACCTAATTACCCGTTTAATGCTAAAATAACACTATATAAGGGCGAATTAGCACGATCGACTGTTGCCAACCAAAGTGGCTCATCAATTAGAGAAACAAAATATTTTCGATGCCACAATGAGAATGTTCCTTAAAATGTCACAATCTCCATATTGTGATTTCTTTGTTTGTTTTGTTTTCTTTGACAAAATGTCGAAACAAGTTCTTTAGATTTTTATAACGTCACGCGCTCCGAACTGCGATTTTATTGGTTGTTTTGTTTTCTTAGACAAAGTTTTGAAACAAGCCCATTCTCCGGTTGTCTTGAATTTTTTTTTAAATTTTTTTAAAAATTTAATAGGAAAAAGCTAGCTGATTTGCAGATCACTAAAATTTTAGAACAGAACATTTGTGAACACGTGTCCCTCTTTTCGGTATATACGTATTTCTAGTTCTTTCATGCAGCCAACACACGGTATTGAAGGGCCATCTTTCGGTTAAATTGAACATAATAAAGTGTAATAACATAATAACGTAATAAACATAACTAACATAATAAAGTGTTCTATATAAAATTCCATACTTGACTCATTCGTTTTCTGCAAGAAATGTGTTAATATCTCTATCCATTTCTTTTTTTTATCAACTTTTAAAAACAGGTAGTCCATTTTGGGACACCCTGTATACACTACATTCGAACTAATATCGGAATTCCGGCAAATCGGGCTTATTCGCCCTCATGTTCTGTTATAAAAATCAAAAATTTGAACTTCATTTGGCCTATATTATTCTAAAATAACGATATTTAAGGCTTGTTCAAATTAACTTAATAACCTTACCAGCATGAAAGCTCATGTGCCTGTTGATGTCTGTGATGGAGTTGAAGCTTTTATGGCAATAGCTGCAAGGAAACAGGCACCGGGACTCGAATGACTCCGGCAACTTCAGAGCGGTAGGATTTTGACTTGGATCGTTAAACATAGGTAACCTGTCAAACAAAGCAAAATGTTTTAAATATAGTCGGAAAATTAATTAACCTATTAAAGACAATGGAGAAGAAAATTTGCCTCTGGCAAACGATCCAAGTCAGTTTAGTCAAACCTAGTTCCTAGTTTTGCACAGAGTTTGCATCGATTGCCAACCTTGGTTGCAATATTGAAATTGGTAAAATAATCAAATAAGATAGAACACATAGTATTGCTTTTCAATTAATGAACTGCATCATTTTATGCATGCTTACCCGACATTGTTCTCTATTGGAAAGGCCATCGCTCTATCTTGGGCTTCATTGGTATCGGGCTCCTTTTTTGGCGTCGTTTCTAAGGTGGCTTTTTTCTCTTTGGCGATAGGATTTCTCATATCGATGGGCTCGTTAGGCGACTGCTGCTCCATGTTGAAATAGTTCAGTTGAGGAAAAGCCATCTCTGGTTTCAAACAACTGTCTGAAATAGCAAAAATAAATCGAAATTGTGCAAATGTTTCAAACTTATGAATGTCAATACCACACAAAAGGTTCCTAAATGTTTTGTTATAGGCGTATATTATATAGTATCGATATATAATACATGCCTCTATAACAAATATATATATATATATATATATATATATATATATAATATATATATATATATATATATATATATATATATATATATATAACCCCCTGTAGCCACCCAAACTTGCAAAAATCGTAGTTTCTAGAACAGTAAAATCAAAAAAATTAGGCATGCGATGCAACTTAAATCGATTTTTATCGATTTATAATTGGCATGAACATTAATACTACACATTACATACTCATGTATTTAAAATACATGTAAATACTGTGCTTTTAGTCTGAGGTAAATGGTATAATAGCAATAAAATCTATATCTTACTCAGTAACTCTGTAGCTTGCAGCAAACTGCTTTCGGAAATTCCATTTTGCTTTTCCAAGAAGTTGCTGTCGGTGAGGGGGAACAGAATGTCTTCACCTCGAAGACTTAGTACCTGAGAAGACATCGTGGACAGTTTGAAAGGTCTTCCTTTCCGCCGATTGCCAAGGAGGGATCTCTTAGGGTCCTGCAGAACTTCGACCTTGCCCGTTTCAGAAGCGCCATCGGCTGGAATCGCACTCGCGTCCTTAGCATCGTCGGCAAGGCTCGGTGACAACTTTGGCGGAGGAACTTCCCCAATGTCCTGGGACGGCGACAAACGGGTCATTTGTGAGGTAGCATCGTACAACTTTGGCATGGAAATTAACCCGTTCTGTTCTTGCAGGTTTTCTGAAACGCTAGTTTGGACAGAGTTTTCGTTCTTTTGGAGATTCTTTTGAGTCTGTGATTTTTCAGAAGAACTATTGTTGTCCTCCGAGGCAGAGTGCTCCAACTTGCTTTGGCCCATGGAATTGAGGATCCGCACCGCAGTCTTTTTGAGAAAGGAGACCAGTTTCTGGGAACTACTTACATTTCGCATTCTGTTAGGGCGTCTTCTGTAGGGCAACGGTTCCTTCTGGGCCGATTCAGCGTGAAACCGAATAATGTGGTGCCTCAGGTTTCTCAGTTCGCTGAACCCTCTTCCGCAGATCTTGCAAAAACAGGCTTTCACGCCACTGTGGATGCGTTCGTGCCTCTGTAGTGAGAAGATCCTGTCGAAAGTCTTTGGACACATCTTGCACTGGAAGGTGCACCCATTCTTGTCCTCGTAGTTTTCCGAAGAAGTGACTTCCTGAGGCGTCGGAATCCTCGCTGAGGTGTCTTCGTGGCCGTTAGTTGCAGGCTGTTGTTGTTGCTGCTGCTGCATCTGAGGTTGCAACGCGGCTGCAGCGAAGAACGGGAAGAATCCCGGTTGCATGAGCTGAGGTAGCTGCTGCGGCATAGGAAAGAAAGGGTATGGCAGAAGACGGGTCGTGGACATCACATTCTGTTCGCTTGGGGTAACCACTGGAATAGGGAATGGGTTCACGTAATAACTTGGTAAAAATGGCGAAGTAGGCATGAATTTCCTATCAGATGCCTGATGGCACTCGAGGTGGGAATCCAGCTCGGTCCTCCACTTGAAGGATGCACCACACTTCTCGCAGTCCTTCTCTTTGCTTGAATCGTTGTGGAGGGCCAAGTGGCCGCATATTACCCGTAGACTGGCAAAGGCCTTACCACACATTCCGCATTTGTACAGTACGTACTTTTGCTGGGTGCCTGGATGCAGGGCTTCCAGTTTGGAAATGAGGACGCTATCCGAAGACACCTGAAGGCTCTCCCACGAGATTGGTTTCTCGTTCATCAGACCTTCCTCGGTGGCTGGAGTACTTGGGAAGAAAATATGAGGAGGTAGAACAAAGGGATTGGTTGAGGTACTTGTGTTGTTGCTCAGCGTAAAAGCAGCACTGGTCGCGTTGGCAGTTGTGTTCGGGATACTGTTAGCGAAATACGACATCTGTTTAATTTCATCATTATTTAGACCCATGAAACCCCGTAGGTTTCTATCTTCTTTGTCGTTCAGTGTGCCATGAACGTTGTTGTTGATGTCGTCTTCGTAAGTATCCACCTTTTCCTTTTTTATTTCGAGTGCGAATTCCCTGTTAATGTGCAAATCCATGGCACCTTCTTCGTTTTTGTTTTGCTGCTGTTGGGACTGAGCTTCAGAGAACTGTTGTGCGATCTGATTAAAAAATTTCTGTTCAATTTTTTCGTTGGGGTAGGCAGAAAGCATGTTGTACATCTTCTCCTTCGAAGAACTGTCTTTCTTTGAGGTATTCTTTTTGGCCCCGGAACTTACCTTCGATTTCTGCAAGCGAACGTGAGGCGGTATCCACCTCCTCTTCTTCAGTCGGGTCTCGAGTGCTGGACTCAAATACACTTTCTCGTCGTGCATCGACCTTAGGTGATATCTGAGTGTGTACACGGACCTGAACTGTCTCTTGCAGTGCGTGCACTTATGGGTCTTGATGCGCAGAATGGGCACCTTCTTCGAATGGTCTTTCCTCCTCTTTTTGGACTTGAACATCGGCACGATTTTGTCGACATCTTCGTTCTCGGGCTTGTCCTGGAATTCGTCTTTGACTGTCGAAGACGGTGGGTCTTCTTTGGCATCTTGATGGAAAGAGTTTTCTTCCTTGACCTAGAGTTAAAAAAATGACGAATTGTTATACGATTTTATCATACATAAGTTACTTCAAAGTTAAGAAAACAATCGTATCCTTTACTATAGTAGGTAATTGGCAAGATGTGAGTCAGTGTCCCTTTACGACCTGAGCTACGCAATTGTGCGGGTATAAAAGAGAATGTTCAAGATCTTCAAAAATATTGATAATGACGCAGGTGATTTATATCCGTCGTTTACTTGAATAAAAAATGACGTAGTTCTTAAGTAGTTGCTGACATACTTAGGCAACTTTTTCGATAAAAGCGCCATCTGAAGGGGTCATAAAGAGATATAGCAACAGTAACTCGATCAGCGGAGATAAGAGTCAGAAATGCACTTTGAAAACCAGAGTGCTGGATCTGTAGGTTTACTAGTTGATCCAGAGTAAAAAGTTACTTTATTGTTTTTGAATGGCAAAATAGCTTTACCTGTACACCGTTCTCGGAGTTGAACAGTCCGACGAAGCTGACCGGGCCGCTGGAGATCTCCTCCCCATCCATGATCTCCGTGTCCTCGTCATGGTCGACCAATACGACGGCCTCTTCTTCGTCTTGCTGCTCGAGCTGTTGCCGCAATTGGTGTTGCTGTTGCTCCATTTGCTTGAGGTAGCTGCTGTGCATTATCTTATCGATGATAGTGGGCACCTGTAAGAGGCATTTCAAAGTTAACCTTTAACTTATGCGAATGGGTCTGACAGACCTAGTTTCTGAGTAGATGAGTTTGTAAAGGTTCTACTGCAAGACCAAGATTATCTGGCCAAATACTCTGACTAAAATTATGTAGTAAAATACCCTATACATCTAAAATATCACGTTATTAAATTTATACAGGTTTACATTGAAATTATCAACATAGCCTCCCATAATAAGATGTCTAGTCATTTTATCAGAAACTAAACAGTCGGAAGTGAACTAAACATCAACCTAAATAACACGACGAACTGCCGATTAAGAAGATCAAGAATGTATTCCAATCACTATTTTGCAGGGATAGTGTCATTTACTGACAATTAGGTGAAAATAAAAAAGGATTATCTGCAGATACATACAGGGTCCCAAAATGGACTATCTGTTTTTAAAAGTTATTAAAAAAGAATTGGATAGTAATATCAACACAAAATCCAATCTTTTTGGATCAATATCCACACATTCAATTCTTTTTTAAAAGTTATTAAAAAAGAATTGGATAGTAATATCAACACAATTCTTGCAAAAAACGAATGAATCATGTCTGGAATTTGATATGGGACACTTTATTATGTTAGTTATGTTTATTAAGCTATTATGTTATTACACTTAATTATGTTTAATTCAACCGACAGACGGCGCTTCAATACTGTGTGTTATCTGTATGAAAGAACTAGGCTTGCATATACACTAAAAAGAAGGATATGTGGTCAGAACTGAACCTTTCTGACCACATGTCCTTCTTTTCGGTGTATACGCATGCTTGGTTCTTTCATACAGCCAACACATGGTTGAAGCGCCATCTGTCTGTTCAATTAAACATAATAAAGTGTAAGAACATAATAACGTAATAAATATGACTAACTTAATAAAGTATTCCATATCAAATTCCAGACATGTCTCATTTGTTTTCTGCAAGAATTGTGTTAATATCTCTATCCATTTCTTTTTTATTAACTTTTAAAAACAGGTAGTCCATTTTGGGACACCCTGTAAATGGCCCTCTTTGATAACTTGGAAATCCTACGCACGCGTTTTAATGAGCATATTCTATACAACAGCTAAGTTAAGCCGAACGTTAATCACGCACAGTGGCGTAGCGAGGGGGGGGGTTACAGGGGGTCAGAACCCCCCCCATGGGGACTTACAAAGGTGTTTTTGCAGAGCTCCAATACTAATTATCTCTTAACTTAATGGAGATTTTGTTTCCACATTTCCGGTGGGGTCATTTCCTAAATCTACTTCTGGATTTCCCGCGCTATTGACAACTTTCCATTCACACTTGTAGCAGAAGGGGCATTATCCGCATTCCGCGCAGAAAACGCGCCTTGTTTTTCTTGGAATTTTTTTTTGTAGGATGCTCACCCTAATTTTGTCACCCCTACCCCTTCTCTTAGCTTAGCCAATAAACTAGTCCCTCTGTGACTTAGAAAGTGGGGGGGGGGGGAGGTGTCTTCTTTTGGAAAATAAACACTTTTACACTTTTTTTTTACTTTAGATACACAAGGCAGCTCGTTCTGTATTCTTGTCATTCATTGTCGAACTTAAAATCCCTAGAAAACTCCAATAGTTTTAACTATATTTCACCTATTTTTATAAAATAAATTTAAATATATTTCACATATTTTTATAAAAATGTCATTTGTAATAGCTATATGATGCGAATCTTGTTTGCTAGTTTTAAAAAATTTAAATAGAAAGCTTTAGATTTATTTACCCAAAACATCAATTTTTTGTTAACTTATATAAATCAGTAACTTTAATCCTCATTAACTTTATAATACATCAGTAACTTTAATCCGGAATAAGTTTTAGGCGTGTTTATTAATAGTTATCATGTGTTTAAGTTCATCATTAATGAAGAAATTTGACTTCTTATGATAAAATTTATTTTATTTGTAATAAATAATTTAATTTTTAATTAATACGTTAAAATTAATAATTTAAATGCATTGTACTTAGTTATACAAATTAATGAATGTTGTTAATTATAACTAACTTAGTTTTAAACAGATAATTATAATTAGTTATAATTATTAATGTTCATTAATTAGCATTTTCAATTAAAAACTACATTCATAATTATTATAATAAAGTTTCCTTTAAACTAAATCGGCAACTTCAAAATTTTGTAACCCCCCCCTTGGAACAATCCTGGCTACGCCACTGATCACGCACTAAGTTAAACTAATCAAGTAGTTTCAGTTCTTATACTCGACGAAAACTTCAATAGTTGCGCACCCACATCTCCTTACAATAAGTCACAAAAAAAAAAAAAAAAAAAACAGAAGCTGTGCTTATTTATCACTAGGAGATATTGACTGCAAAACATCTAAAAGTAAAGGGAGATCATAATTAAAATTCCAGTGTTTAACTAGCCCTGTCAAGAAAAAAAAAACTATCAGCAATCGTGCTGTGAAATTTGGTATGCAGGGCCGTCGCTAACAAAAATCGACTGGGGGGGCGTATGCCACTTTTGCCGAATAGAATATTAATTTAGCTCTCGAAGTTGCCGAATCGGTTTAAAGGAAACATAATTATAATTAATTATCAATTTAATTGGTGGTGATGCTAATGCAAGAATATTATTAATTAAAATTAGCAATTAACATATTTATTAATAATAAAATTAATTTATTATAAGAAGTCGGATTTCTTCATTAACAATGAACTTAAACTTATGGTAATTATTAATAAGCACTTTAAAATCCTTATTTCGGTTTATTATTGCTGGTTTATTATTAGTTAACAAAATTTTCACATTTTGGGGAAATCTAAGGCTGCCTATTTAAAAAGACGATAATTTCAAAAAATAAATTCTTATCCTCCCCAGAAGAAAACTGTGTTTTCTTTTAGTTTTACCAAATAAAATGGGACAAACTAGGCATTTTATTGAAATATATTGCATTAAAAATTAACGTGCTTTTAAAATATTATTGACAAGGCCGTCTACAGGATTTATGGGCCCCTATACAACTAACGTTGCGTTCGGGGCCCCCAACTCATTAGATAATTCCCCAACATCCTCTACAGACATCAACTCGACCTTCTCAACATTCTCAACTTCAGGCAGAAAAATCATAATTATGTTTGCCACCGCCACCAAAATTTTTAACTTTCCTAAAAATCGGTTAGTTTATTCAATCAAAATATTTTGTTAAGGGTATAATTATTAATTTACATTTCCTTGTCTTGTTATATTTTTTACATAAAAAACTACATACGATATATTTTTTTATTTGTGAGTTAAACTAACTAAAACAAAATAATAACAACTGAAATAACTCAAGATAAAAAAATTCCAAACACAAAAGAACGAGATAATCATTTTTAACTTGGGTAATTGAAACTGCAAGTTAAAAATTGAAGTTGTATTTTGGTTTAAAAAGCTACAAGTTCTGTTTGCCAAATACTTTACGTTACGTCATTCCTGTTACAGACGTATAAATTCGTCACCTGACTGTTTTCCAGCATCACACATTTATATTTTTTAATACTTTAATTTTAAAATTTAAATCATGGAAGAGTTATTTTTTATCATCTTACAGAAATACAAATTTTAAAAAATTAAAGAAATTAAAAATTTTCAGTTAAAATTTTGCAGTTTAATTTTATGCAGTGAAAACAAGTTTGCACTCTAGCTAATAGGCAAGAGCGAAAATTTCCCAACACGCTGATAAAAATATATTCCTAACTTAATAAGATTAAAACCCTTTTTTTTTTAGCAAATTCTAGAAAAAAAGTTGATTAAAGATAGGTTTTTCATTTTCTAAATAATTACTTATTGCAAAAAGTTCTAAAACAATACTACGGCGGTTATATAATATCACCCGAGTATCGCTTATTATTATAGGAGCCAGAATTTTAAAAAACGGTATTTTCATCCTAAATTTTAATACACAACTTAAATTTCTGTATTATTTAAGACATAGAATAAAAAAAGAAAATACTCATAGTGTAATCATTTTTAAAGGTAAAAAAAAAATGATAGGTAGCCTTTTTAAGTGGAACAGCTATTTTTTCCCCACCTACACCTTTTTTCTCCCCTTTTGTACAATATTAAAATTATGAAGGGATGGGATATTGCAAATCAAACTAAGAATATATTGCCGATTTCTTTTTAAAAAGGAAAATTACAAGCTAATTAAAAGCAATAGTCCAAATTTTTTAATTACGTAACACTAATTTGACTTTAACAAACTTAATTTGTTTTACTACACATTTTTACGCCATCATAATCATAAAATAGGAATGCAATTAATTTATCATACCAACTACCAATAAATCTTAAATTCGGACGGAAAAACGCGATTCGTGAATAATCAAAAATTTAAAAAATTGCTCACTGGACACTACTTTTGTATGACAATGTTAATGAAAATAGCACATTAAAAACACATTTTATATTTTTAAGATACAATTAATTTAAAAATTGAAAACTATTGAAAATTAATTTATTAAATTTTTACCTTTAAGCGGGCATTTAGCCACTCAGACTCACGAATGGCATAAAACTCGTCAAGATCCATGCAGAGAGGGAAATAATATCAACGTTAAACCCTTCAGCACAGAGTAAAATACCATTCTGCCAAAACCAAAGATTCTAAGGCTAAAGATTCGACTTAAGTGACGCACCAGCAATAAATTTAGTGCCTTATCTATTTTTCGTACATTGGTTGGTTGGAAAACTGCTCTGCTCAAACATCTGGCAAGTACTGAGAAAAATACTAGTTCTTCTAAGAAAAGCAAAGTCTGGGACGTCGTAAAAATACTTGTCTCGAGTTTCAAACAAGGACCCTGCTCCGGTATGGTGGACCCTGCCGTTTTCTTTGGTCATAAAATCTTAAAAGTTTCATCTCCTGCTTCGATAAAAATCATAGATAATTTTTGCAGAAGCTGGACAATGGGGAATCGGGTTTTGTTCTTGGAGTGGAGGCGACAAGAAAAATCCCCAACCATCCTTTCCCACGCAAAACACTTCGATCCTTTCCCCGAACCCCTCATTGCAACAATGCAGGGGAGTGGGGCTTCGAACAAAAATACCCCCTTTTCGTGGAAGACGGTGGTCATTTTATTGCCTCAGATAACTTCCCTTGAACCATTTATTACCGTTACGTGTGCTGTGAGACTGGGGAACAGAGATGTTTCCATTTATCCCCTTTTACAGTTAGTTTAGTTTGAAGAATCATCTGTTTTGTGCTGACGTGTTGTGTTTTTTTTATCAACTCGAAAGATGAATATTTAGAAAAAAATCTTCAAATTTGCGAATGATACTTAAGAACTCTTTAAAAAAAAACAAAGTAGATTATTAACAAAAATTCTTTATTCATTAAAAAAGAAGATACTGAATAAACTATTTGCGCCAGTAATCTACGTCGTTTCCTAACCTTCATGAATCTTCTCTTGTCGAACGATGAAATTCTCAACAACAAAAATATGGATGTATCTGATTTTTTAAAATTAAAATGCTATTAAACAAATCTGGTTCAGTCGCCTCTGAAGCGGGGCCTGGATCTGTAATAATTATAAACTTATCAATATTTTTTCTCATCGGCCAAATTTACGCCTTCAGATTTGCTGCCTTTGGGGCATAACCTGGAACTGATAAGGGCCCTCTTGTGAAATTTATTTATGTAGAAAAAACAATTTTTCAGTTTAAATTTTAGGAGGATTAAATTATATAATTTTTGACAAAAAATAGGGAACAGTCGGGAATCATTACAATATTAATTACGAGTTTTAAGAAGAAAACATTTCTTATTTCTGCAATATTTTTTTAATAAAATAATATTTAAGGTTCCTAAATTACTGGTGGTTCTAGGCATTTTCTGAAGGAGCCCGTTGATAAATCTGACTAAAAACTAATATCCTGTATGAATCTCATAGGGACCCTTCCAGTTAAATATATTACTGTATTGAAAAATTTTGCATATTCAGTTTTTTTTCAAAGAAGGAAAAAGGACGTTTTTAAAAAAAATGTTGAAAAGTCCAATTAAAATATAATAAATAATGATAACGAATTTTACAAAACTAAGTACACTTTTCTGCATTGTCTTTTATCGTGGAATAAAATTTCTGGACCCACATGAGTCAGTTACTTCAGATTTTTTGCGAATAATTTTTTTTAATAATAAATTGAAGAAAAAAAGCCCTTCAAGCTTTTTACGGGCCCCTATGCAGTGCATAGTATTTTTTTCTGTATACATATTTCACTAAACAAAAGTTCATAGTTCGGCATTAAAATATAAATAACAAACATTTTAAAAATATACCGAATGTCTAAATGGTTCGTCAAGAGATAAGTCGGCATTTGCTTGGTGTCCGGATTTTTGATCTGTGTACACATTTCACTAAACAAAAATTCATAGTTCGGCATTAAAGTATAAATGACAAACATTTGTTAAATTTGCCGAATGATTTAATAGTTCGTCAGGAGTTCTGTGAGTCGGCATTTGCGTTGTGTTTGGATTTTGATCGATGTACACAAAACACATTTCACTAAACAGAAATTCATAGCTCGGCATTAGAGTATAAATGACAAAGATTGGTTAAATTTGCCGAATGACTTAATAGTTCGTCGGGAGTTTTGTGAGTCGGCATTTGCGTTGTGTTCGGATTTAGATCGATGTACACAAAACACATTTCACTAAACAAAAATTCATAGTTCGGCACTAAAATATAAATGACAAACATTTGTTAAATTTGCCGAATGACTTAATACAGTCGTCGTCAATCTAACCTTTCCAAACTAAAAACCCTACGAGGGCGTGTCTGAGTGTCCGATCGCTGCGATTAGCTCATTGAAACGCATAGGGGGTAACAGGTTTGGCGCGATTAATAATACAATTTAGTTTTAAACAGAATTTGATTATATTTTTATATGGTATCTTATTTATTAGCTAATTGAAAAAAGCTTCAATTGGATATAAAATTAATTAATCGTAGTGATTAATAAATTTACTTAGGGCACGCGCATTAATTAAGTATAGGGGGTGCTTAGGATTTTGAAATACAGCTGAAGAAAAAAAATATTTTTGTAAGTGTTCCGGATAAAAGTTGGAAGAGATAGATTTTTGTCATTTTATGCTCGTAAGAATGAAAACAGCATTTGTAGTATTGCCAGATTTAGAATGAGATTTTTTTTTTACATGAAATGAAAGGCGATATTTCCACCTTTCCAAAAATGTAAAACAATTTAAGATGAGATCATTTTATGACGAGAAATTAAGAAACAAATCTTTTTCCGACGCGTGGCCAAAGTTACCCTCCGTGGCCAAAGATACCCGCTTTGACGGTACTTATGATTTTTATTCTAAATACTATCTACATATACGCGGCTGTGCAAAAGGGTGATAATATTACAAAAATGTAAAAAAAAATAATTTGGTTTGGTAAATTTGATGGACCGAACAACGCTACCCCAAATGTAAATAGATTCCTTCCGCCCTCACGACAATCAAAACACTCCTGCCAACTTCGATTTATTTATTTCAATTAATTACCAATATTTACATTAAAACAACGTAAACAATTTTTTTAAAACCAAGGATTTTGTCTTGTGTAGCAAGCGTACAAAACCTAAATTATTAGATTAATTTTTTTAAAAAGAATTTCTGGTAGGGCTTTAAGAGGTATTAGGGCATTTTCAATCAATCTTGAAACTACCTGAAACGAGTTTTATGAACACAGAATAGGATCTAAAAGACATTTGTTCAAAGGTTTTTCTTCATAAAATTATTCAAATTTTATTACAATTAAATTTTTAAAAAGCGATAGTTTTGTCACGTGATTACAAAAGCAAGGCTGCTTACAGTCGTCGTCAATCTAACCTTTCCAAACTAAAAACCCTACGAGGGCGTGTCTGAGTGTCCGATCGCTGCGATTAGCTCAGTGAAATGCATAGGGGGTAACAGGTTTGGCGCGATTACCGCTGTTTTTTTTATTATTAACAGAATCTAGCTGCTTTTAGGAGTTTTTTTTAAAAGGAAGATTAGTAAAATAATTATTCTTTATAATATTGTATTTTTAATTATCATTATGGGACGTATTTTACGTTTTAAGAATTAATAAGTAAAACTCGTGTTTTTTTTTAACTTTTATTTATTCATTAATCTATTCTTAATATTGGGATATTAATTTTTTAAGATTAAAAAAATAATACAATTTAGTTTTTTACAGAATTTGATTATATTTTTATATGGTATCTTATTTATTAGCTAATTGAAAAAAGCTTCAATTGGATATAAAATTAATTAATCGTAGTGATTAATAAATTTACTTAGGGCACGCGCATTAATTAAGTATAGGGGGTGCTTAGGATTTTGAAATACAGCTGAAGAAAAAAAATATTGCTCCCCAACCCCCCCACCCACCCACTTGGGACATGAAGTTTTAACTATGACTCCCCCAATCTACTGGCAAATAGTTCTACAAACCTACCACCTCCATATTTTTTAAAAAATAAAATATAACTTTTTTTTTTTAAATAGTTGCCAGTCCGCATTACCCAAGGGCAATTACCATAGATGCGTTACCCTCTTTTTCAAATTCAGGGCTCCCCAAGAGGAGGGTTCCCCTTTTTTGCAGCGCTTTGCCAAGTCTTTCCCTGCTTATGAGTTGGAAATTCATAATTGAAGGTTTTCTTCACATTTGAAGACATTTCTTTTAGAAAATAAAGTTAGAAATTATAGCATTCGATCGCGTTGGATAGCTGGATCAAATATGCCTGGCGTTGACAATTGAGGTGTAGATATATATAGACGCCAAACCTCGCCAAGCAGCCATGGTTGGAGAAAGATTTGATTGCCCGATGACAACCGTAGCCATTTGACTGGTTTAAACTCTATGTGCATCGGCGAATGCCGCCAACCCCAGCGCTCGGACACGCCTTCATAGGGTTTTTAGTTTGGCAAGGTTAGGTTGACGACGACTGTAGTTCGTCGGGAGTTTTGTGAGTCGGCATTTGCGTTGTGTTCGGATTTAGATCGATGTACACAAAACACATTTCACTAAACAAAAATTCATAGTTCGGCACTAAAATATAAATGACAAACATTTGTTAAATTTGCCGAATGACTTAATAGTGAGTCAGGAGTTTTGTGAGTCGGCATTTGAGTTCTTGTTCGGATTTTGATCGATGTACACAAAACACATTTCACTAAACAGAAACTCACAGTTCGGCATTAAAGTATAAAAGACAAACATTTGTTAAATTTGCCGAATGACTTAATAGTTAGTTAGGAGTTTTGTGAGTTGGCATTTGCGTTGTGCTCGGATTTTGATCGGTGTACACGTTTCACTAAAAATTTTATACTTCGATATCAAAATAAAAATGACAAATATTTCTCAAATTTGCCGAATGACTATTTAAAAATAAAACTTGGGGGGGCGAGACGCCCCCTTCGCCCCCCTCTCGCGACGGCCCTGTTGGTATGAAGCCTATTTAGACATGCGAAAACCGATTACCAAATAGAAATACTTTTGTTTTTTGTGGCTAGATGGCACTTATTTACCAAATGTCACTCATAGTATTTTACAATTTTGACTTGATATATAGATAAAATATGCTCAATTTTTTTAGGCGTATAACCGTATAAAATTGTTTTTAAAAAAAAAGGAGTGGCCGTTTCATCCATATGATTTTAGTACGAAGTCACCTTTCATAGTTATACATTTTTCATAACTGGTAGTCCAAAATTTGAACTTTTAAAAGGATCAGTTTTTGAACAAGTTTTGCCGAGAAAGGAGGAAGCGGTGCATGCCCCAAATTTTTTTTAGCTAATTCATTTATTTTATATATCAAGCAGGAATTGTAATATACGAATGATGATAGTTGATAAAAAGTGCCATCTATGGACGAAAAAGGCAAGAATATATTTTTTAATTAGATTTCTGCATGTTACGAGTGGCTATAAACCAACTTTCGAAGAAGCATTGCTTTGCCTTGTTATCCCATTTTCACCAGGTATGGGAATCATCATAACATCAAATTAACATCCAATTATTTAATTATTGATAGTTTTTAATTTGTGTCGCCATCTGCTGTATATTTTTGGGCATTTTAAAACTTCAAAAAAATATAACTAAATAACTCGATAACATTTTCGTTTCAAATTTTTTTATTTCTATGCTATGTTGATTCCCATACCTGGGGAAAAAGGGCTAACATATCATGGCAATACTTCTGCGGAAGTCGTGATTCCAAAAGTAATGCATGTGGGACTGACAGTCTCTCTTAATTATGGTCACCTTGCGAAAAGTCTGTTGTTAGTTCCGATGGCGGAGCTGCCATTGGCAGCCATGGCTCACTACGGAGCCCAAATAGAGGGGTTAAATAGAGAGGTTAAACCTAATAAGTGCTAGTTAATTTATAATTTTGATACTGAGAAAGGAAGTACAACCAGGGCAAATGCGAAAATCGAACCCACACCCGTTGCAGCGCGCTGACTGCTAGCGTTATGGCCTGCGATCCAAACCATTCGGCCATCGGAAACAATATAGAGGGGCATTTGGGGCCCGTGTTGGTCCATGATGTGGTTGGTAGGTTCAGTCTCTACCCTACTATAGAACTCTTTGGGTCATACCTGGTTGCAGAAGTTGCTTTTGAGCTTGCTGTTGGAGTTCCTCTTGACCTTGCGGTGGTCCAGGACACCCAGTCGGTGTTCGGAGAGACCGTCCTTGATGGCGTGGCTCAGGTACTGGTGGGTGAGCTGGCTGCGTTTACACTTGAAGGTCTTGTCGCAAGCCACGCACGGGAACGGACGCTCGCCCGTGTGTACGCGCATATGCCGAAGCAGGTCGGAAGGGGTCCGAGCATGCTTCCCGCATACCTGGAAAGAATCATTAAAAGTTTAACCCCTTCAGTCCCAAAAATTTACTACACTACAGAAACATCTGATATTCACAAAATAAGCTTATTTCAGGTCAAATATAAGAGTTCCATAAGAAAAAAATTCATTTAAATTTTTTATATGGCTTTTTGAAATAATGCCAAAATTTGTTAACTGTGGAAAACTACAAAATAAAAAAAATATATATTACCTAAAAACACTTCGAGTCATATATTTTAAGGCATCTGACCATATTATTAAAAAAATTTAGTAATTATTTTAACCGAAATAGTTTAAATTATAATTTAAATATGTGAAACTGAAGTGAACTTTTCAAAAATCAGGTGAAACGCTTGTTAGCTATTTTCTAAATTAAAAAAAAAAAAAAATAGTAGTTCTGACTTCTATTGAGATTAATGTAAAATATTGTCTACTAGAACAAAGTGTGAAGAAGCGAATGATGCGTGTTTGATATCATAACGGGTCATAAACATTTGGAAAAAAAATATTGAAAGTGATGATTACAAATGGCATTAGTGAGACTGAAAGGGTTAAAAAAAAATATTATGTTACCTTTATAGACTTTATAATGCGTTAAAATTCAGTGTTTCAATCGAAAAGTTCTATTAATCCCCGTTTTCCCCAAACTATTCAATGAAAATGGAAACAGCGAAAGGGGACTGCCAGTCCCATAGAGCTAATGCATTAGTTTAGAATTCTCTCAACTATT
Organism: Hylyphantes graminicola; assembly: GCA_023701765.1. Classification (NCBI taxonomy): domain Eukaryota; kingdom Metazoa; phylum Arthropoda; class Arachnida; order Araneae; family Linyphiidae; genus Hylyphantes; species Hylyphantes graminicola. Next base: position 14,056,911 of record CM043112.1, read on the forward strand.
GCAAAAGAATTGCTTTGCAATGTTATCCCAGTTTCACCAGGTATCTGAATCCTCATAACATCAATTTAAAACAAACTTGAAGAAAAAAAAGTAACATCCAGTTATTTACTTATTAATTGATAACGTTTAAATAGTGTCGCCATCTGCTGTTTATTTCTGTCATTTTAAAACTTCAAATAATATAACTAAATAACTAGATAACATTTTCGGTTCGAATTTGTTTTATTTCGATGTTATGTTGATTCCCATAGGTGGGGAAAGAGGACTACACTCCGTGCCAACCTAACTTGGGTAAAAACAAATAGTAAAAATTCAGGGGGAAAAGCGCGATTGGTCCGTTGGTTGGAAACTCTTGAAAGGTAATATCTACATACAAATTATCTTAATACAATTTAACCAAAATGCACTTTTCATTATGATAAAATTGCGAAATTTTCTCGTATCTGTTAGACCTTTTATGAAATTAATGTTTTAAGCATGTTTTCTGGATAGATTTACAAATAATTTATGGAACTCTTTACATCCGCTGAAATATCTTTATAGCATATTTCTATTTACCCAACTTAGGTTGGCAAGGAGTGTAACACGGCAAAGCAATACTTCCTCTGAAGTTGTGATTCCAAATTGCATTAGCTCTATGAGAATGACAATCCCTCTTATGGGGTTTCTGAAAATAAAAATGTTTCAGTTACATTATTACACACCTGGCACTTCTTATTCTTCTCCGGTTTGCTGTAGACCTGCTGTTGTTGCAGCAAGAACGATGACTGTGCCGGACCCTCACCGTTCTTTTCCGCAGTCTTGTCGTAGGAACTCAAGTCGTGGACTACACCAGGTATGGTGGACGTAGACGTAGGCTCCATGGAATGGTGGTGGTGATACCCTCTGACCGGCGTCTCGCCAGCACTGTCGGATGGGTCGAAGTCATACTGCTCCATGGTTGTAATTTAGCTTGCCATGTTCTGGTGTAACTCAGTCCACGTACATCTATTAGCAACAATAATAATTATAATTTTATTAATATCAAACAAGAAAAAACATATTAATAAATGCAAGGTGTGTTCGAAAAGTTCTGCGATTGGTCTCATAATTAAAAAACCGCACCGGTTAGGATCTTGCACTCACGCAAACGTAGTGAAATATTAAAAAAAAAAAGACTTTGTTTTTTAAAGAGTTGCTGGCATTGATGCCGTTTATGGCATTTTTTTTTCTCTATAAAACTTCAAATTTAGTCTCATAACTTTAAATCAGCGCCATCTGACCGCCGGTCGTATAAAGGGCTAAAGCCATCTCACTGCGTCTGCGTGCGTGCAAGATCCTAACCGGCGCGGTTTTTTTGTTTTTTAATTATGAGACCAATCAGCAAACTTTTCGAACACACCTTGTACATAAAAAAATCATATTTGCTACTTAGGGGAACATTCCCGTTCAAGCAGCCTAAAAATTTAAATGAAATTAAAGTTCATAACCCCCAAAGTACAAATATTAATAAAAAATAAGTAGTAATAAATTGCAGCATCATAGTACTTGGCAAGAGACTGGTTTTTAAATTATTAATGCTGGGTAAACAATATTAAAAATAAGTGTAAATACTTATGAAAAATTTAAAGAGAGAGCATTTAAAGGATGAGTGTCAATATTTTAAATAGTAATTGGTTAAGTTCTTCAATTTTGAAAGTAACATTTAATTTTTGAGAACATAATTGGTTCATATTGTTCTCCAATTTAGGAACAAGCATGTTTTGAAATTCCGATCATGCATGCATCTAATACTTTTGAGAATGATTGAGGGAAACAAATGCATCGTAGCAGGAGTTTTCTCAACAGTAGATGGCAGCACTGAAATTACGCACATTAGTTTCATTTTGAGAAAGAAGTGTTTTGGGCTTACGCGGGCTGGAACTCACGATGATCCACTCTAAATAGGCTATTTGAAGTTCTTGTGTCGTAAACAACAATCTAAAATCTTAATAAGTATATTCATGTGTATGGCTCCAATGCACGTTAAATCTGCCGGGGACCAAAGTCCTAACGCCGCGTAAAATGTTGCTACGTCGGGTGTGGTCTTCTTCGCTTGACCGTGGTTCTAACAAGCGAGCGGCCATCGCCAATAGCCCTCGCGTTGCTCTAGTGCGACGCTAGTTCAACTCTTAGAGTTAGGAAGGAGGAGTAGAGGGGTCTATCAGTTCAAATGGTTTGAAGCAGGGCAGTCAGGTTTTTTGAGCTACTGCACATAACAAACCGGCACTGAGGTATCCCAAGATGCACCGCTTTAGCTGTTTTTTGAGCTAATGCGCAATACATAGTAACCGAAACTGGCACTGAGGTATCCCAAGATGCACCGCTCTAGCCTGCTTCTTTTGTGCGTTACTGCGCACATACATGGACCGCTCTTTTCTCTTTCCTAACTCTATGGTTCGACTAAACCAAGCCAATAAAAAGGTTTTTACGTTAGGATGAGTATTTCTAACCTCAATGGAGCTTTAAAATAGCCAAACTGCTCCTCGTAACTTAGAACCCTGGTCAAGTGAAAAGGTCGATACCTGAGCGGGGCACTGTGAGACCAAACCAAAATAATAAAAAAGGCAAAAAAAATGGTTCTTACGCTGGACGAAAGGTATCCAATACGAACCATCAGCAGGTGCATCGGGAAAAACTCTCTCTTACTCACGCAAACCTCAAAACACGTACTGAGCAAGGTGCAGCAAGACAAAAACCACCGTATAAGCGACAAAACTGCTCCTCGTAATTAAGAAACCTGGTCAAGTGACGAGGTCGACGCCTGAGGGGGCACCCTAATCAAACTAAACCAATAAAAAAAGTGTTCTTACGCTCGACGAAAGTAATCCAATAAGAACCATCAGCAGGTGCATCGGGCAAATCTGTGTCACACGTCACACAAACCTCAAACATGCACTGTGCAAGGTGCAACAAGACAAAAACCACCGTAAGCGACCAAACTGATCCTCATAAATTAGAACCCTGTTCAAGTGACGAGGTTGACACCAGAGACATAACATAGAATGGACTGCGCATTGGCAAACCTAAAGTGTCCTAATCATCTAACTTACACAGTCACATGACTGTGTCGCGTTTGGCTCGCATCTATGGCGAGTTTACCATTTGGCGAGTTTTTCCACAACGACCTGAACACAGAGGCCTACAATCTAATGTTATGATAAAGAAGCTTGGAAAGGAGCAAGGATGAATCGCTAGTATTTTAAGATCCTCTTAATAGATATCAGATTATTTCTTTGATTTTGTGCGTCTATTTAAGATTACTTGAACAATTGAATGTGGACTCTTTATTAAAAATTAATTTAAAAGAACATTAGTAGGTTTATGTAGAGTGTTGCTGTAATATAAGTTGGTTATTGACATGGTGAATATTTTCTGCCGTCTCTATAACTTTCGTTCTAACGGTCCGATTTTTAAAAAAGAAAATCATTTTTTTTTTTTTTTTTGAAATATTGCTTCTTCCTTTATTTCACCTGGAATAAATCAACTTTCTAAAACACATCAATATATTCCAAATTCAACAAATGTTCTACATTTTAAATATAAATAACTCAAAAACTACGATTGCAAAAACAGGTTTCTTTTTTACCAAATTGTAAAAAAAAAAATATTCTACATCTAAGCTGTCCAATGTTCAGACCATTAATTTAATTGACTTGGCCCAAAATATTTTTTATAATTAGTGTTCTAACAACGTTGATTTAATCATGAATATGATTTTAGAGTATAAAAGAGCTTTTGGAATAAATTCCCTCGATAGAAATTATAGTTTATGAAGAACACACAATTACTAAAAGTATGCAGAACAAAATAAATTTTACCCGTGAAAGTGTGACTAATCCTTTTTTTATACCCCTCTTTACAATTAGGAATTCAGGTGCATTTGGCATCTTGCACAAAACGTTACTGAATTAAGAGTACAACATTCACGATTGTTAACATGCTCAGAGATTGAAAGAATGTAATTAAATATTTATTATAAAAGCCAAAAGAGAAAAATACCAACAATGCTCAAAAAATTGTCTGCAAAAACATTAAAAAAAATTCAAGCTGCCGTGATTGGTAGAAACCCACGTGACTTGGATATTGATGGTAGTCTCCACTTCGGTTTGCTAGCTGATATTCAGGTCTGGCGACAATTTGGAATAGTTCGTAACGAAACGGTAGCGTTAAGTTGCCATATGTAGCAACCTTTCCCCTCTTGGCGATTTATGATGTTTAGGACATAATGCTAATCTGCAAGGGAAGGCGGTTTTTTAGAATAAAACGGTTTTCCATTTTAAATCGGTTTTTCCCTAAAAAACCGGTTTTCGGTTCATAAGGGCCTCATACGAAAAAACCGGTTTTCAGTCAAAACCGGGACCACCAGTTTTTTGAAAACCGGGTTTGGTTTTCCATCCTTAAGCTACTTTACTATGAATGCGCAGTCCACTCTATGTTATGTCTCTGGTTGACACCTGAGTGGGCACCCACACCAATTTAGTTTGGTGTGGTTTGAATTATCGTCAAACTAGAGCTGCACGAGGGATATTGGCGAAGAGCGGCGTAATTTCGAGCCACAGTGCCCAGGTGACGAGCCGACATCTGAATAACAGGCGTCAGGACTTTTTAGCATATTTAACGTGCACTTCCTATACACGAGGTATTATTAGTCGGACACTTTTGGCTGCATGAGCCATTTATAGATATGCAGTTATTTTCACTCAAACCAATAAAAAAGCAAAAGTGTTCTTAAGCTCGACGAAAGGAATCCAATAAGAAACATTAGCAGGTGCACCGGGCAAAGCTCGCTCTTATTTTAATTAAAAAAAACCCTCAAAACACGCACTAAGCAAGGTGCAACAAGACAATTCCGGCCAGAGAAAAAAAAATGGGGGACTAAGTTGCAACCAGGACAAATAAAAAGTTATTTTTATTAGTGGGCGTGCGTTTCTGGTCGAACGCGCGTTCGAAGAGTATTTTTCGTAGGGCTTTAACACAGCCAAATCTCCGTAACTTAGAACCCAGGACAAATGCAGAGGTTGACACTTGAGCTTGCACCCAAAGAAAAAAAAAGTAAAAGCTTAACGGTTGCGTTGGGTGCCTATTCAGGTGTGGCTCGTCACCTGACTGTGGTTCTAAAATACGACGCCCGTCGCCAATAGCCCTCGTGTAGCTCTAGTGCGACGATAATTCAAACCAAACCAAAAAGTAAAAGTGTTCTTACGTTCAATGCAAGGAATCCATTACGAACCATCAACAGGTGCATCGGGCAAAGCTCGCTGTTACTCACAAAACCTCATAACACGCACTGAGCAAGGTGCAACAAGGCAAATCCGGCCACAGAAAAAAAAAGGAAACTAAGTTGCAACCAGTACAAATAAAAAGTTATTTTTCTTGGTGCGTGCGTTTCGGGTCGAACGCGCGTTCGAAGAGTATTTTTCGTAGGGTTTTAACACAGCCAAATCTCCGCAACTTAGAACCCAGGACAAGTGAAGAGGTTGACACCTGAGCTTGCACCCAAAGCAAAACAAAAAGTAAAAGTGTTCTTACGTTCAATGCAAGGAATCCATTACGAACCATCAGCAGGTGCATCGGGCAAAGCTCGCTGTTACTCACAAAACCTCAAAACACGCACTGAGCAAGGTGCAACAAGACAAATCCGGCCACAGAAAAAAAAGGAAACTAAGTTGCAACCAGTACAAATAAAAAGTTATTTTTCTTGGTGCGTGCGTTTCGGGTCGAACGCGCGTTCGAAGAGTATTTGTCGTAGGGTTTTAACACAGCCAAATCTCCGCAACTTAGAACCCAGGACAAGTGAAGAGGTTGACACCTGAGCTTGCACCCAAAGCAAAAAAAAAAAGTAAAAGTGTTCTTACGTTCAATGCAAGGAATCCATTACGAACCATCAGCAGGTGCATCGGGCAAAGCTCGCTCTTACTCACAAAACCTCAAAACACGCACTGAGCAAGGTGCAACAAGGCAAATCCGGCCACAGAAAAAAAAGGAAACTAAGTTGCAACCAGTACAAATAAAAAGTTATTTTTCTTGGTGCGTGCGTTTCGGGTCGAACGCGCGTTCGAAGAGTATTTGTCGTAGGGTTTTAACACAGCCAAATCTCCGCAACTTAGAACCCAGGACAAGTGAAGAGGTTGACACCTGAGCTTGCACCCAAAGCAAAAAAAAAGTAAAAGTGTTCTTACGTTCAATGCAAGGAATCCATTACGAACCATCAGCAGGTGCATCGAGCAAAGCTCGCTGTTACTCACAAAACCTCAAAACACGCACTGAGCAAGGTGCAACAAGACAAAACCGACCAGAGAGAGAGAGAAAAAAAAGGAGGGGGGAACTAAGTTGCAACAAGAACAAATAAAAAGTTCTTTTTCTCGGTGCGTGCGTTTCGGGTCGAACGCGCGTTCGAAGAGTGTTTTTCGTAGGGCTTTAACACAGATAAATCTCCATAACTTAGAACGCAGGACAAGTGAAGAGGTTGACACCTGAGCTTGCACCCAAAGCGAAAAAAAAAAAGTAAAAGTGTTCTTACGTTCAACGAAAGGATTCCATTACGAACCATCAGCAGGTGCATCGGGCAAGGCTCGCTCTTACTCACAAAACCTCAAAACACGCACTGAGCAAGGTGCAACAAGACAAAACCGACCAGAGAGAGAGAGAGAAAAAAAAGAAGGGGGGAACTAAGTTGCAACAAGAACAAATAAAAAGTTCTTTTTCTCGGTGCGTGCGTTTCGGGTCGAACGCGCGTTTTGCGTGACATTCTTAGCAGGAAATCCAGTTCTAGAGAGACTGCCTGATCACTGACTGGGCCTGATAGGTGACTCCTGGTGTCAAGGACGAGGCTGCATTTGCACGCAACGCGCGTTTCTCCCTGCTTTTTTTGGTGGTTTTCTTGTTCCTCCGAAGGGGGGGATGGACGAAGGCTAGTGTGGGGGTTGATTTTGGAGAGTGGTTGGATTGAGCTATTGTTATTTGTCTAAAGTTATATACCTTGTCTTTCCAGAATCTATCCTCGAAAGCATTTTCTTCCCCCATCCCTTCGCTTGGTTTTCTAGGAAACGGGAGGAGCATCGCTATTCTAATACGCGTTTCTAAAATACGGCGCCCGGCGCCGATAGCCCTCGTGTAGCTCTAGTGCGACGATAATTGAAGCCTAACCTAACCTAAACCGCGTTCGAGGTTCTGTTGTGAGGTTAACAATCCAAACAGTTCAAACCCAAGTAGGGTGGGGAAAAACACGCTCACGCCGTTTCGAAGAAAACCACAAGCGGCGATGGGGGGGGGGGGGGGAGGAAAATGCTTTCGAGGCTCGCATGCTTTATAGACAAGGTATAACAGTGATAAGATTACGTATGTTTCAGTTCTGACTTGATAAAAACTTCTGAAAACTCATCTGCCGCAAATAATAAATTTTCTTTTTAACGTCAAAAACGGGCAAATCGAAGGCAGCAGCGATTGACTGCCACTCTTTTTTCTCTTTCAATTTCTATTTTTAACCAGGTGACACTTCATTACCTGTAGAAGCAATTAAAAAAAAAACACGCAGAGAACACTATAATTCGAAAAGGTTGGAAGTAAGCACTGCGTCCCAACGAGGCCTTGCCTTGATACTTGACAGTGGTTCAAAATTACTATGGGCTAATTCCATGTAACTGTAGTGAAAGCCGAAATTTAAGAGGGCATCAAAAGTTTTTTAATTAAAAAAATTAACTAAATTAAATAAAGTACACTACATTATTTAGTTATAATATGTGTGAATCAACTGTTCTACATCCCCCCCCCCCTTTAATGTTAAAAGTAGTAGTGATAATCACTTGACGAAGGCTTCATAAGCGGAATATATATGTACCTACCCCTCTCCCCTTTCTTATAATACAGGGTGGTTATAAAATAACGCTCCCTATTTGGAATGGTCATTCATTCAAGCTACAGACCACTTCCGAATAGCGAGCGTTATTTTATAACCGCCCGGTGTAGAAGCCGAAATCTACCGCAGTCAACTTTTCCTTCACGATCACTCAATTTCATCGTCAGACCCTGAGTGGGAGGGTATCGCAAATCGACCACCCTCCACCATAGCAGGTAAACCTGATATTTAATATATATTTCTTTGCCATTTCGCTCGCTCTGCAAAAAAAGGGGGAGGAAAGGATCTCGTCTTATCGTCACCGTGTGATCTCGTGGTGTGCCTCCGGGGCTGAGTGTTTTTCTAGGAAATGCGAGAGCCAAAACTGTGGGCCTCTCTCTCTCTACCTGTCCAGTGAACAAGAGACTTCTTCTTTAGAAAGATTGCGTTTTTTTGTTCGTAGATTGATTAGGTGGAGATGTAAAGGAAATAATATTTAATTCTAGTTAACATGCTTGTGGCGATTCGCACCGTGCGCGGAAAAGTGATTATCAATAAAAAGCTTTTTTCAGAAAAATCGTCTGAAGTTTATTTTTTCCATTGCATTTCGTTATAGAAAAATAAAAATCCGCTAAGTGAATTCTAACTATTCTATCAATCGAATTAGGATTAGATCTAATAGCTAGATAATTAAATTTTAATATTTTTAGCATCGATAACTCGAAAAGTCGCATGTAGCCACTATAGATATTATCATGCAAAATTTTGCCTAATTTAAGTCGAGGTACATATTTTACAGGAATTTTACTTGGGTTTTTTGGGCTATTTTTCGTTGAATTTTTTGTGGAAAATAATTATGTGATATTTGACGAGACTCCCCCTCCTATTAAGTGAGTAAGATTAAGTGATATTCGGCTCGACCCCTGAACCGCATTATACAATTTCACTCACGTTAAAATAACACCTTAGAAAAAACAAACAAATACAGCAACTGCTGGCTTAAAAAAACGTGAATCCCAAATGATTGTGCAATGGTAGTTAGTGTGCGCGCGATAATGCATTTCGGCAGTAGAAGGCCAATGTCTGGACTCATCTTGAATATTCTACAAGGTGCATATTATTGGTCGTAAACTACAAGATAGAGGAAGTTACTTCTGCGAATTATTTCAAGGTTGCTCATCTCCCCTTTATGTATAAAGCTCCTATGTTAAATCGAATTTTATAATGTTTCATGGCCCCAAATTAAAAAATAAAAGTCCATAACAATTCTTTTACATTATGATTACTTTTTCTTCCTAATCGGACTATTTGGTATTACGATGTATTTATGGGGCTAGGTAGCCCAGTAGGTAAAGGGGTTCGCCTTGCATGCGGAAGGTCCCAGGTTCGGTTCCGGGAGTCGCCAAAGTAACTGCTGCCTTAATGAGCGGCCTTTGCAGCCAAAAATATCCGAAGAATAATGCGCCGTGCACTTTAAATATGCTACAATGTCCCAATGCTGCGTGCGATGTCGTCCTTAACGGTTGCGTTGGGTGCCTACTAAGGTGTCGGCTCGTCACTGTGGCTCTAAATTACGATGCCCATCGCCGCGCACCCCTAGCGTGATGATATTTCAAACTAACCTCAACTATATTGTTTCATGGCAGCCCAAAATTTAAAAATTAAGTAGTTGTCTTAATACTCAAAAAATAGTTTTCTTTAAACTGATTTTTTAAAATTTTGATGGTAATCGAAAACATCAATGTTTCGAAAATTAGAACAATGTTAGTTAACGGGTTAACCCTTTAAACTAGCACCCGGCGAAAGCGAAGGAAACGTTTAATTAAAGCGATAAATGATTAAATACTGCTAAAAACCCAGACGCGACAGAAAAGCAAGGGTACACAGTCGAAGGGGGTAAAAAAACCACACACTTTCAAATTATCGTCTGCTCAAAGAGAACAGCGCACGAAGCGAAGTGAAAAAGGAGTAGAAAAAAGAACGATGAGCACGCATACGATAAAAAAAAAACCCTGCACGCACGCATTGCTGTAACGATCGGCTCTTTTCTCACGGTCAGCTAAAAAAGAACAAAAAGAGAACATTTTCCCTTCTCCCTGTTCCTGTACCTTTCGAGAATGTTGGAAAATGTTATGCACCCCCCTATGATGGAAAGTGGGAAAGAGTGACCCCTTGAAAAATGCGGTCGGATGAGGGAATTGGTTTTGTTTTGTTTGCTCGAGTTATTTTATTCAGTCAAACTCCTATACAACACTGTAAAAAATGGGGGCTGGGGAGCCCAGTCGGTTAAGCACTCGTTTAGCATGCGGAAGGTCCCAGGTTCGGGTCCGGGCATCGCCAAAATAACTGCCGACCTATAAACGGCCGGTGCAGCCAAAAATGTCAAAAAATGAAATAATACCCCTTGTAAGGGAGTGCACGTTAAATATCCTTCAAAGTCCTAACGCTCCGTACGTTGTCGCCCTTAACGGTTGTGTTGGGTGCCTATTCAGCTGCTGGCTCGTCACCTGACTGTGGTTCTAAAACACGACGCCCGTCGCCAATAGCCCTCGTGTAGCTCTAGTGCGACGATAATTCAAAACCAAGCCAAGCACTCTAAAAAAATGAATGCTCAAAAACGACGAAATTTTCCTTTAATTTTGACGATTCCGTTTACTGGCAAATGCTCCGAGTTTTCGTTTCGTCAAAGTGAGGATATTTGAATTGTAATTTTTATGAGGATTTGAATGTCGTATAATCTAAAGAAATATTTCGTCATTTTTTGAGCATGTGAGCACAACAATGAGATTCAGTTTCCTCAAAATCAAGATACAGAATCGTCAAATCACGATCGTAAAAGTGAGGATTCGCGTTTACTCAAAAGTCACGTGATAGTTTGAGGGAACAATCCTCAAAATTAACGAAATGAGGCTTTAGGATTCATGAATCGTCAAAAAAGAAAGTGTTATTTCTGAGAGTGGTACTGCCTCGTTTATAATGGCAACTCGTTTATAAGGCTACAGGGCCCGACTTACAACTCTAGGGGCACGAGCAAATTTAGGGCATCCAAAACATACCTCGATAAAAGATTTGCGTGTGTTTTCCTATCTTACAGTGTTTACCAAAAAATAGCCGAAGCAATTAGCTTGGAAAGCATGCTTAATCCCCCAAAATAACTATTTTTGAGAAGGGATTAATTCAGAGTTTAAACACAATTTCATAAACAACTTTTGTTCGTGAATTTAATTTTTTTTTTGTTTACTTCAGATTAAAAAATAAAAATTTGGGGCAGTTGTCTTGAGCACAAACGTTCATGAAGAAAATTTTGGGGCCCCCTTATAACAGGGGGGGGGGGATGGGCACGTGCCCCGTTTGCTATGCCGAAAATCAGGCCCTGTAAGGCTATAAGTATAATTGTCCGACCCTTAATGTTTTCTCTCGTTTAATTTAATTCCGTAAGTGTATGGTATTTTATGTTACATTTATTTCTGTTAGCAATTTCTTGAGTAATTTTGAGCGTAAGTTTTAGTTCGCCTCAAATGGGTTTGTTGAATCCCTTAGCGAATCATATCATTTTTTATTTGTATTTTGTAACTCATAAATGTGAAATAAACTGATAGATAATGTTATAATATCTTGTTTACAACCGCAATTTGCAATGCATTTCGCAGTTAGTACTTCTAACGTCAAAAATGTACGGTGTAAATAGTATTCCAAATGTACGGTGTGAAGGATAGGGGAGAGTGTTGTACCTTGGGACGCTTGTACCTTGGGACACTGATAATATCTAAGAATCTATTGGCAATATTCATACATTGTTTATTTCTAATAGTAGCCTTAACCAACATACATCATCAAAATAAAATTTAACACTAGCATTATTGAATTGATGAATTGGTGACAAAAAATAATATTTCATTACCCCAAAGTAAATATTTTTCTCATTCTAATATAATTTTTTTTACCTCTGTACTTTTGCAAAAAGCCAACAGCATTTTAATTTCTTCATAAAAGAGAAGATTATAAAATATTTTGGTTATGAGAAAATAATGATAATGCATTTGGATTGGCCATTATCTTGCTTTTGTTTAAACCAAGTAGTGTGTTGTACCTTGGGACAGTAAAGCATATTGTATCATCATATATTGTTAAATAATTTGGACTTGCAATTTTGTTGTATAATTTAAATTATTCTTAAATTATGAATTTTTATTTGTGTTTTTCCTTGAAAAAACAATAAAGTTTGTTTCCTGACACAAAATTAGTTCAGGTGTATGACCATTGACTGAATTATAAAGTATGTCCAAAGGTACAACATCATATTGTACCTTGGGACAGTTTATCCTCTCTACTTTAAATGAGTGGCAATTTTTTAATTTCAAGCTGCCAGAATTTAAAAAAATATATTATAGAGGAATATATTGGTGTGTTGAAATGCTGCTTTTAAATTTTTATTTTGACTATAATTATCGAAGAAAAAAATTATAATGTAAAAATTGTCCCAAGGTACAACACTCTCCCTTATTCCAAAAGTCGCCGCTAATGGGTTATTTCGATAAAAAAAATAGTAATGATAAAATTGTTAATTTTTGCTGTAAAGAGTCAGTTTCAACTACAATTAAATGCTCTGTTGTTTCCTAAGCTGTTAGAATCTTGTGTGGATCAGTTCTAGGTGACATTTACTGTTACAAACCTACTTGGTTTTTCCAAAAGAATTTCGCTGAGTATTAAAGTATAAAAAAAAAAGCTATTTCAGTTCTTGTAGAACCTCTTGTTGAATAAGAATTCTTTAAAAATAACAGAAAACATACTGTCGACAAATTTTTTTATAGCAACCCTTTGAATAATTAAGAATTTCTTATATATTCGTAGTTCAGAATTTTTTTAAGAAATTTTAATATTTAGTTTAGTTATAAATTTTCAAATTAAATTAGGCAAAAAAGACGTAAAGACAGAGTCTTTATAACACCTTCCATTTTTTCGTTGTATACTCACTGTGGAAACTAAAATAAATTGCCACTTACTTCAACTACAAGTATACGAAACTGTTACTAAACAAGCTAAAAAAATACTCCATCATCGTTTTATGAATTACAAGAATGCTCAGAATGATATTGAAAGCATTATCCTACTAATGTTATTTTTTATTACTCGGTATAAATAAACCCAATACCCTTTTTTAAAAGTTACAATAAAAGAAAGCGTATTATGCGGAAATAAATTCTTTTCTAAGGAAAAAAATGTACAAATATTATAAGCTCTTAAGTCACATAAAAAAGACAGCTATTTCGAATATTTTTATTCGAATTTATTTTTCCCAAGAGGGGGTGGGGGTTGGGGGAATAAGAAATGCAGACTTGAAAGGCAGGACGAACAAAAATTTTAATTAGCTTTCAAAATAAAATAAATAAATAAAAATCTACTTTATTATGTATTTTTTTCCTGTTCGTCTTTACCGGAAAAGTGCTTTTCTAATGTTTGCTGTTGCTAGTTAAATGGTGCGAAATAAATAATAAGCCATTGTCGGACAAAAAAAAAACTACATCGGTTAGTTGTTTTGAATGCTTTTTTTTTTAATGAATAGTTGAATTACTGTCACATTAGAAATAACTTAGAAATGTAATAAAGGCAAACCATTAAAAGTTATTGAGTTATTTACACATTTCCATACATAAGTGTCTATTACAAAACACACAGGGGCTGGGGAGCCCAGTCGGTTAGGCACTCGCCTAGCATTCGGAATGTCCCAGGTTCGGGTCCAGGCATCGCCAAAATAACTGCCGACCTATAAACGGCCCGTGCAGCCAAAAATGTCCGACGAATAATACCCCGTGTAAGGGAGTGCACGTAAATATCCTTCAAAGTCCCAACGCTGCGTACGATGTCGCCCTTAGCGGTTAGCGTTGGGTGCCTATTCAGGTGTCGGCTCGTCACTTGACTGTGGTTCTAAAATACGACACCTGTCGCCAATAGCAATTGTGTAGCTATAGTGCGACGATAATTCAAACCTAACCTAACAAAACACACACACGTTCAAAATAATGTTTTATACAATAACTTAATCGCACAAACACAAAAGTGACATCACTTAAGAATGAACATTTAAATGATTTAAACGCTGTGTTTTGAAGGGAGTGTAGATTGTTCCATTTGTTCATAAAATAATTAATAATTAAAACTTATAATAGTTTAGTTTGAATATCGTTGAACTAGAGCTACACTAAGGCTATAGGCGACGGGCGTCGTAATTAAGAACCATAGTCAAGTGACGAGCTAACACCTGAGTAGTCACTCAACGCAACTGTTAAGGGCAACATCTTACACAGCATTGGGGCTTAGGAGCATATTTAACGGGCACTTCCTCTACTCGGAGTGTTATTCGTCGGACCCTGTTCTGAATGTTATGCTTTAAAAAATATGTATGTGGTCCCTAAAGGATTAACTCACCATTACAGAAGATTCTAATTCCCAAGGAAAAGGAGAAAAAAGCCCACCACTTTGCTCCAATGTTTTAGGAATCGAAGGACGGACAAACGGGCAAAGAGCCAGGTGCAGCCGAAAATCGGCAAGGAAAAAAATACTGTGTGCGTCTCTATCGCCAAGTACACGCGTTTCCTACGAGTGCGGACGCCAAATCAAGCGGGGCAAAAACGAGAATTTGGTGCTGTTCCAACAGAATTACTAAATACAGGAAAAACTGCACTGACTGTCTAGGCAAATAAAAATGTCAGTATTGCTAACATTCGAAATACATAAATCTGTATTAAAAATAATAATTGTTTGTTTTGTTAGATGAAAGTTGTTTGTTAACAAAAAAAAATTAGACCGGGACACCGTAGAGAGATTTTTTATGAAAACCAAAACAAGTAAAGTTTTATTGCGATTAAAGCTGTCAGTTTACAAACAAATCAGAGGAAAAGAAACCTCAGAGAGAAATTAGTGCGAGTAGAAAGTAACAAGCACAAATTTAAAAAAATAAATAAAACATGTAATATTTCTGTTATGTTGAGATAAAAGTTGTGCGTCTACAAAATTAAATCGGGAAAAGAAACCGTAGAGATTTTTTTATGAGTATAAAGTAATAATATACAAATTTATACAAAAACAAAACAAACATTTAACAGTTTTTTTTGCGATAAAAGTTGTTTGTTTGCAAACAAATTAAATGTTCAAAAACCGTAGAGTAAAATTTTTTTACGAGTAAAAAAGCAACAATGCACTAATTTATACAAAAACAAAACATTTAAAATTTATAATTTATTGCGATAAAAGTTGATTGTTTACAAACAAACCAGACTACAAATGTTACCAATATTTGACAGACATTTTCCGAAAGTAAAAAAAAAATTAAAAATCAGCAACAACTAAAAAAAAAAATCCCTCCTTGATTGATTTATTGCGACAAATGCTTGTTTGCAAACAAATCAGATGTTGCATGACTACATACAGGAAAAACTGCACTGTCTACGTGGGAAAAAATGATACGTACGTCGAATGTAAGCAATTCAGAAATCTGCACATAAGAAAAACATAACTTGCATCATTATTTTGTTACGATAAAAGTTGTTTGTTTACAAACAAATCAGAGGCAAGAAATATTGTTTATTTTCAAGCAAAGCATAGGGTTATGAAATTTTATACTAGTAGAAAATAATAATGTACAAAAATTTACAAAAATTTGCACCACAAACGAAAAAAATAAATCCTGTCTGTTGTTACTACATTATGTATACTCAAATGGAAATGGTATTTACTATTTTCTACTATCATCAGTTAAAATAATTTTGTTTTTGACAAAAGTTGTTTGTTTACAAACAAATGAAAGGCCAGGAATTCGTCGACAAATAGTGGATAATTTTAGAAAAATAGTTAAATAAAATTATTATCATTGATTAAACATGGGGAACAGGATTACCCAGCACAGTTCAATACACCTACTAAGGCATGGCCGATTTAACTTTAAGGCCACAGAAGCTTTTCGTGAAGTCCCATCCATCCATCCGGTTCGGATTGTCGGCATTTAAAAAAAAATGTAAGAAACCTTTTATACTATACTTTTTCAGGTTGCAGATTAATTTTCAGGTTAACAGATTTCGTTCCTCTCTTTCCGAACAGCTGACAATCCGAATCGGACGGATAGTGTGACGTCACAGAAAGCTTCCCTTGCCTTATTACACTCCTTGCCAACCTAAGTGGGGTAAATATAAATATGCTGTTGAGAAGATCCTTCCGCGGATGTAAAGAGTTCCATAAATTATTTGTGAATCCATCCAGAAAACATGTTTAAAACGAATTTCGTTTAGGGTCTAACAGATTTGATTATTATTTGAGAAAATTTGGCAATTTTATCAGAATGAAAAGTGTATTTTTGTTAGGGATTGTATTAAGATCATCTTGTATGTAAATATTACCTTACAAGAGTTTCCAACTAACGGACCAACCGCGCTGTTCCCTTTTCTTTTTTACTCTTTGTTTTTACCCAACTTAGTTAGGTTGGCACGGAGTGTAGTTAAATCAGCCTTGGATAAGAGCAGACCTGGCAGTATAATTCTCGCATAACGCATTACGTCTCACTTACAATTCAACAAACGCAAAACCCAACTTATTTTAGCATTTACTCGGAAACCTCTTTACATATAAATTAACTGACAACAACTCAAAAGGACACAAAACTCGACCTTTTAAAACCAGACTATTTCTTTTCAAAGCATAATATGAATGCGCCCCTTTTTTTCAATGCCGTTATTCTTCTTATTTCTAAACCAGCAATCACTTTAACGGATGTTAAAAGAGACAGTAAAAATAAGAAGGAAAATGCCCTGACATGCCCGGGTTGCAACCGTTCGGTGAGTTGGTTGTTGCGAGAGCGTGACCTCGGCGGATCACAGGGAATAAGAGGAGAAATGGGATAGGGGTCGTTTTCGGAGAACTGCGGTTTTTGGTTTTTGTTATTTTAGCATAACAGCTAAAGGTTTTCAATTTCATTAAATAAAAACTATATTCGCCAGGTGGCCACATGTAGACATCCAGTAGATGGCTCTGCTCATTCGTTCCAATAAACTATACCTACACTCTTAAAACAAAAGAGTGAAATCCACTCCTGTAGGAGAAGTGATTTTCGACACTGGAAAGGAGTGAATATTAACTCAGGCTGAGTTAAAATCACTCGTTTGGAGTGATCCTGTCGGAGGTTTAACACACAAAGGATCTACTCCGACAGGGGAAGTGCATTTTCGACACTGGAGGAGTGAAAATTAACTCAGACCGAGTTAAAATCGCACGTTTGTTTTAAGAGTGTATAAACTATTACTTTTATTTTTATAGTTAACGAATACAGTAGAAGCCGAGGTTACTTATCAACAATTTGGGTTGGATGGAAGTATATCTTTACATTGTTAAACTTATTGATAAAATAATGACCAAAACTAGCCTGGAAACTAAGTATTAGGGGTTTTGCATCTGTCTAAATCTAAGATAAAATGGATCATATCTGCTAAAATACATCCCATAGTCATTGATCTAAAACTGAAACGGACACACCTATCGGCGATTGCTTTTAAATATTGGATTAACAATATAACAATACAATGCACATCACAATTTGCTACTACGGATACAAATTACATTTCTTCATTAATGCAAAGTAAATGTATCTTTTAATTTGATAAAAGTTGGTTGTTTGCCCAGGGCCGAATTAACAATTAGGCAAAGCAGGCAGTCGCCTATAGGCCCCGTGAATTTTAAGGGCCCCGCAGTTTCCAACTGCCTCCTTAGAATAATTTTTTTTTATATCTTTAACTTCACAGGTTTTTTTTAGTCTTCAATATTTATAACTAATACTTTCAGTTCTAAAATGATACTAATTAAGAAAAAAATAGTGGGAGAGAGATAGAGTAATTATCGGCTAACTAACCAGTAGGAATATTATTGAGCCAGCGCATTGGTTGAGCAAAATTTAAGAAAAAACAAGTAGTTTTATGTAACAGAAAATGTTACTTAGAACGCCTTAAACACTATTTATACGGCTCAGAATAAAGCTGCTGCTTGCACTACAGCCTTGATCAGACCAATACCACTTAGATTAGAAGGCCGAAGAACTAAGCAACACAACGTCACACTAGTGGACCAATTTCGATTTGTTGACCAATAACGTCGTATCTTAAGATGACGTCGCATCTTGATTCATCTTATCTTAAAATTTTATTCAAATACAAGATCTAGGCACGAATGATCAATGGTCAAAACCACAGAATCGGTCCACTAATATGACGTCAAGCATTTAGTTCGCCGGCCTTCTGATCTAGGTGGTATTGATCAGACCCAGGCAACCAGGTAACAAGAGAAAAAAAACTTTTCGCTATTTCTTTCGAGTCTCTTCTCTTCTTTAGGCTCGTCATCCATCTCCCCTTGCTTTTCGAATTTCTCTTCTGTGGTTTTTCTTTTTGGAGAAGCCGACCTCTGACGCAACCTGCGAAACGCTACTCGACTGCTCAAGACGTCTCGGGGATGACTGAAAATTACGAGACAGTCTTCCCTGTTCGTCATATTGAATGGTCTTTCTAATGACATATGCACTCTCAGAAATAACACTTTCATTTTTGACGATTCATGAATCCTCAGGCCACATTTCGTTAATTTTGAGGTTTGAGGACTGTTTCGTTAAACTATCACGTGACTTTTGAGTGAACGCGAATCCTCACTTTTACGATCGTGATTTGACGATTCTGTATCATGATTTTGAGGAAACTGAATCTCATTGTTGTACTCACATACTCAAAAATAACGAAATATTTCTTTAGATTAGACGACATTCAAATCATCATAAAAATGACGATTCAAATTTCCTCACTTTGAGGAAACGAAAACTCGGAGCATTTGCCAGTAACGGAATCGTCAAAATTAAGGAAAATTTCGTCGTTTTTGAGCATTCATTTTTTAGAGTGTGCAGAGTGTGAGAGTGTTTACCTAATTTAGGTAAAAACTCATTTTCAACACAATATTTAAAAAAAATGTATTGTACTTAAAATTTTAGTTTTCTCCCATTCATACAATTGAAGAGCTTAGTTGAAGAACGTGCTTACCCTTTTCGACAGGCGCGGCGGCCAGGTGGCGCTGATTTAAAATTATGAGTCCAAATTTGGAGTTTTATCGAAAAAATGAGTTAAATTGCATCAATGCCAGCAACTCCTTAAAAACAAAGTCGTTTTTTTTTATACAAATAACGAATGGTACAAGTCAGCTGCTTCGGTATCGATATTTTGGAAGAGCTTGAACATTCTTTTTAATACCCGCACGATCGTGCGAGTCCGGTAGGAAAGGGTTATGTGATTTTTTTAAAACAAAAATTGAGATTTTTGTGTCAATGGACATGCTATTTTATCCTTTAAAGATAACTTAAATTTCATGTAAAAGGAGAAACTTGTTAAGTATTTTTTTCCATTCGGAAAGAACCAACCGTGTTTAACAGATCTAATTGCAAACTAAAAACTTTAACGTCAGATTATCCTGGTAGCAGTATTAGCCAATCTCGGCTCATACCCATCGCCAATGCGTAATGGACTACGTTTTACCGATGCTGGGCAATATTGGGGTGCAATATTGGTTTGAATTTTATTTGGAAAAAAATTACAATTTAAAATTCTTGATTGAAAAATATTTCGAAACATAATATTTGCCTTTTACACTTGCAAAATACTATAAAATTGCAGTAAAATTAAGTATTGCACCATCATAATTTCCGGTATGAAACCTCAAAGAACGGGGAAATCCGATTAAAATCGGTAGAAAATGATCGATTTCATTCGATATTCTCTAAGTTTGGCCGATACTCATGCGGCATTGGTTAAAATTATTGTGCTCCCTGGTATAGATAATTTTTCTCTATATTTCTGCTTTCTCTCTATTGTTCCTCAATCTATTATTCCCTCGCTTCGTAACTTTGTTATTCTACTGCTCCATCATCATCATTATTATTATTATTATTATTATTATTTATTATTTATTAATTATTTATTATTTATTATTTATTTATTATTTATTTATTATTTATTAATTATTTATTATTTATTAAATTGGTCGACTACACTATTATCTCATAACTTTATTATGAATCTTAGCTGAATTATTCAATTGTTAAAATAGTATATTCATTACTCCTTTACTCCATCATTTTATTGCTTCAGTACTTCGATATGCTGCCAGCCGAAGACTCATCAAAAATAATTTTAAATATTCCATCCCCTATTTAAATTGTAACCGTACAGTAGCTTCAATAATAGCCAGACTGTTGACCAGCAATTCAAGCCAGGTTCGTCAAGATTAGCATTGAAAAACCAGAAGTTTTAATTTTCTCTGGAAAAGCAGTTGAAGTCGCAAAAGCTGTCTATTACAGCTATTTAATATTTGCACATGGAAATGCCAGCAACAACTACTATACATTATTTTTCAATTGCAGTATAATTCAATTGCTCTTTATTCAATTTCTTGAATTGAATAGTCATTTAGTTTAATTTAAGCATCATTGCTTTTCAACAGATACTGCTAACACTTCTTACATTTTTCACGTAAGCTTTTTTATTGTAAAAGTAATGCTTTGTTCACCTTTCTCTAAACATCAACTTTATTACGTTCAATTTTGGCTACAAGAAAGAATAAATCACCTTTAATAATTCAATTATCTATCATTGTGTCAGCCTGAGTAAAGACATGTGAAATATACATTAATCCCTCAATAAAAAATTAGCGAGAACAAAAATATAAGAAATTGAACACTAATGGCGATTGTTATACTTGATTCATACCACTTCGATTACATTCGCGAGAACATTGTTTGTTATTTTATCATTGAACAAGTGAAGCGTTTTATCGCTTTATTTTCTTTTAAAACATACTAATCATTTTTTCCCCAAAGGTTTTATTTGTGTAAGCAAATCGAACGCCTAATTGAACATCGTCACCTCTAAGCTGATGCCACGGATAAAATGCTAATTAAAATATTCGTTTTTTTTTTCTGTAGCAAATTTCTGTTATCGTAAAGGACAAGATCAGTGGAGTTTAGTTGTTATTCCACACACGCTGGAAGAGATTACAAGACGAGAAAATGGCGAAAAAAAACACAGAAAAAAAGTCGTATTTCGACTTGCGAATTTATGTCGCGAGTGATGCTTCGAAAGTAAATGACATAGTCACACGGTATGGCTAAGAACCAAGGCTAACCGGTGGGCAGGAATTACAGTTTAGTGTATAATGATCAGGCGCGCAACCACGGGGGGGGTTTTTAGGGTCAGAACCCCCCCCCCCCCCCCCAGATCCCGTATTATAGTAAAATTTATTGCATTAAAGATAAAAAAAAATCTTAAGTGAAAAAAAAATCCATAAGGAATGGTCGTTTTTTAAATCTGCGTAAAACAAAAACGAAACTCGTTTAATCTTCGTAGTGGGATTAAAAAAAAGCTTGTCAAATCTGATGATATGATGTCTGGAGCCGATTTTTTTTACTTTTATTTTTGACGCTTTTGTATGGGTTCGCAAATCTGTAAAGGTTATTGTATTGTGGCAATGTTTTAAAAAAGAAAGAACAAAAACTAGTCAATAAAAAAAATACCGTGCATAAGATCTCGGAAATAATTTTTTCATTTTTATTTATTTGGTGAGATATGCCGCTTATGTTCCACACATGCTATAGGATGAATGTTTCTGTAAACGGTTTATTTTTAAGTTTTTTAGTTATCTTATATTATCTAAGTTTAAATTAGTGACTTCAACTTTGGGGAGTTTTTCGAGCCTTTTCAAAAAAAAAAAAGATGAGATAAGTAAGTTATTTATTAAACTTTCTTGCAATTACCTCGGCTGGGGAGCCCAATCGGTTAGGCGTTCACCTAGCATGCGAAAGGTCCCAAGTTCGGGTTCGGGCAACGCCAAAATAACTGCCGACCTATAAACGGCCCGTTCAAGCAAAAATGTCCGACGAATAATATCCCGTGTAGAGGGAGTGCACGTTAATTATGCCCCATCGCTGATACGATGTCTCCCGCCTACTCAAGTGTCGGATCGTCACTCGACTGTGGTTCTAAAATGCGACGCCCGTCTTAAATTGCCCTCTTGTCATAAATACTTGTAATAATTCTATCTAAACTAAACTTGCAATTACCTCAATGACAAAAAAAAAAAAAAAAAAAGGTTAAAATTTTTGTTGACTGACTTATAATATTTGTGCAGGTGGCATTTTAAACGTTTTTTTATTATTTATGTGGTTAGTTTAGATTACATTATCATCTCACTAAAGCTACACCAAAACCGAGCTATGGTATGGTATGGTATGATACATATATATTCCAGCTTGTGTGCTTGTTCAGAGAACCGCTTATAAGCTTTCGTCAAGTGGGACAGACACAGAAAGAATTTTACAGTCACAAAGAAATGAATGACAAATAACAACATTTATTGACTGTCACAAACATCCATGCCTGACCGGGATTCGAACCCGACCCCAGCAGCTCCAAAGGCTAGTACACTAACCATTCAGCCACCGGGGCGGCAAACCGAGCTTAACACTTTACCTCCGGGCGTCGACTGACCCATAGACTAAGAACACTCTAAGTTTCAAACTCTCATTGGAGAATTTCTACATTGAAATTGACATAGAAACTAGCGCGCCCCCTTTGTGTCTAAGGGAACTAATGTAATGGTTTCTGGCTGCCTATTTGCAGTCACCTTTAGGAGATTTAACAGAGCCAATGACATCTCGTAATTTGGAACCCTTATCAAGTGACGATAGGGATCTATTTTTTACTACTACTTATTTTCGACTTTATTTTTGAATATATACAGCTACTCATTGACTTTTATATCCCTCGTAAGCCCATCCTCAAGATATTTGACCTTGTGCTTCTTTTTCTCCATTAATAAACCTACAGACTGACTACGCTTGTCATTTTAGACATGGTCCCCCAAAGATCCACAAGTGATTCGATTGAATAACTCGTCAAATATTCATCCAAATGTAACAAAAACTTAGATTTAGGGGTTTTCGAGGGTTTTTCACATTTCTAAGTAATTAAAATTGGGTGTTGCAATAGAAAATTTTAAAGTTCGTAACATTTTTAATATTAAGACGGACCCTTATGCAAATTTTGTGTCATGCAATTAACTCAAAATGTTATTTGTTCACATAGTCAAAAAGGTCCGATGTAAAAGGATGACTAACGGTTGAAATAATCACTAGTGGGTAACTTTTTTTTAACAGAGAACATTACGAAGAAACAGTAGCCTTACAATTGAAAGTACAATTATGCCAATCAACAAATCAACCTTTAAAAGTGTTTTAGTTGCATTCGACACGTTAGAAGAGCTAGGCATTAGATTAAGTTGCTGGTCTAGAAGATTTTTAGTCTACGGGTCAGTCGACGCCCGGAGGTAAAGTGTTAAGTTTGCAGCAGAGAAATGTACTAGGCGGAGGAATCTGCGTATACAACGCTGCTGCCGCCGAAATTTCGCCTGCTGCTATTGGCTGCTCCTTCGACCCTGATATTCGTGCGCCGTGTTACGTCAAAATCGAAGGAAAAAAATAATAAAAAAATTCTAACTGAAGCTAAACCAATAATAATAATAAATTTATGTCTTGAAATAACAAATGAATTTGTTTATTGAATGTGAAATGCCTTTTTGTATTCGATTCTCGCACTCAAAAATGAGAACTATTTACCCTTTTTCTCGTAGAACATTTGTATACTGCAAACTTAAGGTCGGTTTTGGTGTACATAATGGACTTGGCGACTTAACTTACGTCGCCCGTCGCGACGGGCGACGTAAGTTAAGTTACCAGTCATAATAGGTCGGATCGGCAGTTATTTTTGCGATGTTTGAATCGAAAGTGGCTATGGCGTCTACTAGACTTGACAGTTATTTTCCCCATAAACAATCCCATCCTATACTAAAAAACGATTACAGCTTGTTGAATCATAGACATAAGTATCATGCAGTTTATACATTTCGATACATTAATGACCTTCGGAAAGTATTTCTGGCTTTTCCCCGCCAAATTCGAGACTGGCGAAATAACTCAAGACAATTGCTTCAGCACTAGGGATAAGAAATATGCTTGTGTGATTGAAAGAAGTTCGCAATTGCAAGTTTTTGGTAAGAATCTTGTTTCATTTTAATATATAAAAAAAGTAACTGTTTAAGTGGAACAATCGCTGTAAACATTGCAAAATGACAGTAAAGTTTAAAATATTAAAGTAATTAATTGTTTTATTGGTGAGCTTTAGCATGTTGTATTTAATTTATTAGTTTCTGCAAAATACTTTTCAAAATATAAATCATTGTTTGCCTTGTTTATATGTGAGCTACTTTGCATCTTCAAAAGTGGTCCTTTCCTTTAATAATTTTTGTTGTACTTGTAGTTTCCATGGGGATATTAGAAATTGCAAAAGTAATGTACTTATAAAAATAAGTGAGTTTCATGACCATTTAGTTTCCATGGAGATATTCATGACCTTATTTTGTTTTTCTAACAATCAGATATTACTTTCTTATTTACTTATTTACTTTCACCGCACTAGTACCAAAAGTCTTACTTTCGGCACTGTCTGTGACGTAAGCACGTAAAGTGTCATTTTCATAACGATTTATGAATGAATATGATATAAAAAAAAGTGAACTTTTTTGCACGTTGTTATAAAAACATTACTATGTTAAATAAAAGGTAATGTTTGTTCGAAAATAGTAATTTGTAAAAAATAATAATAGTAAAAATATGTATTTCTTTGGAGAATGTTAAAATTAAGAAATAATTTTACTTAAAAATATTTGTAATTAAAATAATTTTAATGGAAACAATGTTAATTAAAAAATAACTTTAATTAAACATTTTAACTAATTTTCTTAAAATTAAATATTTTCAATTAAAAATAATTTTAATTAAACATTTTAATTAATTTTCTTTAAATTAAATATTTTCAATTAAAAATTATTTTGATTAAATATTTTTTTAATTAAAAATTATTTTAATTAAAAAATAGTATTAAAAAAATCGAAACCCCCCCCAGAATTTTTTTCTAGTTGCGCCCCAGATAATGATAACAAAAACAAAAAACAACATACTTAAGTAAGTACTTAAGTATGTTTAAGTATTTTCCTTCATATTTTCTCACGTATAGTACATGGTATATATGTTCACGTAAGTATGTACAGCATCCAAAAAAAAAAAAAAAAAAAGGTCAGCACCCAATATTCATTTGGTTATTAATCACTGTAGATTTAAATATAAGGTGTTGATTAAAAAGATGTATCGTTGGTTTAAATTATAAACTTTGAATTGTATACCAATTGAAATTTGCACACCAACTTGAAAGGTTTTAATAGCAAAGCTTCAATTCTGATATCATATTTCAAGTCTATGTTTCCAGGGTAGCTGGCCGATAGAAAAGAAAAAGCCAAATTTTTGAAAGATAAAATTTAAACTATTAACAATTACAGTTGAATTTTGAACAATATGTTGGAACAAAAGAATTTGAATAAGCTTAGCTCGAGAATTACCAACTACATCCCTTGGTTAAACCAGCACTTTAACTCTTTGAGAGAGCCGTTTTTGCTTACGTTTTAACTTTAACTATACACAAACACCATTGCAAGTTATTTATATCATAAAAAATATTTAATTTTTTTTTTTTAAAACTTTGAAGTTTCGTTTTTTCGTTTCATTTATTTTCAAACTTGCAATACGCCGTTTCTTAGTTGTATCTAATTTTAAACTATTAGGTCATAATAAATAAATAAAAAACATTGAAAATGCAATTTCCAATTGAAATTTTAGTGGAAGAACGTGCTAAGTGACAAAAAGTTGAAAACAAGAAAAATAGCCCTAATGCTTTTACTTTGCATTTAAATCCGCTAAAAACGGAACTTGAAAACGGTAAAAAATACACTTAAATTTAAAATTATGTAAAAGGGAAAACTTGTTATATTTAAAGGATGGAATATGTTTACTGACAACAGAAATCTAACTTTTTTCAAAAATGCAACTTAGTTTCTTCCACTAGGCTTTTCAATTGTAAAACAAGCAATTAAAGTAATAATAGCTTAACTTTTTGTTGACAAAAAAGGTTTATTGTATTTCGTTTTTTTTTTAACTTTTTGGAGCTTAAACCGAGTCAATAAGGTGTAATAAAGAGCAAGCTCATTAAATATTTATTTTTTTAATGTATTTAATTTCATAATTACGGATAAAACATTTTGCGTTTCA
Organism: Hylyphantes graminicola; assembly: GCA_023701765.1. Classification (NCBI taxonomy): domain Eukaryota; kingdom Metazoa; phylum Arthropoda; class Arachnida; order Araneae; family Linyphiidae; genus Hylyphantes; species Hylyphantes graminicola. The sequence goes on from CM043112.1 coordinate 14,082,989, forward strand.
CATTTTAAATACAGTTTCCCGAAGAGATTTATTTTTAAAAAATCATTAAAATCAAAAGGACTTAATATATGGCAAGAATACCGGAAACTGGAAATAGCAAAAACTGGAAGCCAATTTTATTGCATTCAAATCTATAATTATGAAAATGAATGAAGTTGAATACAAAAACAAAATGTATAGTAAAGAAATAATGAAAACAAATTCACTTTTTTAATGTGAGCAGCCGACTCTGCGACTGATTGGTCAAGGTGTTTGTCAGCAGTCAAAAGGCCTCGGGTTCGAACCCCGGCATGTAGACATGGATATTTGTGTTGTATGTTTGTCGGTATTTGGCATAAGTACACTGCGACACACGTGCTCGTTAAATCTGTGGAGTCGAAACACGAACAAGCGCACGATGGCGCCACTAGTTTGCTTTGGGTGCCACTCTGGTGTCTACCACGTCACTTGACCGGGGTTCTAGATTACGTTGTGAATTTGCATCTGTTAAAGCTCTATGGAGGCTAGAAATAAACAGTAGAGTAGCGCCTCGCGCTTTGTATTTAAGATTGTACGCATTTTAATCAGCTTTATTCAGGGGCGGACTGGCCCGGGCGGCTAGTCGGCGATCGCCGAGTGGGCCAATTGCCAAGTGGGCCAAACGCAATATGATAATATTAGCTTAAGTGGGAAAAAAATCTACAAATACTTAATTAATAATGTATTAAAACATACAAAATACGTGAAGACAACTTAATATATTTGAAATCACATTAAATTATGTCTAAAAGGAAAAAGGCGTACACACCATTTGTAAGGCCAAGCGGGCCAGGGTCCCACTTGGCCTCTGGAGGCCCCTATAAATATTACACATAAAAGGGGGCATATTTTTTTTGTCAAATCGGGCCAAGGGGCCGACTTTGCCTCTGAAATCCCCAAAATATATAAGTGGTATATAAGTGGCCCTATATAAGTGGTCTAAAATTTTTGTTCAAATTGAGCTCAACGGGGTTCTAATTGGGTCCATAATTTCACATTGCCTCTGAGGCTCCCTATACATATTATTTATAAAAATATAAAAAAAGGCCTACAAATCTTGTTCAAATTTGGCCCATCAGAGGTCACTTGGCCTCTGGGAGCCCTAGATATATATTATATATAAAAAGGCCTGATTTTTGTTTTTAAAATTGTGCCCAATGTGGTCCTAATTGGGCCCATTGGTCCACATTGCCTCTGAGCTATACATATTTTATGAAAGGGGCCAAAATTTTTTATAATACAAATAAATCTAATAATGGATTTTAAAAGAAATTGATAATTCGCATTGAGCAATTAGCAATTGATTGGATAAGACGATACGTAATCTCCATATGAAATGACAAAGAGGGGATGTCAAAGGAAAATTAAAAGGAACCTACAAGACAAGGAAGTATACTCAATTACTAATTATTTCAGGTAATAATGACCAAATTCATTGTTGTAGTTTTTACAGTTTACCAGCCCACAGCCCATTACAATTATTTTCTTACAAAACTGTATTATATAATTACTTTCAACTATTTAGTGTGTAGTTTAGTTTAGTTTGAATCATCGTCGCACTAGAGCTGCACGAAGACTATATTGGCTACGGGCGTCGTATTTTAGAACCACAGTCAAGTGACGACCCGACACCTGAGTAAGCACCCAACGCAACCGTTGAGGGCGACATCGAAAGCAGCGTTATGATTTTGAAAAACTAATTATTGTTCATAAATATTAATTCGTGATGATAAATTAAAACACAGCATTGTTTGTAAATTAAAACACAGCATTTATCATGAAATTAATAAATATTTTCAATGGGAATGTTCCTTGGGATGTCACGCTCTCCATACTGCGATCCATTGGTTGTTTTGTTTTCTTTCCCTACAACGTGAAACAAGCCCATTGGTTTCTTACGACGACGTCACGCTCTTGGCTCTTCGTACTGCGATTTCATTCATTCATTGGTTGTTTTGTTTTCCTTCTGTACTACGTGAATCAAGCAGATTAAAATTAATTCCAATAAAATATCCAATTAAAAAATATATAATTAAAGATAATTTTAATCATTATATTTTTTTCTTAAGAGTCAGTTTTTTTTAAGAGTAGGGCAGACTTGGATAGTTGAAATTTTTGATTTTGCTGAAAATTACAGAACATGTTCTTTATGGAAAACTATTCGACGTGTATTTCTTTGTTTTTGCTAAAAAAAAAATATAAAATTACAGTTTTGGGGGGTCAAAGTTGAAGATCTTTGTTTTTGTTTTGAAGAAAAACGAACCAACTTACATACGGCAATACTTTTTTTGTCAATTGTTAAAAATTGCAGTAACAATTTTTTCGTGTTCTACTTTTGTTCTATAGTACATGTTACAAAAAAATAATTGTGTTCAACAGATTGTGGTTAATTGGGTTTACTTTGCACTAGAGGTGGATTTAAAAGCAAGCCATGAACCCATGTGCATTAAAATTGTTAGAGCGTCAGCGACCGCCGTATATGTATTATGGTATATGGTGGGCCAAAGTCATGACTGCGCCGAGTGGGCCAAACTTAGCCAGTCCGCCCCTGGCTTTATTTAAAAATTGAATTCCACCAAAATACTGGAATTATCATTGACATCTCTATGTATCTTACTTATTCAGCAGAGTTGTTGACTATTATGTTAGGGGTGTGAATTGTATAAATAGAAAAAAAAAAGCTTTTCTAATAATTTTTGCTTATCTTTTATGCAATTGCTTGTAATAATGCTAATTTAACCCTCTAATGCATACTGTTACCGTTTGGTAACAAGTAACATAATCCACTTTATTCTATTAAATTAGAGCTCCTCCTAGACAAATCTGTGTTTTTTCATCTATTACATTTCATTTTAAAGTTTTAATTACTAATAATCCTCATAGATGATAGTAGTAAAAGTGTATTCAAAATTAAAGAGTGAGGTCATTAACTTTTGTGAAATTACGTTTTTGGCAGTATTCAAAGAATAATAATATTAGTACTAAATACTGATAATTTGTTTTGAAAAATTAATCATTGTTAAAAAGGGTTATTTTGAAAATTTTTAGTAGTTTTCTAGTAATTATTATCAAAATTGGAATTTTGCAGTTGGTTTTTGTCATATGGAAAAATTTTTAAAAAATGAAATTTTTTTAAATATTTTTCCCATAATGTGTGAGTATTAAAGTTACATATATATTCTTTGGGATGAAAATAAAAATTCATGCATTGGAGGGTCAATGTAATAATCTTTTGTCTGTCATTTTAATGTTATAACTTTTTTCTGTGATTATAATGTAATAATTTTAGTTTTTCAGTTTAGAGTAATAATTTTAGTGTGTCAACTTAGTGTAATAATTTTAGTTTGTCAATTCAGCGTAATAATGAGTATTTTTACTTAGAAAACCAATAAAAAAAACTTGATTCTAATTTCAAAATCACATGACGGAAATTTCTACTAAAAAGGGATGGACCCATCTCAAGGGAGGAGCGCGGAGCGCAAAAGATAAGAAAACAAAATCGTCTGCCAGCAGAAAACTAAGAAGAAACGCAATTTATCCGTGGTGGTGTATCCATAGGATCGGTCACCCCTGCTGTCGAAGCATTAAAAATTTTAGTGAATTTCAGTTTGTGAATTCGGTTTAATAATTTTAGTTTGTCAATGTAGTGTTAAATTTTAGTTTGTCAATTGTGTAAAATTTTAGTTCCCCAATCTAGTGGAATAATTTTAGTTTGCCAATTTTGTTTAATAATTTAGGTTTGATTATTTCGTAATAATGCGTCTTTTGACTTAAAAAACCAATAAAAAAACTTAATTTTCATTCACAAATCACACGACGGGAATTTCCAATAAAGGGATGGACACCAATCTCAAGGGAGAAACGCAGAGCGCAAAAGATAATAAAACAAAATCGTCTGCCAGCAGAAAACAAAGAAGAAACGCAATTTATCCGTGGTGGTGTATCCATAGGATCGGTCACCCCTGCTGTCGAAGCATTAAAAATTTTAGTGAATTTCAGTTTGTGAATTTGGTATAATAATTTTAGTTTGTCAATGTAGCGTTAAATTTTAGTTTGTCAATGAGTGTTAAATTTTAGTTTGTCAATTTAGTGTACAATTTTAGTTCCTCAATCTAGTGGGAGAAACGCAGATCGCAAAAGATGAGAAAACAAAATCTTCTGCCAGCAGAAAACAACGAAAAAAAAAAAGAAGCGCAATTTGTCCGTGGTGGTGTATCCAAAGAAGAGGATCGGTCACCCCTGTGATGCCCATTCAGTAATTTTCGTGAGATCTTTTTGTAATTGCTCGACTTGCCCAACAGAGTTTACTGTTCTCATCACCTTTGAGTAATCTGCAAAATAATTAATAACTCCCAGCTGATATCATCAATAAACATAATAAATAAAATTGACCCTAGGACAGAGCCCTGAGGCACACCACTTTCTACTTTATCCCAATCCGAGTACTTACCAATAACCATTAATGTGAACATTTTTTTCTATTGGTCAACCAATTTTTGGTCCAATGGATCGCAGCCGTCCCTAACCCCTTTTGTTTATCTTTCATGCAATTTTGTTGCATTAATTTTAATGTAATAATTTTAGTTTGTTAATTTAGTGTAATAATACGACTTTTGACTAAGAAGTTAATATATATAAAAAAACACGATGGAAATTTCTACTGGAAGGATGGACCAATCTCAAGGGATGAACGCGGAGCGCAAAAGATAAGAAAACAAAATCGTCTGAAAGAAGAGAGAAAACAAAATCAGGAGAAAACAAAGAAGGAAGAAACGCAATTTATCCGTGGTGGTGTATCCATAGGATCGGTCACCCCTGCTGTCGCGACGCCGAACCTGCCATCGAACGCGTCGCGCGCTCTTTCGTTCCATGGAGGGGATTTTCGAACATTCGATGGCTAGCTTAGGCCTATCCCCCCCCCCCCCCCCCTTACGGTATTGAACGATGGAAGGGCGCCAGGAGGTGGGGGGAAAGGGGGGAGGGGTCTGCGAACGCGCCAGAAGGGACATCACGTGATAACGTCTTTTCTCGACCTTCCCTCTTGCCGAGGGGGGGGGGGGATGTGAAGGAAGACTGGTTTGGTGGTTTTTACTTGTTTTGTTTTTGGATGGAAATAATGTGTTGCTTACCGAATTTTCTCATTCTGTTGTGACTAGTTATTTGTATATTTTTTTATGAACTTTAATTTCATTTGAATTTTTAGGCTTTTGGAGCGGGAATGTTCCCCTATCCCCTATCCCTATGCAGCTGATATGATTTTTTAGTATATTCATCTGTTTTTTTTTTTTCTTGATTGATAAAGTTATTATAGTCTGTTGAGGCCTAATCGCATTACCACGCCACAGGTCAGGGGATTGAGTCCCGGATTTGGTGAGGTTGATTCATTCTTTCATGCCTTAAGACGATCGATAAAATGAGGACCAAGCATGCTTGGGAACTAAACACTGGGGGTTCCGCTTGAGGTTGACAACCAGACAACCTCACTGGGACAATGCCTAGCACGCTAGTACCCCATAGCCCTAGGTCAAGTAAGATGAAATGGGCACAGCAAGCTTTGCCCACTAACGGGCTGTTGGGAAGAGGAGTTTAGTTTATTATAGTCACGAACGAATTGATTAATAGTACTTAAAAAAATCAAGTACTATAATAGATGTTACATCATTTGCATTATTTTATCTTATAATCGTCTGATATTTATTGTTGTTCCTGTTTTCTCATTAAATTACTAAATAATGTACAGAAGAAAGAAAAGATCGAAAAAAGATAGAAGAGAAGTTAAGACGAAAAAAGCCAAATTAAAAAAAAAAAAAAAACTTCCAATCTTACTTTCTAAATCGTTGATTGATTTAGGTGATTTTGAGAGCTCAAAGGAAAAATATAATGGGAATGTTTCAGTTGATGTAACGTTCTTGTTTTCGATCTTCTCCATAGCATATTTCTATTTACCCAACTTAGGTTGGCAAGGAGCTGAACCAATACCACCTAGGTTAGAAGGCCGAAGAACTAAGCAACACAACGTCACACTAGTAAACCAATTTCGATTTGTTGACTAATAACATCGTATCTTAAGATGACGTCGCATCTTGATTCATCTTATCTTAAAAATGTATTCAAATACAAGATCTAGTCACGAATGATCATTGGTCAAAACCACATAATCAGTCCACTAATATGACGTCAAGCATTTAGTTCGCCGGCCTTCTAATCTAGGTGGTATTGTCTGAACTCGCCAATAGTCCATGTGCAGCCCTAGTCTAGTAACAATCGAACCAACCAGTGAAAAAACAGGTTTGCCAAGTGAGGCCATTGAAAGCTTGAGTAATTTTTTAATTCGACTTGGAGGCTTCCAGGCGGCTTCAATAGTTTTACTCGCCGCAAAGCATCTCCAAACATTCGCAGCTCCATGCCGGGACCACTTTTATCCATTGAGTTAGGAAATACAGGGTGAGGCAAACAAAACCGACCCCGAGGTGGAGAGAATACGACAGAAATGTTGCCAAGTCTAAAACCAATACAAAAACAGGTTTGCTTACTGAAGCTATTAATCGCTTCAATATTAAGCCCAAACAAACGCTTGGCGACTTATTTGCCAGCAACTACGCTACGCTTTTAGAAGCTAGTTGAAATGGAATATAAACAAGGTTAGTAGAGCTGATCAAGATAGTGATTATTTGATTGTTTCGGTTGTTATTTATCCTAGAGAATCGGACCTTTTTGTTTTTGGTAATACAAAACATTTTAAATTGATTGCAAGACACAAAATTTGCATTTTGGGGCGTCTTCATACAATGCGAACTAAGATCTGAACTCGCCACTAGTCTATGAGTAGCTCTAATGTGAAGCGAATCCGATCCAACCAATGCAAAAACAGGTCTCAGGCGGCTTCAAGAGTTTTTCTCGTCAATTATTTCAACGTATTACCATCTCTAGATCGGGGCCGGTTTTGTTTGCCTCACCCTGTATAATAGAGCGGTGAATGCATATGTGCAGTAACGCACAAAAGATGCTAGCTAGAGCGGTGCATCTTGGGATACCTCAGTGACAGTTTCCATAGTTTCGGCCACTATGTTATGCGCAGTAGCTCAAAAAACTGCTAAAGCGGTGCATCATGGGATGCCTCAGTGCCGGTTTGTTATGAGCAGTAGCTCGAAAAACCTGACAGCCCTGTTTCAATCCATTTGAACTGATAGCCCCTTCTACTCCTCCTTCCTAACTCTATATGTACAAACAATATATATGTACAAACAAAGACTTATGCCTAAATTCTCAGCTCAATTTTAATTAGTAATTATTTTTTTAAAAAATGTTTAATCAAAATTTTAAAAATTTAATAAAATTTTTTAGAAAAAAGTTCTTAAAAGTAATTTCTAATTGAAATTGAGCTGAGAATTTAGGTATAAGTCTTTGTTTGTACATATTTGTACAATATAAAGTCATTTTCTTGGTCATGTCTTCAATTTTGACCTCACAATTTGCCGCGCAAGCCTAATCCCAATGTGTTCAAATAGCTTTTTGTTTAATATCATTTATTTTAGTTTTGGCTAAAGTTTCATAAATTTAAAACTTGTTTAAAATAAATAAATCCTGTAGAATTACGTATAAAAAAATTATACTCATTTATTGAGTAGTTAAAAAATGACATGAAAGATCAAACTATGCTTTGTAGTATCTTCTTTACACATTTTTAAGACTCCTGTGACCCCTTAAGATCTGAACTCGCCAATAGTCTTTGCCAATAGTCTTTGTGCAGCTCTAGTCTAGTAACTACCGAACCAACCAGTGAAAATTCAGGTTTGCCAAGTGAAGCCATTAGAAGCTTGAATAATTTTTAAATTTGACTTGGATGTGATTTCAGACGGCTTCACACACAATAGTTTTACTCGCCAAGCATCTTCTTACATTAGTATCTCCACTTTTACTGCGACCCTGTAATTACAACAATAAAGAACAGAAACAGAGAGCAACCACCCTTTTCAAAATAACACCCAACCAGCATCCCAAGCGGAGGGGGGGGGGGGGCTTTGGCGAGTCCGTGGAATAATTTGGACTGCTGCGCGCCCCAAAAGAAAAGACCAAAAGAAAGAAAAAAAAAGTCGGATGTGATAGGAAGGGTGGGGGGAGGGATCGAACAGGGAGCCACCAGGAATCTTTTTTTTTTTGTCCGCTTGTGTTTTGGACATTTTTGGACTGCTAAGGTTGATTTTTTCCTCGGGGTGATAGCGACTTGCAGGGAAGTAGAGGGTTATTTCTTTATGGGCTAGGGGGCAGTAGCTAAATAAGATTTTTACGACTTTAACGTGAGCCTGGTCAGTTTACCAACGGCATAGCGGGTGGTTGCCCGACAGCCAGTTTAGGTTAGGTTAGGTTTGAATTGACGTCGCATTAGAGGTACACGAAGGTATTGGCGGCGGGCATCCTAATTAAGAACCACTGTCAAGTGACGATTCGACTCCTGAATAGGCACCTAACGCAAACGACATCGTAAGCAGCGTTAGGACTTACACGGGGTATTATTCGTCGGACAGTTTTAGCTGCACGAGGCGTTTATAGGTCGGCAATTATTTTGACGATGCCCGAACCTGGGACCTTTCGCATGCTAGGCCATTGCCGAACCGACTGGGCCCCCAGTCCAGTTAAGATGTCTAGAGACACCAAGTGTTTAGATTAATTTCCATTGAAGTATTTTTCTTCGATGTGTGTTTTACTACAGTGTAGAACTAAAATTATCCGATGCGTTGCTAATTATATTCCAATAGGCTGGGTGCAAAAGCACTGGGGTGCTAGGCAAAGTCCCGGTTAGGTGGTCAACCTCACGCGGAACCCCCAGTGTTTAGTTCCCAACATGCTTGCAGCTTGATCCTCTCATTATATCGACTCACTGATGGAAGGATGAGCCAACCTCGCCCAATCCGGGACTCGATCCTCAGACCTGTGGCGTGACAATGCGAAGCACTACCACTAGGGGCCTAGAATTATGTAATGTTTTCCGTTAAAACTCTATTATTCAATAAGATATACACTTTGCTATGGCTCGTACGGTTAAACGTCAATTTATTATATAATTATTGTCTCTTAATTACAAAAAAGGTTAGCAAACATTAAAAACAAAACGTTTAATGTGTTACATAAAATACGAATAATAATGAAAAAACCATAATAATAAAGTAATAATAAACTAATTACAAGCTTTAAAAGTTAACTAGACCGTTATTGTCTATTTTATTTTCACTATCATATCTTCACAAATATCCATAATCCAATACCGATATATAATATATCTAAGTATCCAAATCACTTGCTGTCAATAAATATAAATATACTTATGAGAGTACAAATTAATACTTAAACTACTTTATCAAATGTCCCCAAGTTTAAAAAGATGTAATCTCATATGTTTCAAAGCACTCTAAAAGACATAATTTGAACACGGTCCCTCATAAAAATCTTCCTTATGACAGGCATATCATTAATATCTACTTAATAGAAATATAATTGAACGAAATAACTAAATTTGAATACAAAAACGAAAAAACATAAATTACAAATAAGATACAGCGATGAAAATTAAAACGATACGCGGAAGCGTAATGTAGTTAAGGATTAAAAATAATCGAATAAAAATTAAAATGTCGTCTGTGGGAAAATTGATACGCCACATCCGGAAATTCTTTTCAAAAATAATTCGAACAATGTTTTTATGAAAACAAACAAAAGACATGTGATTCGCTAAATTAATTTTTAAAAGGACGTTATTGGATGATAACTTGGTTGAGTTTTTTTTAATTAAAGATGCATTTTCTGCAATCTTTAAAAATGAGTTTGAACAAATGCTTGAATTGAATGTTTTCGTTCAGTTAATTAATTGTAAGATCACTATCGATTTTAATCGATCATTTGTATCGTGTGTTCATCAATTATTTTTCTTATTATAATTTTGTGTTTAATCTATTTTACTTGCATCTTATTATAATCGTGTATTTGATCTTGTTTAGTTATTATCAGCATATAAGTTTAGATATCCTTGCAGGCCCTGATTTATTTGTAAACAAACAGACAGACAGTTGTAGAAAACAGCATAAAATCACATTTTAGCTTATATTTAAGGGAAAAGAACTTATTTACAAATATTTTTTTAGTTTGTTTCGTTTGTATCATTGTATAGTTGACATGTTATAGTTCGGCAAATGAAGAAAAATATAAAACTAAAAAAAAAAAAGTTAACAGCTTTAAGGTATTAAAATAATGGAATGAGTATAAGCACTTATATATATCTTGATGTATCATAGTTTGTTTCAAGTAATAGCACGTTTAATCCACTAACAGTAAAGAAATACAGTTCATTATGACTATCATGTTTCATCGTGTCAATTTTTGTATCAAAATTGTGACATCCGAAATTTTCTTAAAAGGGAAATTTTGAAAGTAGTGAATTCAACAAATAAGTCCCTAAACTACTTAGTGGCGTTATACAAACATTCAGTATTTGTCTGAGTGAATCAACAACTTAATAATATTATTATTTTTATACAATAAGCATGTTTCAGTTCTTGAGTGGCAATAAAAATGACGAATGAAAATTTACTCGGGGTTCGATTAGTAAGTCAATGTCTCATGAATAAACGCCAAACGAAGGAGCAGCATGAATGAATGCTGGTAGCAACTACGTCACCTGAACCAAACTAATTAAATTAAAAAAAAACTTTCAAAACCAAACTGTAAGACTACTTTTAAGGAATAATAAAACGATGTTTCAAATTGACTTTTACAAAAAAACAACAACAGTAATTAATTATGCAAAATCAGTTTATTTACTTTAACCAGATAAATAAAGTAATTTCAAAAAATAAATTTAACTGTTTTTTTTTCTAATAATAAAATTGAAACACCTGTCAACCCAAGATTAAACTTAATTTACCTTTTAACTTGAAAATACTTCAGCTTAAATAAAATCACACTTTAATTCAGGTTTAAAAAGAATATCTTACGAAAACAAATTAGGGAAACAACACATCATTAAAACCAATTTGAAAAGATAGTTTTTGAAACGCAAACTGAACTAAGTCCTGATCTTGAGCTTCAAATAGAACAATGATAGAGATAATTTCCATAATTATTTCTCAGATTTTCTAAGCCATTTAATGGGCGGAAAATACTGAATAGCTTTAATTGAAAATGGCTTCTTATTCAATCTCTCAACATAGGATATAATGTCATTTTAATACTAAGGTTCTAAAATAATAAATAGAACGAAAAAATGTATTCTTTTATGATTTGTTAGAATCTGGATTTAGTTCAAATGAAAGACAAAAGTAATTTCGTTTAATAGTCTATGAATTCTTTTTGGTAAAAATGTTGGTATTCTATTGAAAGGGAGTTCATTTGATTTTTGCAAACAAATTGTAATTAATCAAGTTTTATGATTAATGAAAGACTTGGTATTGTATTATTATACCGGATTTCTTAAAAATAAGGTACTTATTTTAAAATTTTATAATAAAGGAACTATGACAGATTTAATTAATTGTTTTGTAGAGAATAGTTAATCAATGAAGTCGGACTTAAGAAGCTAAAATAGTTCACAATTTTTACCATGGGTGGCGCTTTGAAAGTGATTGTCTAATATGGCTGGATCAGTTTGAAAGTGAACATTGCGTTATTGGAAATTATAAGGACATTTGTTGTTTTTAGTAAAAGCAATCCTTTTGAGATTTATTTAGTGCAGTTCCTTATTTTTCAAAAAGTACCTTTTAAAACTATCCTCTTGTTCAATGATCAAAGCAGACCAAACATTGTCATGGTTTTTAAACACATGAGATTTGTAATTGGCTTGTTTCACATAATGTATTTTTTTCTAGCTTTTATTCTTGCCCTTCTTTTGATCGGTGCATATAAAGTCTTTAAAAGACATTATGTTGGAACACAGAAATGTTTCCATATTGATAAACTTTTATTGCAATTGTCATGAAATAAACTATTTTACAAAAAAGTTAAAGTTTTTAATAAAATTCTTTAAAAGGGGTAAGATATAGAAGAAGGTGAAAGGACGAATTTTCGCCATATATTGAAACGTAAAGCTGTTTATCGTGCGGTAACACTATCAAAGTCGGAAAACAAGTTTTACAGTATTAGCGAAGTTTCCAATAGTTTTGCATATAGGTAACACAATTTGTTGTGAAAGTTTGAAAATTAATATCAAATAATCAAGTAGTATTTTACATTGATAAAAATGCTTAAAAAAAGACATAATTATTTTTAAAATTATACATGAGGAGTTATGAAAAAATAATATTTAATTAATAAAAAAAGCTAACTTTCAAAAGTTTACTAACGTTTAAAAGACGTTAAAACTTATTTTGTCCTGCAACCTGATATCTATTTAATTTTTTGTTTTACGTTTCTGGAATTGCACAATTTATTTTAAACTAAATCAATATAATTAATCTAATTAATTTAAATCAATATAATTAATCTAATTAATTTAAATCAATATAATTAATCTAATTAATTTAAATCAATATAATTAATCTAATTAATTTAAATCAATATAATTAATCTAATTAATTTAAATCAATATAATTAATCTAATTAATTTAAATCAATATAATTAATCAAATTAGTTTAAATCAATCTAATTAATATAATTATTTTAAATCAATATAATTAATATAATTAATTTAAATCAATACAGTTAATCTAATTACTTTAATTATTAATTAATTAATTAAACTAAATTACTTTAATTATGTAGTTAAGCCAATTGAATGTAATTTATCTATTAAGCTAAATCAATGTAATTTATCTATTAAACTAAATCAATAATTAATCTAATCAAACTAAATCAATATTATTATTAGAATTAAACTAAATCAATATATTAATCTAATTCAACTAAATAAATATAATTAATCTAATTAAACTAAATCACAATTAATTTTTAAACTTGTATCATTTAAACATTAAATTTTTCTCGGTCAATGACTTAAATTGAAAAAAATATATTTTAAGTTTTAATTTCATGTAATTTTCACGTTCGATAAATACCAAACGATTTGTCAAAGAAAAATCAATTATCAGAAGGTCAAGCGATATTCAATATCATTCTTTCATTTTTCTGTAGCTGAAACCGTAATGTCTATTTAACCGGGTTTTTTTAATTGTCCTCTGCTTTATGGTAAACAAAAATATTTTTAATAAAAAAACGCCGAATAAATTTTTAATTTGAGATTATGAAGTCTATGGTATGTAAAAAGTAATCTTTTTTGTTAATTGATCGCCCGTAAGAAAATGATTGTGATAATTAGCAGCAGGGTTTGAAATTCCTGGAAGCTAGTCGCCAAATGCGACCAATATTTTTGTTATGCGACCATAAAATTAATTTAGTTGCAGTTGTCGCGACTAGTTTTAAGAATCTTCAATATACACTTTTTCCATTTTCTTTTAAAATTAAAATTTTAAAAAAACCTTCCGGGATAAAAAAAAAATACTCGCGGAAACTTTGTGAATTTATTGTCTTAAAGTTTTGCAATTCAGCACAACAATTTGTGAAAGAGGTTTTAGTGTTCTTAATGTAATTAAAACCGACAGTCGAAATAGACTAAATGTCAGTAGCCTTAAGGATTTGATGTTGATTAAAACTTACATCTAGTGATGATTATAATTCAAGAAATGCGATCCAGCTTTGGTAATGAAGAAGTCGCAGTTGGTAAAAGTCCAGAGCATATGGATAATTAATGCACATAATAGTATATTCGTAATAAAAGTGGCTTTTATGTGTAATAAACATAGTTTTAAGGTAGGCGAGTACCCAAAATTCTAAAATTTTTACTATTACTTTAATCTTTTCCAAATTTGGCATATTGATTTCAAATATAATGAACAATGCATTTTGAGCAATTTTTTTATTTAAATATAGTTGATTTATTTTAAACGGTGTTTTTCAACTAAAAAAAGGGGTTTACGCTAACACTTCTAGCATTAAAAAGTTTTACATTAATTTACCTGAAATTTTTTACAGATGCTATTTCAATATATATCTGTTCCATGAACCCCTAACATCTGGTGTAAGTATACAAGTTTTTTTTTTAAATGTCCAAATGTAAGTTAATCGAAAAAAACTTATTTTGTGGTTAATTTATAAAAATTTTCTTAATAACTTCTTTTCTTGTACTTTGTATGTAACTCTAGAGGGTCATTGCCTGCATCAGTTCAAAACGAAGAATTTAACACATAATTAATATTTATAGGATGAGAATTCAATGTGGACTTGTTAGCGTAAACGTCTTTTTTTAATAGAAAAACACCGTTTAAAATAAATAAATTATATTTAAATAAAAAAATGCCTAAATAGTATTATTCATTATATTTGAAATCACTATGCCAAATTTGAAAAAGATTAAAGTAATAGTAAAAGTTTTAGAATTTGGGGAAATTTTGGGTATTCGCCCACCTTAATGTAATAAAAATTAGCATTTATGCAATAATTTTTTTTCTAACAATTGAGTCTGAGAGATATTTTTTCAGTGTAGAACTTGGTACACGAGTTTCCAGTACTTGTCGGACTTCATAATATGGTTTTTGAGAAAATCGTCATTGGAAACTAGATGGCAAACGAATTTATGATTAAAATTTCATCAACTATTTTTACGATTCAATTATTGTTATCAATGGTATTTTGTTTATCAATATGCCTTGTCTCAAAGTGATGAAATTAAGAGACGTCCACTTTTTTTCTATAAATACTACACAACACTATGCTGTATTTAATACATTTTAAATGTTCTTTTCTCATGATATTTTGATGATATAAACTTTGATGGTGTTGTCGTAATATGCAGGACTTGTTTAACAAGTACAAGGGCAGGGCCCAAATGCCGACTCACAAAACTCCTAATAGTTTGTCTAGTGCGACGATAATTCAAACCTAACCTAATAGAGTTTGGACACAAACTTTTTTCCAAGCAAAAATAGCGCTAAATTCAATAATCAAACACGAATCCAGTTTTGCTGCAATTAGAAAATGACTGTGTCCATTGTTTATTGTTTTTTTTTTGCGATGCAAACATGCGAAACATCAATAAAGCATAAGTGGATGTGTTGAATTGAGTATCTTCCTTGCCTATCGAAGCTATCACGCGAGTTAAATATCACATCGAAATATCATATTTTGAATTGACATTATTTCGACTGTTGTCAGGCTTAATACCGATATCTTTGTTGAGATATTTGATCAAAAATGATAGGTAATTAAAATTCCATTTTGCACTTAATTTAATAGTGTCATTTAATAACTGCTCAGGTATAATTAAAAAAAAATAATCATGTCTTTTTTTAAGCATTTTTACCAATGCAAAATACCACTTGATTACTTGATGTTTTCAAAGTATCTAAGAGCAAACGAACGATTCTAAAACTAATTTTATCGTTTTCAATTATTTGTAACTTAGCTCGTTCTTTTACTAATAGCTTCAATTATCAAAAAATAATTAAAGTTATTCCAAAACACAGCTATACTGCACATAATCCATACAATACCGATAATAGTCATAGTTTCCTTTTTTTTAAAAAACAACAACACATTTTTATTTAATATTATACTTAGTTTTGTGGAGAACCAACACAATGCAAATATTTTGAAAAAAATAAGGGTTCCAATTTGACGTGTTACGTAAAAAAGCAAAATAATGTAAAACTTCCACTTTTCAGTTCTCATGTGACTTATTTACAGTACTTTTGTAGCGTTAAAACTGTTGGAATAAATCTTTTATTAAATCGTTCCCTAAATAAACTGTTTACAGTTTATTTTTAAGCTGTTTATAACTTTATTTATTTAAAATAACTAAAAAACGAAGAAGAAAATAATAGTAAAATGTTTTGATTTTGTTTACAGAAATGTTGTGTGTTTCAAAAGCATTTAAAAATATTTTGAGCTTGTGAATACAACTATTCAGTGATGTCATAAACACTATATATAATAAGCTTTAAATCCGTAATCCCATTGGATTGGTGAAAATTCTAAAATCTAGTTGTGTTGCATCCATTACGATTTTTTTAAAAAGCAAACGATTATTTCCTTTCTTTTTAATGTGATTCTATTCGTATAAAGCTGAGTGGCAACAAAAAGAGCACTTCGGACGTCTAGAAAAGCGCGTAAACCCCAGTGGAATAATGACGCATAAACAGGAGGATAAAAAAAAAAATTAAAAACATTTTCTTTTTTTTTGCGCAGAAAACAGAACGACGAAAAGAACAAAAAAATGTCAGTCCTCGATATTCGAACTCCAACTATCTTAGCCCCCACAGAAAAAAGAAAAGGTAATACGTCTTTTCAAGAAGAGAGAGCCAAGAAAAAACAGAAAAGAAGAAAAAAAACTGCGGGAACTAAACACAAAACACTGAACGCGCTTGGGGAGGGGGGGGGGGGAGGGAGGGGAATAGCGCAGTGGCAACCGAAAGAACGCGAAAAAAGCACCTACAAATTAAAACGGAACGCGAAAAGGGGAGGGGGGTGACAGAGAATTCTTCTTAGAGACAGAAGAGAAAAGTAGAAGGGTGACAAAAAAGAAAAAAAAAAGAGTAGAAGAGGGGGGGGGGGGAGGAAGCACCGCCAACCGAAAAAAATCGCAAGTAAAAGCGATCAGCAAAAAAACCAATTTGGCCGCTTCTCAGCATTGCGTTTCCCAGGCATCACCAGGAGACCGCTCCCCCCCCCACCCTCCCTCCCCTCTCCCCCTTCACGTCTTATCCTTCCTCGAAAACGCTCGAGGGGGTTTGTGTGCTCCCCCCTCCCCCCCCCTTCGGATTTCGCGAAAACACGTGCGCGCGCGTCTTTGTGGAAGTTCGATTGAGTGTCGATCTCACTATCAGGTCCCGCGGAGTACTTTGAAAATCACTCGTCGGAAATGCGACTACTGAAAAAAATTGTTGGAAATAACTGACAGAACACTGGTCAGATAAATTAGATCGGAAAGCTAAAAGGCACTTTATCTAAAGGTAGATATAACTAACAAATATAAATCTAAAAATAACTGGAAAATAACTATTATTTTCGATAAGTAATGGGAAAACTGCACTCTTAAAACAAAAGAGTGAAATCCGCTCCAGTACTGGAGAAGTGCATTTTCGACACTGGAAAGGAGTGAATATTAACTCAGACTGAGTTAATATCACTCGTTTGGAGTGATCCTGTCGGAGACTAACAAATATAACACACAAAGGATCCACTTCTTTCGAGGAAGTGCATTTTCAAGACTTTAGGAGTGAAAATTAACTCAAACTGAGTTAAAATCGCTCGTTTCTTTTAAAAATGCAGAAAATCTCGTTGGAAGTGCGACCCCAGAAAAACTCGTTGGAAATGCGACTACAGAAAAACTCGTTGGAAATAACTGACAGAACACTGGTCAGATAAATTAGATCGGAAAGCTAAAAGGCACTTTACTAAAGGTAGTTAATTAATAATACAAATCTATAAATAACTGGTAAATATTATTTCTGATAAGTGATTGGAAAACTAAGAAAGTTAAAGATAACTAGTCAGACATAGGATACTTAAAAAAAATGAGTAGATAACTAAAGGACGCAACGGTCCCTCGGTGCACTTTAAAAGGACTAGTTGGAAATAACTTGGAAATAACTGACCACTGGTCAGATAATTCAGATAAATTAGATCGGATAGCTAACAGGTACTTTATCTAAAGGTACATAACTAACAAATATAAATCTATAATTAACTGGAAAATAACTATTATTTTCGATAAGTGATTGGAAAACTAAGAAAGTTAAGATAACTAGCAGACAACTGGTCAGATACAGGATACTTAAAAAATGAATGGATAACCAGAGGACTGTCCCGCGGTGCACTTTGAAAGCACTTATAGGAAATTCAGCTATTTCGGACGAAATAGAAGTTTAAATGGGAGTCAGGCGTGTTAAAAAACATTTAACATTAAATTTGAAAAATTAGCGAAACAATTGATCTACGCTTACTGCAACCAAATAATATAACCAATTTCATTTCACTTGATTTTTTTCCACTTTAAAATTTTCTTTTAACAATTGTGACCTGCGCTGCAAAAATATTCAGTTGCATGGAATGGGAATGTTTCAGATGCTGTAACGCACGTACTGAGATTTCATTGGTTGCTTCGGTTACACTCTCAAAACGACCGATATCGATGAAAAAAACTTTTCGTTCTAGGCTAATTCTCTTTTACAAATGTGTCGAACAACCAGCAGCACAGCACGAAGTTGGCACTAAAAAAATTAACAGGTAAAATATTCTTAGAAAACTCATTTTCGAATACCAAAACAAAAGTAATTCCAGACAACAAATAGAAACAAACCGTTTTAGCTGTTGTGCCATATACAACGTGAAACAACCCCGTTGGATCCACTGCAGGGGGTAGGGAAGGGTAAATTATTACTCTCCACGGTTTTAATATCCTTTATTGGGAATCTAAAAAAGGATATTTGATCGAATTTATAAGAAAAGCATAACTTATGAGACAACTAAGAAATGTACAAGCAACTAAAACTAATTATTATTCATTCGATAACTGGTCGGATAACCAAGAAAGTTAAAGATAACTAGCAGACAACTTTTTCGATACTTAAGAAAATGATCGGATAGCCAATGGGCACGTTATCTAAAAGTAACTGGTCAGATAACTAAGAAATATATAAATATTATTGACTGGATAAATGATCGGATAACTGAGAAAATTAAAGGTAACTGATAGTCAACTTTTCAGGTACTTTAGGAAAATAATAGGATAACTAAGGGCACTTTAACCTTTAACTAATTAGTCAGATAACTAAGTAATAAGTAACTGGAAAATAACTATTATTTGCAATAACTGATCGAAAAAGTAAGTAAATTAAAGATAACTGGTACACAACTGGTTAGATATTTCAGAAAAATGATCCCCCCCCCCCCCCGGAAACAACCAAAATACACTTTATCAAAAGATATAACTGGTAAGATAACTAAGAAATATATAGATCAATAAAAAAAACCTATTACTTTCGATATATCGGAAAACTAAGAAAGTTAAAGATAACTAGCAGACAACTGGTTAGAGACATAGTCCAGAAAAATTATCGGTTAACCAAAGGGCGTTTCACCAAACTAGCCAGATAATTAAGAAATAAATAACTGGAAAGTAACAATTAGTTTCGATTATTGATCGGATAAGTAAGAAAGTTATAGATAACTGACTGACTACTGGTCAGATTCCTTAGAAATGTTATCGGTTAACAGCTACTTTATCTAACGGTAACTGGTCAGATAACTAACTCTCATCCCACTCCATTTAATGGTGGTCGGATCACCCTTTAAGATGTCAGTTCGCGCCGAACGGATATCGGATCGTCTCATCCCCCCCCCCCCCTCCCAATCTCCTTTCTGACCCTCCCCTCCCAAAGAGCGACTGATTCGCCCAAATGACGAGGCCAGCATGCGAGAGAAACACTGGGCCGTACAATTGTCTAGGAAGCTTATTTGTAGGTCGCGATACTTTGGGGCTGGTAATCACTAATCGGGCGCTGAACCTAGGGCCATTTTTCATGTTTTTTTTCCTAAATGAACAATTAATATTCTGTGTGGTCATTTATCGAATAACTTATAAGGTTTTAGCATACTTCTATACCTTGTCTAGCCAGATTGCGAGCTTCGAAAAGACTTTCTTCCCCTAGATCCCTTCGTTTGGTTTTCTTCGAAACGGCTTGAGCGTGTTTTTTCCACACCCTACTTGGGTTTGAACTGTACGGATTGTTAACTCCACAGCAGAATCTCAAGGATCACAGAGTTAGGTTTCGAAAAGCGATGCTCCCCTCGTCTCCTAGAAAACCAAGAGAAGGGATGGAGGAAGAACGTCTTTTCGAAGCTCGCATTCTGGCTAGACAAGGTATATAACAACATGATCTATTTCCACTTTTCTGCAAAAGTCTGTTAGTTTTACCAAAACAACAAAAAAAAAACCTGGAAAACTTAGTTACCACTAAAAGTAACTAAGTTACAGTTACTTTCTGAAAACTCTAACGGCGTTACCCCCCCCCCCCCCACCAAAAAAAAAATAACTTTTACAAGTAGAGCGCTACTCCAATCCCTGCAAAACTCTTAAAGTGACTTTTCCAAATTGCGATCCAATTCGACCCCCTAATTCTATTTAACTATACACTTTTAACTCATTTTATAATATTAAAAGTAGGTCTTTATTATTTTTTTTTCACTTCAGATGGAAATATAAGAATCTAATGAATGAAATTTTTCAAGATTTCAGAAAACTCTGGACCAAGTAAAAGCAAAATCCGTTTGTATAGCCAGTTGCTTTAGCAACGAGAAAGCCGTGCCGCTTTTTGTCATTCTATCCTATTCACTTCACTTATTCAATGGTCGGAAATGAGGGTAATCTTTAATGCTGCCACCAGATAATAATAAAAAAAAACTTAACACGCGCGTTAACCACAGTCTGTCGAGCAGGCGATAATGGTGTTCCATTCATTGTTCTATTCGATTAAATTTTAATTTAAAAATAAATGGATGGTAATTAACTCGCAGAAAGCAGGTATAGAGTCCGATAAGTTTTTTTTTTCTGATGCTCTTGGTAGGCTGAAATAATTTTTTTGTACGGCGGTTAGGTGTTAGTTTTAACACTAATTTCTCAACTTTGATATAATTTAGTGATATTTTTATTTCTGCGGGGAGTAGCGTGAAATATTTTTTTAACAGGGTTAGGTGTTAGTTTTAACACAAATTTAGACTTCGCAATGATTAAGGGATACTTTTCTGCCTATCGCAGAGGCTGAAATATTTTTTTAACAGTGTGGGGTGTTAGTCTTAACACACATTTCAACTACTATATGATTTAGTGATATTTTTTTGCCCATCGTTGAGGATGAAATACTTTTTTATAAAAAACAGTGTTGGGTGTTAGTTTTAACACTGATTTCAACTTTGATATAATTTAGTGATATTTTTATTTCGTGTGGCGTAGCGTGAAATATTTTTTAACAGGGTTAGGTGTTAGTTTTAACACTAATTTCAACTTCGATATATTTTAATTGTATTTTTTTCTACCCTTTCTAGAGGATGAAATAATATTTTTAAACAGCGTTACGTGTTAGTTTTAAAGCCGATTTTAACATTGATAATTTAGTGATAGTTTTTCTGATCTTCGTAAAGGTTGAAATGTGTTTTTTTTTACAGTTTTTAGGTGTTTGTTTAAACACTGATATCGATATCGATAGTTTAGTAAAAATTTTTCTGCGTTTCGTAGCCTGAAATACTTTGTTTTGAACAGGATTCAATTTTAACACTGATTTCAAGTTAAACTATTAATTTTTTCTAAATGTAGACTTAATTTTCTGTATGGTCATTCATTGAGTAATTTAAAAGACTATATTTAACTAACTTCTACAATATCATCTCTTTCCACACTGCTTAAAAAACTGTCGTTTATACCGCAAAAAAATATATACCAGTTGGTTTGTTAAAAAAATTCTTACAATTTACAGAGATTTAAATTAACTATCTGTTAAAATTTTGTAAAAGAAAAAAATAATTAAGTTTTCTCTGTAAATTATACTGATTTTGAACACCAGCTGACATTTTTTTCTCCGGTTTTTGTAAAAACCATTTATTTACAATGTATTTTTAATGTGTATTTACAGTGTAAACTTATTTTTTTACAGTGCAAGGGATCTTTCAATGTTTTTCTTAAATTATTATCTATATATATGCCTCCCGGTTAGAAAGTGTTTCATTAAGACAAAGTAAGAATATTATAGTCATAAATCCGTTATTGAACTTTGACATCTACTCCTCCAAAAATTATTAGTTTAAGAACATCCTTTAGATAGCTTAGAAATACGTTGTTTAAAGGGAAAAAAAAAACATTTTACAAATCAATCAGGATAAATCAGTTTTCCGCTGACTCAAAATATGTGCTCAGTTTTCCCACACACAAAAAGAAATCCTGCAAGTTGTAGTCTCAATTATTTCCGAAAGACGACTACCGGTAACTCTTTTAGGATGCTGCAAGACGCAAATTCGGCTAGATTATGCCGTTGAAGTTACAAAAACTCGATTTTGAACAGTTAGTTCAACTAAATTAGGCAATAAAAAGACGTGGTTTTGACTTTATTATAAGAATAATTCGAAAAATTGTTAATTGTATGTATATATATATATATATATATTTTTGGATATTGAACAGAATGTAAAATATCATCGTCGTAGTTCCATCTTTTGAAAAACTGTGCCCAACTGTCATCATATTACTAAATACTGAGATTATTATTATCGTCATAATTTCGTCTGGAAACCGTATTCTTAAAAGGACGTTTTTTTTCCGGATACGATTGCCGTGAGTTACAAATACGCGATTTTAAACAGTTAGTTCAACTAAATTAAGCCATGGAAAGACGTGAGTTTGACTTTATCATAAGATTAATTTGAATAATTGTTAATTGTATGCTTTTTTTTATATTAAACAGAATGTAAAATATCATTGTCGGAAATCCATCTCTTGAACAACTGTGTGCTCAACTGTCATATTACTAAATACTAGGATTATTATCGTCATGATTTCGTCTAGAAACCTATTCTAAAAGTGACTTTTCTTTCGGATACGATTGCCGTGAAGTTACAAAAACTCGATTTTGAACAGTTAGTTCAACTAAATTAGGCTATAGAAAGACGTGATTTGGACTTTATCATAAGATTAATTTGAATAATTGTTAATTGTATGCTTTTTTTTATATTAAACAGAATGTAAAATATCATTGTCGGAAATCCATTTCTTGAACAACTGTGCTCAACTGTATATTATTAAATAGTCTGGGATTATTATCGTCATAATTTCGTCTAGAAACGGTATTCTAAAAATGACGTATTTTTCCGATACGATTGCCGTGTAGTTACAAAAACTCTATTTTAAACAGTTATTTCAACTAAATTAGGTGATAGAAAGACGTGATTTTGACTTTATTATAAGATTAATTTTAAAAATTGCTAAATGTATGTTCTTTGGATACTAAAACAGAATGAAACATATCCTTCATCTCTTAAACAACTGCGCTCAACTATAATATTACTAAATACTGGGATTATTATCGTCATAATTTCGTCTAGAAACCGTATTCTAAAAATGACGTATTTTTCAGATACGAGTAAAACGAACGAGGACGAAGTTGATAACGGAACAATCGAAAATCGAGCGGGATTAATCAAGTTTCTTGCTGACTCAAGAACATTCAAATCCCGTCGAAAGCATACGCCCCGGAGTAAATAAGTACGCCCCTTATCTCGTCGGGAGAGAACGAAATTCGGGAACGCGCACTCACTTTTCCCGGAAAAAAAAAGGATTCCTGCGAGCAGCGTTCCCAATTATTTCCCGACGACGCAAAACCCAGAGAAATCTTTTCTTTTTTCCTCCTTCTGGATAATCGGCCTCTCTTCGGTATCTAATTAAACCCAAGGTATCTCCACTTCGGCAGCAGCAAACGATAAAGAAATGGGGAGGGAGGGAGGCAAAAAAATCGTCCGAAAAAATAGAATAAAATAAATTAAAAGATGATCCTTTCCTTAAATGAAACTAAGTAAAGGACTGTATCGATTGCAACTAGGGATCTGGATTTTTCCCCCCACGCCCCCCTCTCTCTCCTCCTCCCCCATCACCCACTTTCGAACTTTTTTCTAAGGATGGTATTTGTGAGATCGATTTGAAAAACAGTTGTTTGCAGTTGTTGTCATTTTTTTATTACCCCTTTAACGTTCGGATAATTTTCAAGAAAATGGTCATGAAAGTGCTGATTTCGATCTTATTGGAGCCTTACCTACCGGATACACATTGACGTTTCAATTAGTGAAATTAAGTAAGTTTTAATCTTATTGGCGCGATACTACTGGACACTCCACCTATTGGCGTTTCAATTGGTGGATTCAAGTTAGTTTTAATATCATTTGCACGTTACCTACTGTAAACTTCAGCCGCGTTTTGATTAGCCCTATTTAAAGTTTGTGTTAATCTTATTGGCACGTTATAACGGAACACTCCACCCATTGGCGTTCCAATTGGTGGATTTAAGTTAGTTCTAATCTTATCGAAGAAAAACATCTGAACACTTGACCCATATGGCATTTCAATTAGTGGATTTGAGTTAGTTTTAATCTTATTGGCTAGAAACTACTGAACACTCCAGTAAAAAAATATCACGGATTCTAGTATGAAGGGTTTAAAAGAACAGCTACACACATATATTTTAACGGCTTTTGATAAATGCTTTAATTTCCCTCAACTTTCTTTTTGAAATCTATCTAGTCCAAAACGCTAGATTACTCATATTTCCTGAGTGCTAGCGAGAGAAAACTATGTACCTAAAATTCAGCAAATGAATGACTTTAACAGATTTAATATAATTTACGATAGATATATTGATGTTTCCAGTTTCTTTGACCATTGTCATTGTTCATTAGCATAAGAACGCCATACTTAGGTTACAGTGATAAAAATTTTCCACTAGTATGATGAAGAAAATATGTTTTTAAGTAGAGGTAATCTAATTTGTTCTACAAAAAACGCAACTTTGCAACATTGACTTCTAATTGAATTTGAGGAATATATAATTTTCGACAGTTCTAGTTCTATTTAAAGCTTCTACTCGTTGAAAATACATGATTAGACAGGTTCTACATCGAATAATACTTTTTCTTTTTAAGTTTTGACTGAACGCCATTTGGAAAAATGCTCCTAAATTAAAACACAATGTATTTGCAAATGCATCGCTTATGAAGGGTATTTAATTTATAATGTTCCACTATTAATTGAAGCATAAGTTTTTTGACTAATTTGTCAATTATCAAAAAATCTCAGTGCATTGTTAAAACTTCACTAGCCTTGGACTTCATTCAGGCCTTGCGGGGCTGTTGCACCGAAAAGTTTTTAGTATATTTACGAATAACTAAAAAGCTACTCTTACGAGATACGAACTCATTCTGCAGGTTCCTTGCATGGTTTCAAATTAAGTTTGACACTAACCCAATCCAACTTACCAAACACAAAACAACAGGTACCAAACACCACCCCGTTACTCTCCCCCCCCCCACGAGAAGAGAATTTTTGCGTTCTTTTTTCGGCGGCCGAAAAGTAGAAAGGAAAACGCGGCAAAAAAGTTTTGCTTCGTGCCCCTCCCACCAAGCGATATAGGGCTCGCAATTATCGATCGTCTGCGTGGGATGAGATCACCGGCGCGTCGGGGATTTTTGGCCGTTCGATTGTTCTGTTTTCGAACGAAGGAACGACCGCCCCCACTTCTTTGGACCCGAGAAGAAATCGAGGGGGTGATTAATCAACGAATCGTGGGGGGAGCATTTTTGGGAGTTTTTTTTAGAGTTTATTAACTCCGAATGGTAATTATTTGGATGGGAGAAAAAGGATTGAAAATAAAATGGGATGATTAGTAAAGGACCTAAGATTTATTATTGTTTTAGTAAAGTATCCACTAAAATTCATGAAAACGTCACTTAAAAAACGTACTTTAGAACACTATGTAAGTTAACATTTACATACGGTTGTACACAGTAAAGTATTAAGCAAATAAAACTAGATCCATTTACTGTACATTAACTCCAATGCATACGCCTTAAAATAAAGTGGGTGATAAGGAAAACCTAAGGTTTATTATACCTAAGATTTATTATTGTTTTAGTAACGTTTGAACTCAAGTTTATGAAAAAGTCATTAAAAAAATGTACTTTAGAACACTATATAAGTTAACATTTACATACGGTTGCACATCACTAAATTATTAATATAATTAAAACTTGCATGAATTTAGTATACATTAACTTTAATTTGTACGCTTTAAAATAAAATGGGCGATTAGTACACTGAAAAAAATGATTCTTAAAATTCTACCAAATTTATTTGGTAACTGATATTTTGTATCGGTTACCAAACTTTAGTGGCCCATACAAAATAATTTTACTACACAAAACCAAATATATTTGCTTAATACGGTTTGCAACATTTGATTCACTGGTCCAAAAAAATATTAACCGATACCAAATTATTTTGTAACGACTACCAAATGATTTGGTAAAAGATTTTTAGTTCCATTTACCAAACTTTTTCGTCAAGAAGAGGGCGCCAGCGTTCCATGACGTCACACAAGACTCAAGGCAAGGAAGAAGAACATCATTGTTAGAGATGGGTCAGACCCGTTCTTTTAAAAGATTCGTTCTAATCGTTCGCGTTCGTTTCAAAGATTCGTTCAAAAGAACGAATCTTTTGATTCGTTCCTTTTTTCTTTTGCCCCCCCCCCCCTAAAAAAACAGGCGCTCGCAGATGAGAGTTGGCGTTATGCCAAGTATAGTAGAAAGACTCCTCTTCTCGTTGAAGGAGAAGGGGGGGGGGGGAGGGGGACTGAAAGCTGAAAGGAATTCTAAAGACGTTTTTCTTCCTTATCAATAGTCTTCGGCTTTTGGCTGTTAGCGCGTTTTAGCTTGGGAAGCTGGTCCTGGACATTGCTTGATCTGATCTATTATTTCTATTTATTCATACAAGAAAAGGAACAATATATATATATATAACTTGACATTTTCATGCATGTTATAGGAATAGGGGGTACATTAGATTGCAATAACTTTAAGTAGTTTGATTTTTTTTTTTATCATAGGGCTTCTTTTTAAAATAACATGTTGAGATTTTTAACTTAAATTAATACAAATTATTTTTCATTTACAAAGCTTAATAATATATTTCTTGAAATATTAATTAGCATTTTTTCCTGATTAGCATTAATATGACAATGTTGTTTATTTTAAAAATTCCATGTAGAATTTAACTTAAAAAATTAAACTTAAATTAATCTTTTAAAATAGTTTTCGCTACTTTGAATTAATAATTGTTTAAAGAAAAAATATTATTAACTTCCAAATTAATTAACTTGATGACAGATGTGCTAACATTTTTATTTTTTTTAGCACGAAATATGTTCAATTACATTCAATATGCAGTAGGCAAATATAGTAAATTAAAACAATAACCTCAAGGTGAAATAAAAGCAATCGTACATGTAAAAGTAGCTCTTACTTTTTGCCTAGTTTACAAATGATGGATTCATGATTAGCGAAAGATGTGCACTGACTCGCGAACGATCGTTCGCGACTGACTCGCGACAGATTAAAGTTCGCGACTGAGTCGACCTTAATCAGTCGACTCAGAACAGTCTCAGACAACTCAGTCAGAACAACTCAGTCAGTCGCGAACGATCGTTCGCGACTGACTTGGATGCTACAGTTCGCAAGCGATCGTTCGAAACTGACTCAAATGATTAAAGTTCGCGAACCGCTTTTGCTGTGAAAGTGGATATTTTCTCGTGCTTGCTTTTCGTTCGCCCTTGAACATTGACGGTTTGGGATTTGGTCTTGGGGGCAGAAAGAGAATTCTCGGAATCTGAGGTATAGAGATGAGGTTTTGGGGGGAGCGGTTTAGGTTGGAATGTCTTGTTTATTGTGTATTGGAAATTCTGAGTACAATAGAAGTTTTTCTTCTTTTTTCTTGCTGCTTCCCTCGGGTGGTTTCTCTTTTCATTTTTGGTGTTTATTGTAGCTTGGGTTTAATTCTGGGCTTTTTTATTCGTTATTTTTTCGTTGTACTAGAAAAACTGTATGATGTAAACTGCATAGTTGGACGGGAGGAAATGAAAATATTTTTTGGTTCTTTTATTCACTAATCTAAGTTCATTGTTTGCTTCAACTTTATTTCAGTGGGTATTACTATTAATTAACTAACCACAGTAAATTATGGAAATTTTCCTGTTAAAAAGTCGTTTAAGTTACTCAGATAAACTACTACCGAGAAAAAGTATGTTCACTAATTGGTTTTATTATTAATAAAAACGAAGCATTTGCATAATACAAGTATGAAAATAATTAAGATATAAAAAATAACAAGTAAGTTTGTAACATAAACTTTAAATAAAACTTCTTTTACACATATTTAATGGAGTCCGGATGGCCGAGTGGTTAGCATCGCAGGCCAGCAGCATGCGCGCTGTAACGGGTGCGGGTTCGATTCCCGCCTTCGCCTTGGGTGTACTTCCTTTCATTGTGACAGTAAAACTCTTTCTGTGTCTGGCTTATTTGGCGAAGGCTTATAAGCGGGTCTCTGATGCAACGCACAAGCCGGAATATAAATGTTACCCCTCCCTACACTACATAATTAATGCATTTAAAAACTATTTAGCATTCAATATTAAACTTTTAAATTGTTTTATTTCTTTTTCATTTAGTAGGCTAATTTTGTTTCGAAGGATAAATATGTAATATTGCGCACACTTAAATAAAAAGACAAATATTTCATATCAATATGCAACATTGAAACTATCTATTAAAACATCTAAACAAATTAATTTTTAAATACTATTCTGAAAACAAAGAACAATTTTGGAAAAAAAAATCGCCAAAAGAAATACTTAGCATTAAGAGGTCATTATTCTTCAATAAATTGTTTAAATGCAAAGGAAAAATTACGTCTTTTTAAAAAAATAAAACGCCTTGTGCCTCTTTTTAAAGAAATAAAAACACAGCATTTAGCTCGATATTAAACTATCAAACGTCTGAATTAAATAAACTAGAAAATTCAACAATGGTCATTTTTCACGTCTTGAGGGGAAGCAGTTCCAGCAGCATTGTTTTTCTTTTAAGCCCTTCTGGAATTACATCTGTTTCGGTTTATGCGAAAGTGAATTTTATGGAATCTCTTTCTGTTTCACGAATGTTGCGTAAAAAAATATTTTCTTTTCGTGGAACTAGAGCTTTTCTCTTTTCGAAAATCACGTTAAATTGTTGTCCAAGAATTTCGTTTAATTTTTAAGACAGAATATAGTCGAAACTGAAGTTTTCGAACAACATTGACTTTTGGTAGTGCTTTGCTCACGTGAAATTTAATCGAATCAAAATCAATAAAGATTTATTAATAGTACAAATAAAAACAAGACGCACGTAAAGAATTTTAAAATAAAACACAGCAGACGAAAAAGAAGCGAATAAAAATCAAACAAAAACAACCTATGAAATCAGCTAAAAAACAATCTATGAAATCAGCTAAGAGAAAATAATTAAAACTCAAACGAGAAACATCTGTAACAAACCGATTCGAAAAAGGATTTTTAAATGCCATTTAAAAAAAACCCAAAAGACAATGCAAAAACCTTTGGCAAAATTGAAAGCCCCTGCTACTTTTTACACTAATCTTTTAAATTTAAGGTAGTAAATGGACTGGGAAGCCCAGATGGTTAAGGCGTTTGCCTTGTATACGAAAGGTTCCAGGTTTGGGTCCGGAACTGCCGACCTATAGCGGCCCGTGCAGATAAAAATGTCAGACGAATAATACCCCGTGTAGGGGGAGTGCATGTTAAATATGCTCCAAAGCCCCAACGCTGCGTACGATATCGCCCTTAACGGTTGCGTTGGGTGCCTATTCAGGAGTCGGCTCGTAACTTGACTGTGATTTTAAATTACGACGAATGTCGCCAATAGCCCTCGTATAGCTCTAGTGCGACGATAATTCAAACTAAACTAAAAATAAAATATTTTAAGCTCTGCATATTCATGTAACATTATATATGTGCTTGTCTACAATTTCCAAATCCTAAAATGTGTCGATTTAGTCGAGTCTAAAAACTCTAATTGAAAATCAAATGTCCTTATTGGTAATTTTATACTGTTTTTTTTGGAGAAAACGTTTATACCACCGAAAAATGATTATCAAGTGAAAATGGAATTAATTTAATTTTAATACTATTTACAAAACAGCACGCAAGCATTTTTTTTTTGCAGAAGACTAAAATTTATGTCCCAGTTATATAAAATATCACAATAAACAAGCTTGTCGTTGACATCTATATATAATGCACAAAATAAACATCTTATATGTGTCGTATTTATTAATATTTTGATTTTTTATTTTAAGTCAGAGCGATGCTCGAGTGTAATATATTATACACAAACTTCTTATGTAAAAATGACCATTGTTAGATAGTCTTTAATTATAAAGTATTTTTAAATTCTGAACAAAAATATGTTCATTTCTTGAGTCAGTGCTATGTCCAAAAGAAGGATATCTTATGCACTTAAAATACTTTCTTATAAGCAAATGGCGAATAACATATTTTTAATTAGTAACACGTTTTTGTTCTAAAAAATTCCAAAAAACTATATTTCAGTCGGTGAGAGGCCGCTTAAATACCTGCGCCCATTATGAAGCTCAGTTCTAAAGCATTCAGTACTGACTGCTGTATTACCTATAATGGCTAACTTCCAGGAATCACTGAACCACATCCCCACCCATGCCCATTTCCTAAAGCAGAAAAAGATACCATGTGTTTACGATACCGAAATTTTTCGAAAAGAACCAGCCTGTACGATCCATTACTCTTTTGTAGGAATCAGCCAATGGGGACATGTTGCAATCACCCGTACGAAATTCAATTCACAACTGCGTAGGCTACAACATCTTAAGTTATTCCGTAAAGCACCAATTTACTAAATCATCGTTCCATTGTGCTCGTTCGAAACTCACTTTTTGAAAGATATTTCGAAAAGAACCAACCCCTTAATTTTTTACTCGAGCGAACTGGAATTTCAACCTCACAGGAACACGATGGGAAGCACAATATTCCCAGGTTATTCCGAAAAGAACCACCAAGGGATTTTCTGAGTTGGTGACTCTTTTGAACGAATCTTTTGATTCGACTCAATAGGTAGCCTTCTGATTGGCTGAAAACGAATGATCGTTCGAAAGAACGACCGTTCTTTTAAAAGAGTCACTCAGTTGATTCGTTCTTTTTAAAGAATCGTTCTTTGAGATTCGTTCAGTGGTGAACGACCCATCCCTAATCATTGTTTATGTTTCGGCCGCTTTTTAGAATTTGAAAGGTAATTTTATTTTTAAATATTTTATTGTATCCATTATCCCAGTTATTAATGATAAATACGGTACTGCCAAATGCATTAAGTCTTAACTTTTTATGGTCGTGTTGCTTGTTGTTGGTGGTAACATCAAATTGTACTTTGGGCTGTACTGCAAAATTTGTTAAATACAGTTCACAAATAATTACGTCGTTGAGTTATTGTTATAAAGTGTATGTGTGTGGTGATTGTGAAATTCCTTTTAATTAAAGTTGTATCCCAATACGGTAAAATCCTCGTCGCTAGCCAAAAGATTTCACCAATATCAAAATGTCGCCGACCAGCTACTACGATTAACGTAGATTCGATTGACGATAACCCTAATCGGTATCTCGTAATATAATGAAAACTATATGTTTGCATTAGTGATTTGCAGCAGTTTAACAATTTGTTTCTGATTGAAGACTACTTTAGGTACTGCTAGCTTATTCGGGCCGGTCTCGATTTGGTGGCTTAACTTTTGCAGCCAAGTAGCGAATACGTACTAGCCGAACCGAACGCCAAAAGTCGCCAAATT
Source organism: Hylyphantes graminicola (assembly GCA_023701765.1). Taxonomy (NCBI): domain Eukaryota; kingdom Metazoa; phylum Arthropoda; class Arachnida; order Araneae; family Linyphiidae; genus Hylyphantes; species Hylyphantes graminicola. The sequence continues at coordinate 14,114,494 of CM043112.1, forward strand.
GCATTCCGGCCCGAATACGCTAGGTTTCCCTACTTTATTAACCTGATAATTCTCGATTAGTTTTTGGTTCATTTGTCATAAAAATTGTCGTATGTAATATACATTGCTTCAAATTGATCTATAGGGGCTGGGGAGCCCAGTCGGTTAAGCACTCACTCAGCATGGGGAAGGTCCCAGGTTCGGGTCCGGGCATCGCCAAAATAGCTGACGACCTATAAACGTCCCATTCAGCCAAATATTTCTGACAAATAATACCCGTGTAAGGGAGTGCACGTTAAATATCCTTCAAAATCCTAATGCTGCGTAAGATGTCGCCCTTAACTGTTGCATTGGGTGCCTATTCAGGTATTGGCTCGTCACCTGAATGTGGTTCTAAAATACGACGCCCCGCGCCAATAGCCCTTGTGTAGCTCTAGTGCGATGATAAATCAAACTAATCTATAACTTTTTTTTCCTAAGCTATTAATCTTTTACCTAATATAGGGGCTGGGGAGCCTAGTTGGTTAAGTAACCACCTGGCACGGCTGAAGGTCCCAGGTTAGGGTCCGAGCATCGCCAAAAAAACTACCAGCCTATAAACGGCCCTTGCAGCCAAAAATAATGCCCCGTGTAGAGAGAGTGCACATTAAATATCATCCAAAGTCCCAATGCTGCTTACAGTTTTGTTTTTGCTAAAAAAAACACCAGTATCAGAGCAGTATTGTAGGGTATTGATTCTCCCATACTTATCTATTATAATCCCCACATTTCCTCAAAAAGAAAGATGTATATCCCAGTTCCCAACCCTGCTAGAAATCGGCCAAGCCTTTGGCAACAGAAGCACTGTCGAATTATCATTAACCCTTAGTCAATATACAGATACTTTTCAAGTATGTGGCATCCTTGGCAGAAACTTGAACATAATGGGATCTCCGAAGCTATATTATTTTTTAATCGCTAGCCAAGAAATATCTCCAAGCTTAAAAGTCACGGAGCAGGGACTAGTTTTAACCCTAATCGGTATCTCGTTGCATGTAAAATATATTTTTTACGTTTAAAACACTCATTCATTTTTTTTATCGAAGGAGTTAAAAAGAAATCCTCCCACTATTATTAAACATTTCAAGATGTCAAATTTTCTAGATACTTAATATGTATTTTATATTTTTTAGAATATTCTTGAGGTCTTGCAGAATGACTGGAAGAAAGATAAAAGAACTCAAGTACTCTCTTAGAGACTCTCTAATGGACCACAGTGGTCCCATACTCCTGCGCCAGTCACCACCAACGCCATTCTGAACCCCATTTGCTCGACTGCCTCGTCCCCCCCCCTTGGAGCCTGGTCTTCAGCCCCTCCCAATCCCAAAGGGCAACCTACTGTAAGGACTGGACCCCAAGCCAACTTCTGCTGTTCGAGGCCTCTTCAGCGGTGACTTTTGTCCCCCGACCATCTCCACCTCTGGTTCACACTCGTGTGTCCCCTCAGAATTTTAAGACAGATGAAGCAACCATTCCCCCAGTTTCACCTGCTGCCCACTGATGCCTACTAACGGGCTACTCAGCATCACCACCACTTCGAAGGATGCCTGGACAAGCACTTTCTGCAAAACCCCGTTCCCAACTAGAGCTGAGTACGATGACCACCTTTAAGACATCCACCTCATCTTGAATGACACTGACCTCCTCTTCCCCCAAGTCCGGCCCAAGTATCATCCCCAGCCCTGCCTCATCCCAGCTGCCCCCGAGTCCTCCCCCTCCTCCTGCCTTTCCAGCGACAGGCCAGGGCCTGTTTGGGATTTCCTCAACCTTGGTCCCCCCCCCCCCATCCCAAAGGAAAAGGCATTTATATGCCAGACTTGTGGCTTCCGCTTCTAGAAGTCCCAGGAGTTCCGGAGACATAGGGCTCACCACCGCCCAAGCTCCCTACCCTGCATGCCGCCGGGCCCTCCACCTCCACGCTACACCAAGGACCAAAGCCACAGTCAACCGCACCAAGGTCTTCCCCATCCACAACAGGCACTCCCACTTCAAGGCTTGCGTACTCGGATAATCCATTCCACCCTGGACCACTCACAAGTCTCCAGTCCAACTGGACCCTCCCCGAGGACAGATGTGTCCATCATGCAAGGCCGGTCCCTTCCTGGATATTGAAACAGGGAACCTACATGTGGAGTTCAAACACTCAAAAAGGATTCCGAGCGTTGTCCTGCAATGTACGAAAATCTACTCCTTGTCGAAGCCCGACCCCACATCCCCTTACCCCTTCTTGCAAGTGGCAAGAGTATGCAGCGGCCCCCCGAAAGCACCGGCCTTTCCTCAAGCCTCCCCACCGCCTGAGCCCAGGACATCCTCCTCCTCCATCCCTCGGGATCTGGCAAGGGGAGGGGTCCCCAAGCGTAGGGCCGTACACCATACAACGTTTTCAAAACTGCCTCCCAGCCCCTTCCTAGGAAGACGGCAGGAGAAGACATAGAGCACCACCAGCCCCCAGCTCCAACAGACAGGCTGTGCCCCAGCAACTGCCGGTCCCACGGCGGGGCAGACCACCGAGAAACGGCAACCGCAACAACGTCCCCAAAGAGGACTTGGAAGACCCCCCTGTCAGCTGCACCAGAAGAGGTAGCACTCTTCATGTCTCCTTCCCGATGGCCCGCAGCGCACCCTCCGATGCCTCGAGACTGGCTGCCCTACTGTCTGCGCCAGCGGAGCTTGGAACATGATGCTCCAATCCGTCAAGTGTCATCTCAAGTTGGACCATCTCACACCCATCACCCACGTGAAGAAATGGTGCAGGCTGTGCCCAGCCATTAATACCGCCCTCCTTGCTGCCGGAACCGGGGCGGTGCTCTAAAAAGTTGCAACGGTTAACTTGTGAGAGTGTCATTTGCCAAATAAAAGAATTGTTCTTGTGCTTTAAAATAACTCGGAAAATATCAAAAAGTGCATTATTTGATTCCTCAAACTTTTTTCAATTCAAAATATTTTTATTAATCCCAATAGATGTCAGCCCTAATTTTTTTTAATTATGATCAGAAACATGAAGATGCCAAATGGCATCACTGGAGCTGAAAGGGTTAAATTCTAAAATCTTTTGTTTTGACTTTTGCCCTGCATGCACTAATAAGTCTCCTAATAAAAAAAATGGCACTTTAAAATATAGTTAATCTAAAATTTTTGTGTTTATTGCCGGATTGCATGTAAATGGTATGTCTGGTAAGTAACCTTTAAACGTTGGGAAATCATCCGAAGGAATTATTTGTATTTTGTCAAAATTATTGTCGTAACCAGGTCTTTTACACTGCCTATTGTGTATACTTAGAGTTGTGTGATACGTTGCATTCCACTGTGGGTTAATATGTGTGAATTCATCCAGACTGTATTAACTACTTTTTTTTTGCCCGATACCTGCATTGATTAAATAAAGTGTTATGTAAATGTTGTCAGTTATTGTTTATTTTTATAAAGTAACCTTAAGTACAACATTCTTCTTTCATTGCATACTTACAAAATGCTAAAATAGTAATGCAACATACTTTTGCATGTTTAATTGTACCAAATTTTGAGCAAGCATTAAAAACAATTTTTAGTTCATTTGATAATTTTCTGTCAAAATGTGATGCAAAGCAATTATAATTCTGTACAATTCATTATGTGAAAGTCTATAGCTAAATTTTCAACTTATTTATAGTATTAGATATGTTTTGCCTAATAATAATTTCTACTCATTGATTTAGTAGGCGTAACTAAAGTATTTTGTGAATTTTATCACATAATTATATTAATCAAAAATTTAGCTGTTTTTAATAAAATTTGTTAATTTATATTCATTAATTTAGTAAATATATTACCACATATTAGCCTAATATGTGGTAATATATTTACTAAATGAATATAAACTAACAAATTTTATTTAACACAACAGCTACATTTTTGGTAAATAAAAATATAATAATTTGTGATAAAATTAACAAAATATTTAAGTTACGCCTACCAAATCAATGAGTATAAATTACCAAATTGTTAGTAAACACAACAGCGTCGTACTACGTTAAACAAAATATTTGGTAAAATGTACGAAATACTTTAGTTACACCCACCAAATCAATGAGTATAAACTACCAAATCGTTGGTAAACGCAACAGCGTCATACTGCGTTTAACAAAATATTTCGTAAGATTTACTAAATACTTTAGTTACACTCACCAAATCAATGAGTATAAACTACCAAATTGCTAGTAAACGCAACAGTGCCTTGTTTGGTAAAATTTACAAAATACTTATGTTACATATACCAAATCGTCATTTGTGTCCGATACCAAAATATTTGGTAGAATTTACCAAATGCCGTTTACTAAATCTTAATGGTAGCATTTACCAAATCTTTATTTGTCCCCTATTGCACCAAAAATCTTAGTTGATTTTACCAAAATTTAGTACAGATTACCAAACTTTTTTTTGAGTGTAAAGGACCTAGGATTTATTATTGTTTTAGTAAAGTTCTACTAAAATTTATGAAAACGTCACTTTAAAAAAATGTACTTTAGAACACTATATTAGTTAACATTTACAAACGGTTGTACATCAGTAAATAATAAATACAATTAAAACTTGCGCATGAATTTAGTATACATTAACTCTAATAATGCGCATACGCCTTAAAATAAAATGGGTGATTAGTAAAGGACCTAAGATTTATTATCAGTTTATTTAGGTTTCGTCTAAAAATTAATAAAGTACTGAAATCTTTTTTATTCACCAAAAGATATCACAAAATATTGTATCACAAATTCTTAATAGTTAGATGAAACTGATTGTAAATATGTTATCAATCTGAACTGTGCATCTATCTCTGCAAGTCTGAGTTCTTCCTCAAACTTGCAGAGAAAATAGAAGGCAGAAAAATAGTTTTCTCGTTAAAAACGAGCGGGTGATTAGTTAACAAAACGTGGGGCAGCGTTTTTGTTAGGTTTTTTTAGAGAGTTTATTAACTCCAAATGGTAATTATTTAGATGGGAGAAAAATGATTGAAAATAGAATGGGTGATTAGTAAAGGACTTAAGTTTTATTATTGTTTTAGCAAGGACTAAAAGTTATAAAAATATGGATTTAAAAAAAATGCAATTTTGGATCCATTACACGAAAGATGTATCCGATTATACGTAACATTATTGAAGTAAACTAGGTGGATTTTTATATAAAATTACATATAATTTTTATGCAGTTTTGTAAAGTCTATTACTTTGAATGGAAATTATATTAGGGGAGAAAAACATTGAAATTAAAATGCGTGACTAGTTAAGGGCCTAAAATTTATTACCATTTTTAGTAAGGTTTGGTCTAAAAACTAATTAGGTATTTAATAAAAGTTTTCAAATTCTTTTTTAGATATGCAAATACCAGCAGTATGCCATGATACATTAGGAAGTATCCTATTGAATTATATAATTTATTTTTCGGACTTGTACAGAATATACAATGCAGAAAAAATAGTTTTCCGGGGGGAAAAAATCGTTGGTGATTAATTAGCGAAACGAGGGGGGAGCGTTTTTCGGAGTGAAGTTTTTTTTTAAAATTTATTAACTCCGAATGGCAATTATTTAGATGAGAGAACAAAAGTTGAAAATAAAATGGTCGATTAGTAAAGTACATAAGATTTATTATCATTTTAGTAAGGATTCGTCTACAAATTAATATTAATAAAGTATTGAGGCAGTAAAAGTTTTTTTTCTTTTTGGAAATAACGACGTCCGTCGCCAATGACCATCGTGTAGCCTAGGGTACCTTCAATACACTGTGTGCTTCATACGCAGATATTCCAGCAACCCTAGTGTAGCCTAACCTCTAGTGCAAAGATTATTCAAACTAACCTAACCATTTTTTTAATTCGTCAACCCTAGCCGTATGCTACGTTCGAAAGTATCCATTATTATTTAATACTTGCAGAAAATTGATAATAAATAATTTATTTATCGGACTCATAGAGAAAATACAATAAAAAAATACAATATAGTTTTCTCGAAAGAAAATGAAGAGCGATAGTAAAACAAAACGAATGTGTTCGGATCGTTTTTGGTTTTGAAGGTTCGGCATAAAAATTAATAAAGTATTGAAGTGGTATAAGTTTTCAAAATACTTTGGATTCGCCAATTCCACCCGTATGCCCAGATACTTTCGAAAGTATCCATTATTATTTGATATTTACATGAAATTGATGGTAAATAATTTATTCCTTGGACTTGCAGAGAAAATACAACCTAGAAAAAGTTGTTTTCTAAAAAAAAAAAAAAAAATCATGGGTGATTAATCAACAAAACGTGGGGATCGTTTTTTTGGGATTGATTTTTTTTGTTGAGAGTTAAGAACTTCTTATGTTCTTTCGAATGGTAATTATTTAGATGAGAGAAAAGGCATGGAAATAAAATGGATGATTAGTAAAGGAAAAAAAAAGATTTATTATCGTTTTAGTAAGGTTAAGCCTAAAAATTATAAGATATAATTATAATATTAATTATTATAAATAAAAAATTATTATTATACATATTTCAAGTTGTCGATTTTAAAAAAAAGGAATTTTAGACACACAATACATTTTATGCCCACGTATGAATGTATCTATAGTACCTGTCAGCTCGATAGTAAAATTTTGTAAAATAATATTCGGAAGTGGTGACCATTAACACTCCCCTTAACATTATTACATTAACCTCTTAAGACCCGAACAAAATATAACACGTATATTCTCAAGATAAAAATACTTTTCATACAAATATATGCTAAAAATTGTATTTTCAAAAGAAATTTTTAAAAAAATATGTTTATAGTTACTTAAGGACGCGCATTTAACTCTAAAAATACATATTTTTTGTGCTATAAATGCAACAAAAAAGGCCATATCACTTATTTGTAGTAAACAGATTATTTTAACATTGTTTTTAATGCAAAATGCCTTTAAAATGAACTACTAAAAGATTTTTTTTTTCAATTTTTTTAAAAATGTAAATTAAAAAAAAACTCTAATATCATAACGACACTCGTTCAACTTCATATTTATAGAAATAAATGAGTGATATCTGTAATCAAAGGCTGAAAACTGATATTTTAATCTTCTTCTAGCGGACCAGGTCAATTTCAAAACTACTTAACAGGTTAATTGTTTGTGGGGAGGTTTCAAAAAATGTTCCCAAATGGGGACGCCAGGTCGTAAGAGGTTAACTTAACAGTTTCATCATTATCATAATCAATCAAAAGTCAACGAATATTAGAAAATTAAGATTTTTGAACGTTCTAACCAGGAAAGAGGTTACGTGTTTGAAACGGATATTTCGTAAATAGGGAGGATCAATCAAAATCGGTTGTCACAATGTCAATCACTCAGTTTTTTGACCTTTTGCATAACTAACCCATTCATACTAGCTATTTCTAAACTAATCGATAAGTTACTTTATATGTTAGGTTTTTCAGATTATTTTGCGAAAGGTTATTACACGCTTTTGTGAGCGTGTTAAGGATTAACTTTAAAAAGAAAACGTGCACCATTACGGATGTGTAAAGGTGTGTTTTAATCTAGACTCTAGAGGCATGACTGCTAAGGTAGGTAGGTACGTTTGAATTATGGTCGCACTAGAGCTAAACGAGGGCTATTGGCGAGGGGCGTCGTTATTTCGATCCACAGTCAAGTGACGAGCCTACACCTGAGTAGGGCGACATCGTACGCAGCATTGGAACTTTGGAGCGTATTTAACGTGCACTCCCTTACACGGGGTACTATTCATCGGGCATGTCTGCTAAGAGTGGCCCGAATTAGATGTAAGCTAATAATTCCCTACACTCTTAAAACAAAAGAGTGAAATCCACTCCTATAGGATAAATGCATTCTCGACACTGGAAAGCAGTGAAATTAAGTTCTAAATCGCTCCTAATCGCCTTAATGTCGCTCGTTTGTTGTTGAAATTGTTGGATGTTTTACAAAACAAAAGAGTGAAATCCACTCCTACAGGGGAAGTGCATTTTCGACACCGAAAGGAGTGAAAAATAGCTCAGACTGAGTTAAAAATCGCTCGTTTGTTTTAAGAGTGTAGTAGACTAAAAAATAACGGGTGTTTATTCAGTTGTTGACACCAATGCATCAATTTTTAAAAAAACGCGCACTAATCTGCTAAAAATGAACAGTAAAACACGTTTTTCTTTTCAAAAATGTACCTATAATTTAAATGTTGAGTAATTTATCATTTTTCAGGATTTTCTTTTTTTTTTAACATCAAATATTTAATGTCAACTATATTAAAAAGTCGCATGGCTTCTGATTTTTCCTTAACTACGGGTGAGTGCCGTTATAAAAACAAGTAGTTTATACTTTCAATTACATAATATGAAATATAAGGCAATGAAAGCATTGCAATAGGGTCGGAAATCCCAAATGGAGATGTTATGTTGTTGACTCGTTCTGTAGGGTACTGATTCTAAAAAAGTGGTTTTTGAACATGTTTGCCGGTGTGAAACCCCTCTACAGCTCGAACTAAAAAAGATACTGATTTCAAATTCGGTATTCGAGTTCCCAGTAACTCTATTACCTCCTAATAAGGGTTTTGGGGAAATCGCGCTTGCGAAAATGGTAGCTGTCACAGAACTTTTTAGGTTTTAGAGTTATTGAAAATACCGTACTGTTAAATGTGTTGATTTATTGAGTGACAATTGAAAACCGTGTAGTGCCATACACCCCTTGTTTTTTTGTTTTTTTAAAATCTAAACGTCTCTTAAAACCGAAACTATACCCTGTCTAGAGTGAATGCGAGCTTCGAAAGCATTTTCCTCCCCCGCCCTGCATGTGGTTTTCTTCGAAATGGCGTGAGCGTATCCCCCCCCCCCCCCCCTACTTCGGCTTGAGCGGTCAACCTCACAACAGAACCTCAAACGCGTTAGGTTTAGAGAAACGACGCTCCCCCCATTTCCAAGAAAACCAAGCGAAGAGAAGGGTGGAAGAAAGTGTTTTCGAAGCTCGCCTAGTAAATAGACAAGGTATAACAGCATACAAGAGTGGAAAACCAGTAGTAAAATAGAAAACTAAACACTAACAACGAACCCCATTTCCATTACCATCCAGAGGGGCTGGGGAGCCAAGTCGGTTAAGCACACGCTTAGCACGCGGAAGGTCCCAGGTTCGGGTCCGGGCATCGCCAAAATAACTGCCGACCTTTAAACGGCCCGTGCAGCCAAAAATGTCCGACGAATAATACCCCGTGTAAGGGAGTGCACGTTAAACATCCTTCAAAGTCCTAACTCTGCGTACGATGTCGCCTTTAACGGTTTGAGTTGGGTGCCTATTCAGGTGTTGGCTCGTCACCTGACTGTGGCTCTAAAATACGACGCCCGTCGCCAATAGCCCTCGTGTAGCTCTAGTGCGACGATAATTCAAACCAAACCAAACTGTTAAATGTATTTATTTATTGAGTGACAATTGAAAATCGTGTAGTGCCACACACCCCTTGTTTTTTTTTTTAAATCCAAACGTGTCTTAAAACCGAAACTAAAAGCATTCCAGAGAGAAGTTAGGTTAGGTTAGATTTGAATTATCGTCGCACTCGAGCTACACGAGGGCGAGGGCTATTGGCGACGGGCGTCGTATTTTAGAACCACAGTCAGGTGACGAGCCAACACCTGAATAGGCACCTAACGCAACCCATTCAAGAGAGAAAAACAATAGTTAACCCTTTAAGACCCCTTCAGATGGCGCTAATTTAAGGTTATGTGAGTAAAATGTTAAGAGTTTTACCGGAAAAGTTGCCTTGAACAGCATCAATGCCCTAGGGTCAGTTGAAATGTACACTATTGAATACAACGGAGCAATTTTTTAATTGAAAAGTTGATCCATTAAAAATTGCGGATTTTTTTTTTAAAGTGTCCCTAAAAAGGGACGCCAGGCATTAATGGGTTAAATAGACAACTAAACACTAACAAACGAACCCCATTTCCATTACCATCCAACAAACTAACCCTAATCCTACAGACACTAAATAATCCAAGCTCGCCCCCCGAAGGACGCGAGTGTCCGCGGGGGCGAAGAGTCATTCCAGATAGATGGATCACGCCACTGGACACCCCCTCTCCCCATCTACTCACCCCCCCCCCAGGCGAAGCACCCCCCCCCACACACACGCCTTATCCGGCTGTCCGGCTCTCTCCTTATCTTCTTGCAGCGTCGGTTATTTTTTTTAGAACAGTTTCCTCGTATATGCTCATGTTCTACGAGAAAAAGGGTAAATAGTTCTCATCTTCGAGTGCGAGAATCGAATAAAAAAGGTGTTTCCCATTCAATAAACAATTTTATTTGTTATTTCAAGACATAAATTTATTATTTTTATTACTTTAGCTTCAGTTAGAGTGTAATTTTAATTATTTCCCCCCCTTCGATTTCGACGTAACAGGGCGCACGAATATCAGGGTCAAAGGAGCAACCAATGAGAGCAGGCGAAATTTCGGCGCCAGCCGCGTTGTTTACGCAGTTTCCTCCGCGCAGTACATTTCTCTGCTGCAAACTTACAGTCGGTTTTTGTATAGAAATATTTTGATGCTGTCAATATTGATGGTCTATGAAAACATAAATACAACAATGAACTATCGGAATCAAGGTAGGATTAAATTATGTAAATTTTTTAAATTTGTCAAAATCGTATGACGTGTTTAATGGACGCCTCCTAAGGAGATATAATACTAAAATATGAATGAAGCATGCATATTAAATAAGTAGTAATTTTTAAAACGTAATTTTTAAAAATCACAATGGGTTTGGTGAATGGCAACAACTCCTACTGTTTGTTTTCAATTGTTTACTGGAATTATTTTTGTTTTGGTATTCGAAAACGTTTTACTTATTAGATTTTGTAAATGCCAACTCCTTGCCGTGCTGTTTGTTGTTAAAAAACATTTATTAAAGAAAGCTTGCCACAGAAAGAAAAATTATTTCCAGATATAATGTTCATTTGGAGAGTGAAACTGAAGTAATTAATGAAGTAACTTGTATCTAGTACGAATACGAATGAAAACAAGAGCGTTGCATCATTTGAAAGATTCCTTTTCCATTAAATTTCATATTTTTGTAGTGTTAAGTCGTAAGTGTTAAAAGAGCTTTTTATGGCGGGAAAAATCAAATTCAATGAAATTGGTTTTATTATTTAATTGCAGTAAGTATAGATCAATAATTTCGCTATTTTTTTCATTTGATGTTAAATATGGTTATAATCAATTTTTGACGCACGTGACTTACACTACATAAACGGTTACTTTGCATGTAATTAGCCTATGGTGTTATTTCCTTAAGGATGAGTTAAAAAAGGTTGTTATGAGGCGGTGTTCATCTCAGTTTCTGTAGTCATCGGCCGTAAGATAGCAATATTAGCAACTGACCGTGCGAAGACTAGTTCGACGATGAATCCCATTGACATTGAGCACAATTGACAAAGAAAATTAGTTAAAAATAACATAAAAAATTTATATAAATGTTTACAGTGACACCACACCAAAAAAAAATAGGCAACCTCTTTGATATTATATTACAAAAAATAAGAAACCGATTTAGAAATTTTCTAATATTACGCTAAAGGTACCCATACAAACGGAATACATGTACTACATTCATATAAGAAATTTAATTTTTTTTTAAATAACTCTAAAACAAAAAAGAATCTAGTACCTAACGATAAAAAAGTGCCATATGTTAGGCTTTGATGTTTTTTTATATATCTCTTTAGTTATAGATTCAATACTGAAACTTACAAACTAAAAGCGGATTTCTAGATGACTTTAAATCAAAAAATAACTATTTAGAGTTCCATTGAATTCCTATTCTTGAAATAAAGAGTACATAAGAACTTTTAAGGAATGCACATTAAAAAAGAACACGTATATAAGATCGAGGTGTTTCTCTCTCTCTCCCATGAGTAGGACACACACGTACAGAGAGGGGGGGGGGGGGGGGGGGGGGAGGGTTGATCCTAGTCCCGGGAATTTCACCCGATTTTCTCCACATCAAAACAGGAGCGAGAGTTTGTAGCATCCGTGAAAAATTTTCTCCAGTTTTGTTAAGATAAAAACTCAATGTAGGGATAAGGATAGTAGGTGGTACTCAATAATAATGTTTGACCTTATTAAAGGTTAAGTTTGCTTGAATTATCGTCGTACTAGAGCTACACGAGGGCTATTGGCGGTGGGCGTCGTAATTTAGGACCACAGTCAAGTGACGAGCCGACACCCGAGTAGGCACTCCATTCAACTGTTAAGGGCGGAATCTTACGCAACGTCGGGACTTTGGAGCATATTTGAAATGCACTCCCTCTGCACGGGGTATTATTTGTCTGACATTTTTTACTGGACGGGCCGTTTATAGGACTTTCCGCATGCAAGGCGAATGCCTTAACCGACTGGGCTCCCCAGCTCCGATGATATTAAAGAATTATGTTTACTTATATAGGAAAAAATTGGCTTGCAAAAAAGTACAGTACACTTTCCTATTAGTCTTCTATTCCTACAAATCTTTGTGTCTTTGGATAATTTGGCGTTGCTATACTGTAAACAGATTGAATAATTTATATAAATAATTATAAATAATATAGTTAAATATAATTTAATATAAAAAATAATAATTTATATAATTAAAAATAAAAAAATAATAATTTATATAATTAAAAATAAAAAAATAATTTATATAATTTAATATAAAAAATAATAATTTATCTAATTTAATATAAAAAATAATAATTTATATAATTTATATAAACCAAAAATCGCCGGCATGGAGAAAGATGCTGCATATCAAATTTGTCAATAGTTACAATATCCTGTAAACGCGAATTCTAGAATTTAACTGTTTCAACGCAAATTTAAATTAAATTGTTTTCCTTAATTAGATGAATTACATATTCTGTGGTGTTACAATTTAAAAAAAACTAACCATTGGGAACCAGGAATAGTTATGTTTTTAAACTTTAATATACTTTTTTTTAAATATAAAGTAAAAAAACCTACACAAAACTTATTTACTTTGTGTTTACAGTTCGGAAAATTCATTGCGCGATTATTTTATGATACAGAGTTGCATACTTTTACGATATGACACTCAACTGAGAATTCAACCCAGAAACCACTGTTAAGAATTTCGCGATTGGTTTCATCATATTTTAGGTATGCGGTTGAACCATTTTTCATGTTTTGGAAATAGGAATCCGTAAAATGGTTCAAACGAATACCGAATATATCAATCTGAGGGATACAGATTACAGACGTACTATATAGGAACTCGTCACCTGGCTGTTGGGTTTTTCAGCAGTACACATAATTTTTATAAATTTATAAATTTAATAATTTTATTAAATTTTAAAATTTAAAGCATGGAGGAGACATTTATGACCATCTACTACAGAAATATAACGTTAAAAAACTTAAGGAAATTATTCCTCTAGTGCATACTGTTGCCATATGGCAACAAATTACATAATCCACTGTATTCTAGTAACCCTTTCCGGCCGAGCTATCCCTTCACGATAGTGCGGATCGTTTATTTGTATAAAAAAATGACTTTGTTTTTAAGGAGTTGCTGTCATTGATGCTATTTAACGCATTTTTTTCGATAAAACTCCAAATTTAGTCTCGTAATTTTAAATCAGCGCTATCTGACCGCCGGTCTATGGGGTTAAATTTTCAGTTAAAAAAATTCATTTAAATCTCGTGCAGCGAAAACAAGTTTACACTTAAGCCAATTTGCTTTTTCCTCGGAGGGTATGGGGAAATGCCAAAACATTTCACCATTCAATCTTCCCTCAATCAATAACTATACTTTTTGTGAAACCAAGATCCACATTTTTAAGAGAGATTGTCAGTCCTATTGAGCTAATGCATTAGCTTTGGAATCACAACTTCCGCAGAAGTAGTGCGTTGCAGGCTTTCTAATGGTAAGTCAATGGGGAAAAATGTTTTTTATAACAATAAAAGCAATGAAATTATAGGAATATCAAAACGTTATTTACTTCAAAAAACGTTATTTACCTTTTTAATAGAAAAAAATATATTAAAAAAGTGACGTTTTTAAAAAAATAACCTCTAAAAGCACAATTTTATTGGAGTTTTATGAATTAAAAAAAAACGCATCACAATATTCCCGTAATTCCATTGCTTTTATTGGAATAAAAACCATTTTCCCCCCATAGACTTACCATTAGCAAGCCCGATCAAAGGAGGACCGGGTATGGGGGTGATGAGCAGCCTTAAGTGTACTTGAGAATTAAAAGTTGAAATTAAGTTATTTACAATTTGATACAAGTGTGAAGGGGTAACAACGGTTTGCGAGTCACAACCTTATAGATCAATATCAGAAATTGACACCATTGAACCCCTAACTTTCGCGATCCCCCCTAGGCATTTGCACACCAAAGTGTCCGCGCTTCTCTCCCACGAGAATTCGCCATCCCCTCTAAAAGACCAAAACATCGAGAGAGAGAGAGAGAGGAACGCGTGGACACAAATAGACGGTTATATGATGGTACAATTTTAAGAGAACACTTATCTCTACTATCGTTTAATGTTATTGAAAAGTTTTGGAGCTTGGTAAACACTTGAACTCAAAAATTGGTATAAAAATACCAAAATAGTTTTGTATTTCTTATTATTTAGTAGTAAATGTACAAATGAGGAACCAAATCTTTAGGTTAGGTTTATGAAAGATTGTCGCACTAGAGCTATACGATGGCTATTGGCGACGCGCGTCGTATTTTCGAACCACATTCAAGTGACGAGCCGCATCTGAATAGGCACCCAACGCAACCGTTAAGGGCGACATCGCACGCAGCGTTAGGTCATTGAAGGATATTTAACGTACACTCCCTTACACGGGGTATTATTCGTCGGACCTTTTTGGCTGCACGGGCCGTTTATAGGTCGGCAGCTATTTTGGCGATGCCTGGACCCGAACGAAAAGTTTTGGAGCTTGAAACTCAACACTTGAACTCAAAAATTGGTATAAAAATACCAAAATAGTTTTGTATTTCTTATTATTTACACCCCTTGTCAACCTAAGTTGGGTAAATAGAAATATGGTATGGAGAAGATTCTTCCGCGGATGTAAAATGAAAAATAAATTATTTGTGAATCCTTCCAGAAAACATGTTTACAATATTAATTTCGTTTAAGGTTATCCACAGATTTAAATATTTTTTGAGAAAATTTTATCAGAATGAAAATTGTATTTTGGTTAAATTGTAATCAGATCATTTGGCATGTAAATATTACCTTACAAGAGTTTCCAACTAACGGACCAATCGCGCTTTTCCCCCAGCCTTTTTACTATTTGTTTTTACCCAAGTTAGGTTGGCACGGAGTGTAGTAGTCAATGTACAAATGAGGGACCAAATCTTTAATTAAAAGTCATAGTAACCTGCACTTTAGTTCTCAGCTAATAAATAAAGTTTGTGTGGCTGCGCATATGACTAATTTTACATAATAAGCCGTCTTCGTATTAAAGCTATCACACTTTTATGTTGTATATTACCAGTTTTACTTTTTTCTGCTTTTAAAAAACTACACCATTTCGGCCATTGAGTGTCTTCAGATTAAAAATTCATACTTTTTCCTTTTGAAATAAATTATTTAAACACCTAAATCATTATTTGTATTTTTTTAAACTCACAAACAGGCAAATTTATCTTTGTTAAAGAACAAGTAAAAATACACACGGTGTTCTCATCTTTAACATTCCGAATTGCAAATCCCGAGCGAGGGTGACCAACCAATCCTAGCAACGGGGATGTTCTAAGGGGTTCAGCTCTAATTAGAGGTTCGATTCGCTTGATAGAATAATAGGGAACGTAGCAATGCGTTCGATTGATTCGAATTCGGGATTTTAGAGGAAGATCTGGATTTGTCACAGTGGAGTTTGGTTTTCAAGAGGTAGATACAAAATATTTCAATCAAAGTTTGTAAATTATTCACAAAATTTGTGGCAATTTAGCTTTACTACACTCTTAAAACAAAAGAGTCATTCCAAAGGAGAAGTGCATTTTCGACACTGGAAAGGAGTGAAAATTAACTCAGACTGAGTTTAAATTAACCAAGACGGAGTTAAAATCACTCGTTTGGAGTGATCCTGTTGGAGGTTTAACTAAACAAAGGAGTGAAATCCACTCCAAAAGGGGAAGTGCATTTTCGACACTGGAATGAGTGAAAATTAACTCAGACTGAGTTAAAATCGCTCGTTTGTTTTAAGAGTGTAGCGCCATATTAGTATTTCCACTTATAATTTTACTGGAGTTCAACTTTAAGTCATACCGGAGTAGAACTCTTAAGTTTTCTAGTAAACATTACAATTCAAAAGAAAAAGTAGTTAAAACTCACAACTCTTACTACACTTAAAAATGCTCAGAATCAATCGTATTTTATAAAATTATTTAACGTTAAAGCTTAACTTTAATGCATACTGTTGCCATATGGCAACAAGTAACATAATCCACTTTATTCTATTAAAGTAAAGCTCCCTCTCGAAAAATCTGTTATTTCATCTATTACATTCCTTTTTGAAGTTTTAGTTACTAATAATCCTTATAGATGACAGTAGTAAAAGTGTATTCAAATTTAAAGAGTGAAGTTGTTAACTGTTGTGAAATTACGTCTTTGGCAGTATTCTCAGTATAATAATATTAGTACTAAATATAAATAAATTACTTTGAAAAAAATAATTGCAGTTCAAGAGGGTTTTTTAAAAAAATATTTAGTAATTTTCTATAAAAATTGGAATTTTGTAGTTGGTTTTTGCCACATGGCAAACATTTTAAAAATTGAAATTATTTAAATTCCAATTCAGTTAAATTTTGTTCAGTATATTTAACATAATGTATGAGTATTAAAGATACAAATATATTTTTTCGGAATGAAAAAAAAATCATGCAATGCAGGGTTAATATCGAATAAGGTGTAAAAACTCCAAAAAGTTGCCCAAAATCATATAATTTATAAAACTCTACCACCTTCTCCTCCGGCTCCCAGGTTACGCTGTGAAGTGTAAAAACATGAATATAAATGCTCGGTGCATTAAAAGCAAAAACGCAACAGCAGCTTCAAAAACTACAGCAAGAAATATTTCTGTAAATGTTGTTTTTCCTTTGATATAGTCTTGTTACACTGAAACAACTTTACAGTAGGGGACTTAATCACAATGTTGAACAAAAATTAAGTATCTACAACACATTTTTTATTATAAAATTGGGAAATAAACTTTGCTAGTTCAATAGAACGTTTTGATGATACTTTTGGCATGTTAAAGAAGTGGATTAATTGCAAGAAAATTTTCTGTCAATGCTCATTTTCCTTTTATATAGTCGTTACAGTTAGGAACGTATTTTTATTCTATTTTTGAACTTGAATATTAATAATAATTATTGAATTCATGGAACTTTTTGATCATTTTTGTACACAAACGAAAAATATTTTTTCTAAAAGATGTAAAAATACCAATTTTTTCTCTCTGTAAATATTATTTTTAGTCCAATTATACACTTATACAAGTTTACAAATAACGATATAAACAAATAATTAGCTGTCTATGAATTTTATTAACATTAAAATTTCTAAAGCAAAATTTTTTGCAAGTCCATAAGAATTTGATAATTTTTGTCTACCTTTTGATGATAAATGAAATGATATAATACAAGAATTATTTTCTGAAAATCTTGTTTTTCTTTTAATGTAGTCTTATTACATTGAAACAACATTACAGTTAGTGATGCCCTCTCGCGCTTTTAAACATACAAGCAAGTTTCTTGCACGTGGACACTAAATTTTAGATTCTCCATATTTTCCTCATGAGAGCTATTTAAAAATATTTATTTGTTATTTAAAATCTGATTTCTTTGGAAACTGCTATATATGTGAACTGCGGTATTACCAAGTTTTTCCCGTTTTTTGTGTGTATATTTTATTAGCATTCTTGCAAAATGAGAGAAAAAAGGCTCTGTAAATGTTGTTTTTCCTTTGATATAGTTTTATTACAGTGTAGCAACTTTACAGTTGAGGATGAATTACAGACGCGGTTTTAAATACATATATACTATTTTTTTAATTAAATGAATAATTTCTGATGAGCAACAACATTAAAAAATTAAGAATACTTAAGTATTGTTCATTATCAATTAAAAAATAAAATAACGTCTTCTTCAAACAGGGATCTCTGAATCTTCTCTTGGTCCGTGGGAATTATAATTAAATATATACTTAACATTCGGTCTTAGTGCATGTCCCTGTATAATGGAAAAAGAAAAGAGTACAAGGGACCTGCTACACATAAGTTCACGCAGTGTCACGCGATGTAACGCAGACGTCACGAAAAGCACGTTCAGTCTCTCAGCCGATCCATATTTTCTTTTCACTCCCTCCCAGTAACAGATAGAAGGGGAGGAGGGGGGGGGGGTAAGACTCGCCATTTGGACGTCATAAATGTCAACTTAATAACGATGTTGAAATTATCGGGTGTAAAAGACGTCTTTTCGGTCTTAATAAAGATGTAATTTCTCTTCTTTCATTAAAATAAGTTAGTGTGAGTTTCTTTTTATTTTTAAACGAACATCAATATTAAGGTCTAAAAAAATTAAGAGGGAATTAAGGGATAAAAAGTAAGATGGGTACGACTCATCATTCTAAAATCATAAATGTCAGCTTAATAACGATGTTGAAATTATCGGGTGTAAAAGACGTCATCTCGGTCTTAATAAAGATGTAATTGTTCTTCCTTCATTAAGAAACTATCGTGATTTTTTTTAACGAAAATCATTTTTAAAGTTTAAAAAAAATTAAGAGGGAATTAAGGGATAAAAAGTAAGATGGGTAAGACTCATCATTCTAAAGTCGTAAATGTCAACTTAATAACGATGTTGAAATTATTGGGTGTAAAAGACGTCATTTTGGTCTTCATAAATTGTAATTGTTCTGCTTTCATTAAAAGAAATGTTTTAGGTGTTTTTTAGAATATTATATATTTTTTTAATTTTGAATATTTTTTAGGTTTAAAAAGAGAGGGTGGAGGTAAGATTGATCATTCGAACATCATAAATGTCAACTTAATAACAATGTTGAAATATTGGGCGTAAAAGACGTCATTTCAGTGTCTTAATAAAGATGTAATTGTTCTTTCTTCATTAAAAGACATTTTTATTATTTTTTATTTTAACAAATATATTTTTTGGTTTAAAACATGATAATTAGTGTCTTCCTAAAGAAAAAGAAGACACATTTTTTAAGCCGTCATTAAGAAGCTGTTTCGTAAATTATAAAGGTGTCATTTTAGCGACTTTATAAATGCGTCATTTATTAGATTCATGAGTTAGTATTTGCTTTGCCCACGACACATATTGAAACATGTAATAACGAATTATTTGTCATTTTTAAGGAAACTGAATTTTTCTTTATAAAATGAATATTAAACTTATTTTTATGTTGAGTAAACTCATATTTGCACATTAAACTAAATCCTTATTCTATGTTGATCGTTAAATATAAAAAAGAGATCTATATATTAAATATATAGTAGAGTTTTCCATTACATTTCTTTGATATTTTAGTGAAAGAAGACGTGTGTACCAAAATATTTCAATGGAATTAACCTCTTTTTGCATTTAGCTATCCATAAGTGTATTAAAAAAAAGCTTAATGCTGATATAAAAAAAGATGAAATTAAAATCTTTATGTGGACGAAATACCTTTTGAATGTTAACTCATCAACTGTAACGTAGTGTATTTCACTATTATTGTTAAAAGTGATATTAAACTTATTTAAATTACCAAACTTAAAATCCATTTAACCAAAGCGATATTTCGGAATTTTAATTACGAAAGTTTAGCAAATAAATTCTTTTTTGATTAGTATATAGTTAATTAAATAAGTAATTTAATTAAAACAAAATTCATTAAATTGCAAAATCGATAAATCTACTACGTCTAATTTAAGTCATTAAAATAAGCATTTACAATTTAACAGCATAATTAAGTACCCACAAATAATTTAATTTGTAGAATGCATTCAAGAATATATTCATTAAATATTTTATTTTGTAATATTTTAAACGTAAAAAAATTATAAAAGATTTCAACTTTAGTATATTTTCATATTTTTCAATAAGATGTTCGATCTTGTTATCGATGTTAGATTTGTATAATTAAAATTTAAAACTATTTGTCGCTCAAAACCTCTTCTCTTTAAAACTCAAAACTCTTGTTATCGATGCTAGATTTGTAGTTTTATAATTTTTTTAAAAAAAATATTTGGATAAAAAAAGTTTTACAAATACTTTGCAAAAACTTGTATAACAATGAAATAATTCACAAATTTCCATAAATTAGGGATTATCATAAAAATTTGTATTAAGTTGAAAAGGAAGAAAACTCAACAGACATATTAAAAAAAATTAAATTATCGTAAATAAAATTTAAAATTGAAATATTTTTTGTAAAATATTAATTAAGTACGATAAAATCAATATCCGAATCTCTTTTCCACAAATAGGATATAATTCCCCAATAACATTCTCAAAGTAAAATAACTCTCCAAACCAGCCGCTTCGAAAAACGAAACTGAAACTAAATTCAAAACTATTCCGCAGAATCTGCATGGCATCGCGAAAGTTTTAAAGTCCCTCCCACTTTCCCCGACCCACCCCTCCGCATATGAAAAATTCAAAACAACCGAACATCGTCCAGGAAGAATAATCGGGTCTTTTTTGTCCGAAGATGCGCTTTTCAGAATGTTCCATTTAAGTGCGCAAAATGTCGCGCTCCTGACCCTTATGGAACAAGAAGATTCGAAGAAAAATTAAAAAAAGAACGAACTCCGCCAACCCGAGATACACATTTCCCGCCAAATGTTATGATAAGGGGGACTTACCCTTTCTTCCTTATGATGAGCGGTTCCGCTATGCAAAGATAAAAAGGCAGATATGTAAGCGTTCGCATATGATCAAGGTTGCAGCAGACGCCGATATGGTAAACAGTGTGGCACTGCGATCGAGGGGTTTCGAAGTTTCGGCCGGGAGATGGCGCTGTCGTCGGGAACGAAAGGCGTTGCCATGTATCGGGGAAAAGCTCAAATTTTCAGACCAGAACGTTTTGCAAATTAATATTATTGTGGAGCGAATGAGTGAGCCAGAAAATTACTTTTTTAAAATTAAGAGCATAATTTTAGAGACATTTTTTGTAAAGGGAAAAGGACATTTAATGGAATATTCTACTCAAGCTCCATCTATGATGAAGGGAGGACAACAAACATTGGAAGAGAAAACTTTTTTTTAAAATTCTGTATAAAACTTTGCCAGAAATATTAATCACAATTTTTTTACAGATATCTCTTGAAGGGGAGGGAACAAAAATCAGAATTGATATTGGTCAAAACTTTTTATAAGTACTTTATATATTTTCAACTTTATCTATTAGTTTGCATAGATTTTTACCAAATATGTATAACCCAAACATTTTTTTTATCTTAGTAATTTGCTCCGTAAACTACATGGTCCTTTATATAACTATACACTTTAGAAATGCAAATTTTCAAGAAATCTTACAAAAATCTAAATTGATATTGCGTATGCATTGTGAACTTAACCAAATATTAGTTTCAATGGCAATCGACACTACTCAATATGCTTTTTGATTTCATTAAAAGTTTGTTCCAGATACTGCACCAGTTTTAACTAAAACCCTGGTTACAAAATAACTTTGCTAATAATTTAGTCAAGACTATACCAGTGTATAACTAGCTCGGCCCTTTCTCAGATATCATAGATACAATATTTTTTTACTAGCAACAGTTTAGGAAGAAATACAGAAGGATTATTTTCAATAAACTTTTAATCTCAAAAACATTTGACAACATTATATAAAATATGAAACCACCAACATGTCTCCATGCAGACAAAATAAAATTTAAGTAAACAAAATAAAGCTACCTACTAGTACACACTTTGGCTTAAAAAATATTCATTTCTTAGTAATGATTGATTACTATTTTAGCATTCAACAACTTTTTCCACCAAGAGTATAAATTTGATAGCAAATAAAGCATGGTAATTATCATGAACATGAAAATTTAAAGTGGACACCTTTTATCAAAAGATAGGTTGAAAGTAATAAAAGCAACATGATAAAAGTCCAGTCACAAATAATACAATCTCTTTTAAAAGAATAATATTAAAGTCTGGCAATAAAACTTCTCACAAACACCAATATAATTAAAGAATACTGGGGGAAAAAACCCTTCATCAACAAGATATATCTCCATATCAGACCTCTTTGAAGAGCAATAACAGGTCTTCCCCTAAACTTGTGTATAAACTGGGTTTTTACTCTGTTCTTCCAATGCAGCAACCCTTATTCACACTAAACACAAGAGCCATGTTTATACTGCGAGAGAAGAACCAAGAGAGAAACTGGTTTACCATTGCTAATGTCCGCCAAGCAGACTTGAATACGGGAAGATTCCAAGGAAATAATAGGGTTCTTTCCCTGGACTCCTTAATTGACATTGGAAACTAAACTTTTGTGACAAGATTCAACTGTATCTGAAATGTCTTGTTCATTCAACGATATAAATCACCTTTAACCCTTTCAGTGCCAGTGATGTCATTTGGCAAGATGGCACCATCATCTTTTTGATAACAATTTTAAAAAATAATAGTTCTGACATCTATTGAGATTAATAAAAAATATTTTCTAATAGAAAAAAGTATGAAGAATCAAATGATGTGCTTTTTGATGTCATTAATGGTCATAGAGGATTAAAAAAAAATTCTAAAATGATGATGCCAAATTGTCATTGGGACTGAAAGTTTTAAGTTTCTAATGTGCTGAACAATAAAATATGGAGTAAAGCCTTTTTGGTTTTAGCATGCCGCACAAACAGCCAATAATTTAAGAATTTTGGGGCTTAAATGCATCTGGCACAGTAAGTATTTCAGCACCTTCTTCTGTAATGAGGATTGTGTGCTCGAATTGAGCACTGCGACTGTTGTCTTCTGTGGCTGCAGTCCAACCGTCTTCTAAAATGACTATGTCTGGTGCCCCCTCGCATATCACAGGCTCTAAAAGCAAATGTTGCGTTATTACAGGGTATCTACTAAATACTTGTTCTAGAAAGTTTTTAACACCTTAAAAACTGAAAATTTTCAGTAGCCATTAATTAAAAAAAAAACAGTCTTCCCTTTATTAAAATCAAAAGAGCAACTTAACCCTTTGAAAAATACAGAGGTATAAACTAGCAGGTTTTTCACCAGCACATATAATTTTTAATTTTTTTTAATTTAATAGTTTTGTTAAAAATTTTTAATTGAAAGCATGGAGAGGCTATTTGTAACCATCTACTACAGAAATACAATATTTTAAAATTTTAAGAAAATAAATTTTCAGTTAAAATTTCAATTTTAATCTCATGCAATGAAACCAAATTTACATTTCAGCTATTGAAGAAATATACAAAAACTATTGTCAATGGGCCTTGTTCTTTTAAATGCAAAAGCCAAAACTTTAGAGGAAAACTTAAAGTAACTATATTGGGGCATTCAGATATATCGCGCCTTGTATCATGTCTTCCAATTACCCCGTTTTTTTTCTATGTATGCACTTAGGACTTTCTTTAAAATCGATTCTAACAATGGTGGCTAAAATCATTTAATATTGGTGAGATGCAGTTGATAAATTTTCATTCGTTGATGTTTGCCGGGAAACAGGTTTTAGCAAGAAAAATCAAAGTAGCAAACTTTAGATAAATTTTTCACTAGAAAATGTGTAAAATATTATAGTATTACTTGTGCAATAATGTGTTATGTTTATAAAAATTAACTATAAGTACTTTTTAAATTTTGTTTTTTAGAGTATTTAAATTATTTATTTTTGATTTTCAAATACTGTGATCAAGTTTTACAAGTTTGTTGAGAGCATAAATACATCAAAAGTATAACATTTATCAAGTCGCTCATTCTAAGGCTAATTCGCAAGTAATATCGCAAGGTTTTGCTTGTCTTCCGGGAAGCGCATTATAATGAGGGGATGCTGTATTTTAAAAAGTAAAGTTCAGCGCTACATGTTTCGAGACTCATAAAAGAAAAAAGTTATAAAAATTAATTTCATAATTTTTTACTTTATATTTTCTACAAATTACTTTGGTACTAATATTACTGAGGGCCAGTGTCTAAGTGGTAGTGTTTTGCATTGCCACGCCACAGGTCCAGGGATCAAACCCTGCATTGGGTGAGGTACACCCATCCTATCATCCCTTGAGTGGGTCAATAAAATGGGTACCAAGCATGCTTGGCAACTAAACACTGGGTGTTCGGCGTGAGGCTGACCACCTTACCAGGACATATGATTAGCACCCCAGAGCCTTAGATTATGAAAGCTGAAATGGGCATGCCCGGCCTTGACCCAGTAATGGGCTGCTGTGCCGAGGAGTTTAGTTAAGTACTAATATTACTAATTGCATTATGTAACACCCAGAATATAATATCAACACAAAGAACAAAAGTTTAAACTTTATTAGCAAATTCCAACCCAACATGCAGTACAAAATTTTGGTGTAATGTTTTTCCAGCTTCCTGGAGTAACGTTACACCAAATTCATAGTTTACACCGGAAAATCGGTGGCAGCAAGTGTCGCCTCTAGTTTTACAAAATAACAATGAACTAAATTTATGGAGTAACGTTACACTGCGAAATATGAACAAACTTCTCTTGTGCAAAGTTATGATAAAGATGTTGCAGTTTTACTATAAAAAATTGGATAAAGCCAGGCTTCCACAGGTTTTATAAAGTAACATTGCACAGCACAGGTTTAGAAAATAAATATTCAAGAAAAAAACAAGTTGGTTTGTTACAGAATCTGTCACTTACACCGCTTCCACACAACATTTTACGGTCAACAGGAAACACACTTACATCTCAAAAAGAAATTCCAAAGAAATCCAAACAGGGCCTTTGGCTAGTTTTATTCAAAGTTTTATAAGCAAAAACTAATAATTTTCTTTAATCTTCGTTAGCAGATTTGATAATTAATCCTTATCGTTTGCTAATTTTGTTGAACTTAGAAGAATAGTGATGAATTTTTTTAATAAATATCTTTTTGCAGTCACAAGTTTACATTTCGAAAAATAAATTAGTAAAATTGTTGCTTTAAAAATAAAAGCGAAAATTTGCATATTTTTTATGCAAATTTCGAATTATTTCTGATCTTTCTTCCCAAAAATATAACGAACCATCAAAATAACTTTATTGTGCTATTACAACAATGTTTGTGAGACTTGGGGTTCGTTCTGTGAAAGTGGGTGAAGGACAGACAGAACGATTATAAAACCTTCCACTTTTTACGTTATAAACGTAGTGTGGAAGCTAAAAGCATGTTAAAAAATCCAATAGCATGTTATAATAAATTTTTAAACCATTGGTGAGGGAGAAAAGGTCTTTCCTAAGATTGGAGAATTAAGCTTTCTTAAAATAAATAGGAAAAAAAGGATGGGAAAAACACGCATTACAATTTTGGAAAACACACAAAGTAATTTACAGAGATAATACTGAAAAAGATAAAGTATTTGAAAAAATTATTTTTAATTAGGATTGATTTAGATTGGAAAAGTATGCAAGGACAGCATTAGGGAATGACGAAAATAGTATTTATTAACCTAAGGTGGAATATTGAATATATTTTATATATATTTTTCAATTAAAATAAGTCTCTGAGTCATTTTAACTCAATCATAAAAACAATGAACAGAAAAACTTTAAATAAAAAAAACAGGATTACTAGGGACATTAATTTGTCTTTTTGAAAGAAGTAGTAGAAAAAAGGCACATTAGATCATTGTTAATAACTTTTTAACTAATGTAAGTACATATAAGGTAGTAATTTTGCATCAAAGTTGATGACCAATGTATAAGAATATATTTGGAAAGTATATATCCCACCACGGGGGTATGTACCCCACTTCCGGGCAAAATGGATCAAATTTCTGGCCTTCAATATATCAGCTATACATTTTTCAGTATTGACCAAGAGCTTTGCAAAATATGCATAAGTAGATAATAGAGTAGGCTAAAGATTATGTAAAAAAAATTCTAAAAAAGTTTTTTGAAAGTAATAAAATGCAGAAAATGATCTAGGATTCCATTTTTTACATAATACAATTTATCATAATAAAGCACAAAAATACTAACACAATTTCAAAAAAAAAGGGGAAAGTATTAAGAATAATAATTAGCATTAAGGGTCCTTTTTACAAACAATGAGCCAGAACCACTAGAGAAGTTTCACATTGTTCAAAATTAAGAGTAATATCACATTTAGCATAAAAAAGTGTTATGTTATATTAAATAATGTTGAAGAAAGAAACCTTACCAATAGTGAATATCATTCCTTTTTGCATAGTTCCAGGTTCTTCATTTTCTATTTAAAAGAAGAAAAAATTAAATAATAAAATAATTGAAAGGAAATGTGTTTCTGATAATTTTTTTCATGCAGTTTAGAATGGGAGTAAGGAGAATTAATATAATACATTTGGTTTGTAACAATTAAAAAATATAAACAAACAACTAAGCATAGAAAATGATTTTTTTAAACATACAGTGGTGGCCAAAAGTGTGGACACTTTTTGAAAGTTTCATGTGTTTCAACTGTTACCCGTGTTCCTGCATCTATTAAATTTCGCTTAAAAGCAAACACTTAAATATTAAGTTGACTGTAATTAAATGTAGAATTTCATTAAAAAAACAGATTTAAAGTATCTGTATTACAAATAAAGTTATGCTCATTTTAGTTGAACAAACAAGCACAATCAATGGATTCTCTTATGCTGAAATTGCAATACGAGTTGGTGGTGCAATGACTTGCAAAATTAAGACAGATCATACTATTAGTTGCATAACTTATTCGTAATTCAGATATTGTAATACTGTATTTATTTTTAATTCTACATTAAATTACTTTGATGATGATGATTTTGTGTCCATGAATATAGATTATATGTGACCAAAGGACTCATAGACGGCTTCAGCGATCTGCACACAGTGGTCCTCATAAAGATTAAATTACTTTTAATTTAATATACAATTGTTTAATTTGATATACAATTAATATATTCTGCAATCCCACAAAGTCGAAAAATATGAAACTTTCAAAAAGTGTCCACACTATTGGCCACCACTGTAGCTTTGTACCAGATTCATTTTTAGAAATCTGTGCCATAAGTTAACCATCCACTGCACTGTGTGACACATGCCACTCATACCTATTTATTTTTATAAATATAAAACAAACGGTTTAATTTTTTTAAATATAATTTTATAGTATTTAGAAAGGTCAATCAGTGCTATAAGTAACAATTTAATTAAAAAAAATTATATTAATCAAATCTACCAAATAAAAGGTAATTGATTTTTAAATTTTTAAAAAAATAAAAATGAAATAATTTAAAAAAATTAACATTCAAAACTATTTAATTCATCCAGACTAAATACTTGCAAATTAAATTGAATTAATTTATAAAAAATAGGAATTCATCAGCATAAGTTTTTGGTTTAGGTATATTATCGTAAACAGTTAAAAAAGGAATATGTAAATTTAATTCATAAAAATAAAAAAAAATTACCATAGTGCAAGATGTTTGGTGAACAATGAAAACTTGAGCTTATGCCATGGCCACAAAATGCTGGAATCACCGAGAAACCGTGGATTTTTGCTAAATTACTGTGAAAAATGAATTTTGTATAAAAAGTGAATTTTGTACATTCATTAAGAAAACAAATAATAATCAAAGACCTAAAAAAAGCAAATTTTAGCAACACATGGTATCAACCTAAGAGAAAAATCTAATGAGTATTGCAAGTTTTCCAGAACTATTTTTGCAATTTTCTCCAGTCGAAATATGTCAAAGGCATTTATCTTATTTATATTTTTCAGCTGCAAGAAGGTATATCATGCATGAAATTATAAGTTATTAAATTGGGTTTTCAATCAGGAATGGGATAAAATGTGTAATACATGTAATGAACACGGCTGCCCTTAGCTATAGCTTTCTAATCACAATACAAACTCCGGAAACACATTCTCCCCTACCTCCTCATGTCATCTTCCAGGAAATGGCATAGACATCATTGGTTCAGTTTTTTCATCACCCTTATTTTGTTTGGAAATCAAATGTGATTAATCTCACAGCAGTTGGTTGCAAAAAGGTAGGTTTAGAACAGTGACGCCCACACTGTTTCCTGGTTTGGTTTTAATATAGTCGCACTAGAGCTACACGAGGGCTATTGGCGATGGGCATCTTATTTTAGAACCACAGTCAAGTGACGAGCCAACATCTGAATAAGGGCGACATTGTATGCAGCATTAGGACTTTTAAGGATATATAACGTGCACTTCCTCCACACGGGGTATTATTCGTCACGCATTTTTGGCTGCACAGGCTGTTTATAGGTCGGCAGTTATTTTGGCGATGCTCGTACCCGGGACCTTTCGCATGCTAGGGAGTGCTAACCGACTTGGCTCCCCAGCCTCAAGCTGTTTCCTGGAAAACCAGACAAGGGGTATGGAGAAGAAAGTGATTTCGAAGCTTGCAGCTAACCTATCCTTGGAGCCTAGTTATAGATCAGCTATAAGCACAAGCAAAAAAACTGCTTTGACAAAGAAAAAAAAACTTATGTGCCTCTGTAACTTTATTTTCCTAGAATATCTTCATCTTCCCTCTAGTATAGCAGGGTTGGTGTAAACCCAGTAACAGCAAATACTTTTTCAAATCTTCCCTTGAGTTCAACAGCACAATTGAGATTTCATTAAAAAAAATGCTTTGATTTTTCGATTAGTTTAACATGCTAATTTAATTTGGGTAAAAATACAATAACAACGAGCCAACAGTTAGTCAAACACTTTTACTTTGATAAATTGTTCATATAATATCATAAATCGCACAATGTAATACTTCAGATAAAAATAACATTTTTGGAACAAACAAAAAGATTTGAATCAACTATCTCAACTTTTTGACCTTTAGTTCTAACTTTTGAAATTACGTAAGTTATCAATAACAAGTTAAAATTAAATACCTTGTTTCATTTACAAAAAAATCAAACAAAATCTTTCCCATCCATAAAATTCACACTCCTATAAATGATCACTCATCGATTAAGTCTTAATTCACCACATTCCATTGCATGATACTTTAACTGCTACCATAAACAAACAGTTTATTTACCTGATTCTGTTACCTATGGCACAAAATTTTTGACCGTGGCGGCATACTTTAATTCCCTCTAAAAGGCACAACTGTGCAACTTCTACCAGTTTCTGAGCCATAGGATCAGGTTGGTCGACAAAATAGGTGGAAGCACAATCTCCATGGAAACCATTATAAAAAACCTATAGGAAGTAAAACAAATTTAACAGAGTTACATAGTATTAACATAGGAAATCTATCATAATTGAAGAGCTTAATGGGAGAACATGATAAGTGACAAAAAAGTTTAACCGTAAAAAAATAGATTTAAAGTTTTTCAGTTGCACATAAATACTTTAAAAATGGCACTAACAAAGGATAAAATATACTTAATTTAAAGATTATAAAAAGGTGGGAATTTTTTATCTAAAAAGAAGAGAATAATACGTTTATTAACACAAAAATATCATTTTTTTTTCAAAAAGTCACCTAGCATGTACTTCCACTATGATCTTCAATTGTGAAAGGGTTTTCTAACAATTATACCTTATAATTAGGACTTTTAAAGTGCATTAAAAACAGAGAACAAAATAATAAAATTTATTAACAAGGAAATTATGATAGATATTGAACTTAATTTAAGTTTAATTAGTGTTGTACTATATGAAAATACTTAAAAATCTATGCATTCAGGGGAAATGTCAGACATGGTAGTGTGCTTCGATAATGCCATTAATTTCTATGCAACTTGTCTGGCAATAAATCTAATTTACATTCCTTTAAAAAAATTATACAAATAAGTCACATTAAAATAAAAAAATATAGAGGTAAACAAAATATGTATAATAAAATACATAACAAATGGAATTATCTAAAAGATTTTTGTTATCATTGAAAAAACATTAAAAAAAGATCATAGCACAAAAGCAATGAAAGAACTAAAATTGGGAAAACTCTTACACTAATGTCCACACTTATAATGTCTCCTTTCTTCAACTTTCTGCCATCTGGAATGCCATGGCAAGCAATGTTGTTAACTGAGGTACAAATAGACTTTGGGAAACCTCTGTAGTTCAAGGGGGAGGGATACGCTCCAAAGTTAATGCAAGCAGAGTGGGCGATTGCATCCAGTTCATCAGTTGTTACGCCAACCTGTAAATTGGATGTTGTAAAAATTTTCAGGGTGTTTTGCACCTTGGACTCCTAAAATAAGGGACTTAGGGACCTAAAGTTTTAAAAAAAGGGACCTAAGGGACCACTTTAAAAAAAAAATCGACAAGTGCTTAAGACATGTTGGAAATGAGCAAATTGTTTATTAAGGCAAAAACCCTTCTTTTCTTTTTAAACCAGACTAACAGAAACAGAAGACGGTGTAAGAACATTATTAGCGTGCAGTCCTGCACAAAAGTTTAAGCACGGACGCAATTCATGAAAAAAAAATTGTCAATGTTACTATTTTTCAGTAATTGTTTTTTTTTTATATTCTTTAGGCAGCATGAAAAATAATAGGGTGAAAACTTTTGCCAACAAATATAAATAAATTTGGCTTCCATTAACAAATTAAAAATGTCATAACTTTCCTTGCCACAAAAGTATAGGCTCAAGCTTCAGTTTTATGCAAATTCTTTACAGAAAGTGAATGCGTCAAAGGGTAGGGTTTTAAAGTTGCTATAAAAGGTTGAACGTAATTTTCAATGCTTAGAACCATTCTAAAGTTAACTGAATTTTCGTACGAAGAGCTTTTAAGGATATGGACATTAAAATTCAGAGGTAAACCTGTTTTTGATATTTCTACTGAATTAAAGCGTTCGATACGAGGTATTTAGTTGTTAGAACGTGGCGATTAACATCCACCAAAATCACGGTCTGGAAGACCTCAAATCACCAGGAAACGAGAGGACAGACAAATAAGAAAATTGGCTTCAGACTAACATTGCTCTTCAAATCAAATTAAAAGCCTGATTGTGGCTCAATGTTCACGTAAACCTATCAGGAGGCAAGTCAATGAATCTGGCCTTGATAAAATCCAAGCTGAAGCGCAAGCTTAGCTTGCTATCTCATCATAAATATGCAAGACTGCAATGGATAGCTGTAAGACATGTGTTGTTGAGTCCATTGCAGTCTTGCATCTTTATGATGAGATAGCAAGCAAGACTTGCTTTCAGCTTGATTTTATCAAGTATAAAGATTCATTGACTCAACTCTCGATAGGTTTACGTGAAAATTGAGCCACAATCGGTCTTTTTATTTGATTTAAAGAGCAATGTTTGTCTGAAGTAAATTTTCTTATTTGTCTGTCCTCTTGTTTGCTGGTGATTCAAGGTATTCCAGACCGCGATTTTGATGGATGTTGATTGTCACTTGCTAACACTCTATAAAATACCTCGTTTCGAACGCTTTAATTGAGTAGAAATATTAGAAACAGATTTACCTCTGAATTTTAATGTCCATATCCTTAAAATCTCTTTGTACGAAAATTCAGTTAACTTTAGAATGGTTCTAAGCATTGAAAGTTACCTCTTCAACCTTTTAAAGCAATTTAAAAACCTTCCTCTTTGATGACCCAATCACTTCCTGTAAAGAATTTGCATAAAACTGAAACTTGTGCCTATACTTTTGTGGCAAGGAAAGTTATGACATTTTTAATTTGTTGGTGGAAGTCAAATTTATTTATATTTGTTGGCAAAAAATTTCACCCTATTATTTTACATGCTGCCTGAAGAATATATATTTAAAAAAAAAACTACTGAAAAATAGTAAAATTGCCGATTTTTTCATGAATTGCGCTTGTGTCTAAATTTTTGTGCAGGACTGTATTAAACTATTTCTCATTGCATGGTAACTAATTGTCATGCTAAAGAATATGCCCAAACCCCATTTCTGAGTGACAAAGAATATCGAAAAAAATGGCGCATGCTAGTCAAATGGTAATATTTTTTTTTAAAAAAAAAAGGGACTTAAGGTACCAAATGTGAAAAAAAGGGACTAAAAGGGACCGAAAATAAAAAAAGGGACTTTAAGGGACTAAGGGACCAACTCTAAACGCCCTGAATTTTATAGTAATGATACACACGATGCAGTCAAACGTGGTTACAACATGTTTGCAATGCCATATAAGTTTGGTCCCTTAAATTGCCCATAGACCTTAATGTTATAATATCTTATCTTGCTTACAACGAAATTTTTTTTTGATTAACTCCTTGGTTATTTAACATAAAATGATGTTTAGATAATTTTTTAAACAAGAAAGATTAAAAGAAATGCAATACCACTGTTAAAATTTCATTATATTTGCCAAATGATGCAAAAAGTTGCCAAATGGGATACTTCCCACCTAAAAAAATTATTGACAGGAGAAGGAGAAATTAAATTACAATAGCATACTGTATTAGGTCAAAATATCATCGCACTAGAGCTAAAAGAGGGATTGGAGACAGATATCCAAAATTTAGCGGGTTAAAATTTCCGTCATTTTATATAGGTTTTACTGATAATATGGGTACATTTTAGGTATTTTACATGTGATTTTATTTTAACAGGCAATAAAACATTTTGTCTGATAATTTGAAAAAAATCTGACCAAATTCAGTAATTAATTTGTTCACATCAATGATATAATAACAGTTTAAAAACTTAATATAAATTTGCACAAAATTTATAATTATTTAAGCTAAGATACTTAATGGTTAAATGGTAAAGAACATAACATAAGTTACAATAAACTTTATAAGCCAATAGCAGCTTTTGCACTACTAAATTACTATGCTTTATTAATTATTATTGAGCAACTAAAATTGCTCAATAATAATTAATAAAGAGCTATAATCATATCAAAGTTATATTAGCACAATTATATTTCACTGATCACATGAAAAACCTACAAATGTTCAAATTCTAGGGAATGGCATTCTTTTTTTTTTAAACAGTAGGCTCAACAGTATCCAGTTGTCCATCTATGCAGGGATCAACCTGGGTCAAAAAATGCTGTAGCAAAAATGCTAAAATGTAGAAAAAAGTTGTAGCAAAATGCTAAAGAAAAATTAGTTGCTTATAAATAAACGTCACGCCAATTAAATCACTTGAATCCATACATAACTCAACTTTTTGTAGCAGTTAATTTTGTTCAGCAGTATAGCTTAACAATACATAGATATTTTTATGAATCACACGACCAGGCAAATTTAAATAATTATACAAAACTATATACTACTAAAAGCACTTAAAACTTTTTATAAACATTTTAAAATAGTTCATACATTTGTTAAGAAAAAAAATTGTAGCATTTTTCCAGAAAAATTCAAGGACTAGAAATTTACTAGCAACATAAAATCTAAGTCCATTTAAAAAAAAAAAAACTAAATATTTTTAAGATCAGAAACCCCAGTACAGGCGGAAGTAGAATAGAAGGTTCAAAAGTAAACAAAAAGCATTTTAACATTCAAAGTGTTCACGTGATCGCAACTCAGACATCGAGTATTGGGCACTTGATTAGAAAATATATTGTGGTTGTCAGAGTTGACCTGAACCGGAGCTATAAAAGTAACGAGATACTCTTCCGATCTCAGAGCCAGAGAACTGTCAATCATTCTGACGTATGTGACAACATCGGTAGGTTACGTTAAAATTACTAAGCTGTAAAATAAGTAAATCAGGAAGCATTATTGGACTCCTTTTCTAATGGGAGGTTACACTGGCTGGCAGAGATTTGAAGATATTCTTAGTGTAATCCAATCTGAATTAATCTTCTAATTTTGATTAAATTTTTTAGTTTCATTATTAGAATCGGTTATTTAAACTTGTTGTTTATTGAAATTTAAGTTTAGTTTCGCCGAATTACGTCGTCGCATTTTCGCGAGGGCCAATAATTTTTTTCTCGCATTTTCGTGCAACTCGTCGCATTTTGCGACAAATGCGACTGCAGATTGATCCCTGCATCTATGCAGTGCCGGATTTCGGCTTAGGACTACAAGGCCCGGGCCTAGGGGCCCAGTCAGGAAGGGGGCCCTTAAAAAGATAAAATCGCCAAAAAACATCCAAAAACATTTGAAAATCGCCAAATTCTGAAAACCTATCACCTGACGACTGCCTCAAGAATTGCCAAAATCAAATTATAAATTTTATAGAATAACTATAGTAACATACTGTATTATTCTGATGTTTATTATAGTTGTTAAAAAATAACATGTTCTGTACTAGTGTATATTTAATTTTGCTAAATTTCCAAAACAGCTTCGAGATGTTGAGGCTCTCTAAAGTCAAGTGCCTAGGGGCCTTTAAATCTGGCACTACATCCATGTATTTTTGCACATTCATGGTTTCTCATTTGACCAGTGATTTAAACCCAAAAAATTAAGTAAAATGTATACAATACTTTTATATGCCTGGCAACTTCATCCAGAAGGATTTTAGCCAGCGAACACGAATTTCTCATGTATCTCACACTCTCGGCATCTAAAATCTGAATTTGACTTTCAGGCTCATTTTCAATACCAGTCGCAGCATAGGGAGGTTTTGGCACAAATTCAGGAACAGATCTTCTGGGCCCAACTTCACATAGGTCCACTATATCATACACAGGTTTCTTGACCTTAAACCAGGATCGTCTTCGAGAATAAGCCCTGAGTTGTTCGTTATTCTTTGTATTTTGTAAGGGGTTGATAAAGGACTTTGCATGGGAAGTTAGTAGAGTATGTTTGTTGTAAACCGTTCGACAAATGTTTTTTGAATTGAGAGATAGGTGGAGGGCCATATAATGATCGTAATAGACTGCAAAATAAAAGTAGTTGTTAGCACAGAAATAGTTTTTTAAAATTCATTACAGATTTGTAGCAGACCTTTTAATAATATGGGGAGTTCATTCTTTGTGGAGTTATTTCTTCTGAAGTATGAAAATATATTTTTATGTTTTTAAAACTATACATTTTTTTTTCTATCAAGCTTTTAATAATTGATTGGCTACCACATTATTTTTTCCGCTATCATTTGTAGTACTGTGCTGTGCATTGAAAGATTATTTGTTTTCATTAATTTGAAATTAGAATAGGTTGTCTTAAAGGCAAATATTGAAACTGTTATTTTTAAAGGAGAAACACAAACTTCAAATTCAGGTTTAATTCTAGTCACGGGCAAGGTGACATTTCAAGATTGGCAAGCATGGTTGCCAGTAAAAGTTATTTATCGTTCCTCTTTAAAATTCGCCAATTTTTGTAATTTGTCACCGGGACAGCGACTGGGATTTTATCCAAATTCGTCATTGCCATTTTACAATAACTAGCAATTCCCAGCACGAAAACAAGACGTAACTATAAAAACAAATTTTATATAACACATCAAAAACAATAAATTATACTTTCTTTTCATAACATAACAAATTAATCATAGCTTTTATTCACTAAAGGAAATGAGTTTTAAAAGGGAAAATTACCACTTTTTTAAAAATTCCAAGTGGATCAAAATTCAAAAGAGGATCAAACACGTTAAATTACCAACGATGTTAAAATATAATTCTTATTTTCTTTTATATATTTAAACAAAAATCTAAAACACATTTTAAAATGAAATCAAAACAAACAACCGGCTTTCTAACAAATTCTTGAGTTGAGCTGTATGTTGCTTCTCCCAGTTGACGGCGAAACCTTTTATGATTTGTTTTTTTTTTTAATTTCAGTCTACCCTTCATCATAAAACAAAAATGTCATTCAAGGATTTATGACAAGTTTGACAATTCGTAGTAAATACTAAATAATAACAATAAATTTGTCAGTTATTGAAGGGCTGTAGGGAGCCTAGTGGTCAAAGGGTCTCAGCTTGAGATCAGAAGGTTGAGAGTTCGAGACCCGGTCGCCACTGAAGACCTACCGAGTATATGCGGAGTACGTGCTCGTAAAATCTGTTGGGTCCGAAAGTCCTGTGGTCGGTCATTGCGCAGTTCACCATGGGTACAGGTTCCTGGAGAAAATTTCCCTCCCCTTCAGGGACATGTCTAAATTGTGGAGGTGGCGACAGATGGCAACATCTGTCATATGTGTATGTGTGTGTCTTGTGTTGTCCTACTTGACGATGGCTTATAAGCGGGTCCTTGCGACCAAGCACACAAGCCTGAAAATATATGTCAAACCAACCAACCAACCAACCAACCAGTTATTGAAGTAGGGGTAGGTTTTTGTAAGTTATTATTCTGTTTATTATGTTTTCTTCAGTAGTTGATATTGATCTATTGGATTTTTAGCTAATTATGTGATTAACTTTATCGGTACCTATTACCTAATGTTAACGACCATTCCTTTTCTCTCAAAAAGATTACTTTTACTAAAATTGAAGCTTAACAGTTTAGTAAATAGTACATGTATTTATTTCTTTTGCATGAAAATTTTACGATTTCGTACATTTTTACATATCAAGGATACTTTGGTGTTTATTTGAATTTTTAACCATATGTACAATTTGTTTGGCTGCGGTTCCGCACGGCGGCCGTTGGCAACCCTAGAGCGCGCTTTCTACCACGCTTGGCGACTTTTTTCGGGTTCGGCAGAGCGGCCGTTGGTTTTTCCCTTTCCAAGCGGAGCGGCTGTTGATTTTTCCCTTTCTGGATATAAGAGAGGGAGAATCATGTTCGCCTAGTCCCTAAAAGATGCGAAGGAACGAAGATTTTTCCTTTTCTTAATTGTTGAATGTTGACGGGTATTTAGACAGTTTTTTCTAATATATGAGGTGTGGGAGGGTACATTAGGTACGGGGGGGGGGAGGATTTGTTATATAGTTGTCTCTGTGGAGTCTTTTTTTTTTTTTTAACACGTTGTTTTGGAGTATGCAGTGCTGATCTTTAAAAAAAAAGGGTTTTCCAACCTTGGTTATGGGGTAGGCTGGCGCAGAACTTCTTTTGGTTTTAAGGGTATTGCTGGAAAACCAAAAAAGCTACACACTTCAAACTTGGTGCTTGGTTCACGAATTACCAGTACGTGTCGTACGTCATTATAAGGTTTTCGGGGAAACTGCGACGGGTCAAGGGGTAGCTGCGATAAAACTTTTAAGCAGTGGTAGAAAGTTGAAAAAAAAAAGAAGTGAAGCCAATTAGGCCTCGCAATTTAGAACCCTGGTCAAGGGACGAGTTCATTTTAATGATTCCATTATAAAATAACGTTCGCTATTCGGAATGATCTGTAGCTTGAATGAGTAATCCGAATGCAACAAACATTGAGACACTTATACTAATCAAGAAGGGGGGAAAATAATGGAATCATAAAAAATCTTCTAAATTCAAATTTAAATAATTATAAATTACTCATCCAGGGTTCTAAATTACGAGGCGTAGCCAATTTTGGCCACTTACGGCCAACACAGCCAATTACGCCTCGCAATTTAGAACCCTGGTCAAGGGACGAGTTCATTTTCATGATTCCAATTCTTGTAATGTTTTTAATACTTTGAATAAAATCGTGTATGTCGATATGTACAGGGTGGTTATTAAATAAAACTCGCTATTCGGAGTGGTCTGTAACTTTAATGAATAATCCAAATGCAAAAAACTTTGAGACACTTACTAATCAAGAGGGGGGGAGGGGGAGGGGGAGATTGGTTTTTTTTTTTTTTGGTTTGAATTATCGTCGCACTAGAGCTACACGAGGGCTATTGGCGACGGGCGTCGTATTTTAGAACCACAGTCAGGTGACGAGCCACACCTGAATAGGCACCCAACGCAACCGTTAAGGGCGACATCGTACGCAGCGTTAGGACTTTGAAGGATATTTAACGTGCACTCCCTTACACGGGGTATTATTCGTCGGACATTTTTGGCTGCACGGGCCGTTTATAGGTCGGCAGCTATTTTGGCGATGCCCGGACCCGAACCTGGGACCTTCCGCATCCTAAGCGAGTGCTTAACCGACTGGGCTCCCCAGCCCACAGGGGGGAGATTGGAATCATAAAAAACAAACTGGTCTCTATTGACCAGGGTTCTAAATTACGAGGCGTAATTAACTGTATTGGCCGCAATTAGCCATAATTGACGACGCCTCGTAATTTAGAACCCTGGTCAAGAGACGAGTTTGTTTTTTATGATTATTCTTTTTATGATTATTTTTTTTTAAGATTCTATTCTTTTTCCCTCTTCTTGATTAGTAAGTGTCTCAATATTTGATGCATTTGAATTATTCATTCAAGCTACAGACCACTCCGAATAGCGAGCGTTTTTTATAACCACCCTGTATATAATATTATATAAATATATAAAACAAATATCCCTTCTATCTATAACGAAAGAAGTCTTGTCTTACTCACGTACAGCTGCGGAAATAAAAAAAGTACCACTAGTGATTATTTCAGCCATTGGTCACCCTATAGAATCGGACCTTTTTGAGATTGTGAACAATTAACGTTCTGAGGTAATTGCATGACACAAAATTTGCATAAGGGGCCGTCTTCATATAAAAAATGTAACTAACTTTGAAATTTTCAATAGCAACACCCCTTTTTAAGTCCATATTTCTAATCTACGACATATTTTAATACGAAATGCTAAATTTTGTTAGTTTTTAAGCATTATTTGGAGAGTTAGAGACGTGCAAAGTTTAGGTGCCATAATGTTAAATGAGTTGCACATAAAAAACTATCCCAATCTATAAATAATTAAGATAATGAAACGAATTTTTTACCGAAAAGAAATTATAACAACCCAAACAAAATGCACTCAATATTGGGGTATTTAAAGCAATTTTTATATATTTAAATATTTATTGTATTATTTTTTTAAAAAAATATGAATAGAAACCCCTAAATATTTTTACAGAAATAAATGTAAGACAGGAAGTTTAAGCGAAATCCCAATTTTTAAATTTTTTTATTCATAATTTGTTGAGTAAATCACAAAATACTTTTCAATTACCCTTTAGGGAACTGTGTATAAGATTACATGTGTTTTATAAATAAAGACGGCCTTGCATGCATGCTTGCTTGTCATTTTAGAGATGGGCCCTAAAAGATCCACAAGTGATTCGATTGAATAACTCGTCAAATATTAATCCAAATGTAACAAAAACTTAGATTTAAGTGTTTTCGAGAGAGCTTAGCATTTCTAAGTTATTAAAATTGGGTGTTGCCATTGGAAATTTCAAAGTTAGAAACATTTTTAATATGAAGACGGCCCCTTATGCAAATTTTGTTTCATGCAATTAACTCAGAATGTTAATTGTTCACTATCTCAAAAAGGTCCGATTCTATAGGGTGACTAACGGCTGAAATAATCGTTAGTGGTACTTTTTTTATTTCCGCAGCTGTACCAACGTCCAAACGAATTAAAAAAAATAAGAGTTAAAATTTTGCAATTAACTGAATTTATCATTAAAACTATTATATAAGTGTCATACGTTTAATTATTGAAACATACAAGGAAAAAATGCCCTTTTTTTAATAAAAAAAGTGACGTTTTTACAAATCGAATAAAAAATGAACTATTTTTTTTTTAATATGTAGTTTAGTTGTGCTGATTTTTGCATGAAATGTTTTCATGAGGTAACGTTATATAGAAACACGCATAGTGGAACGCTTGTATCGTTTAACAATTATTACAACGTTACACAATATTGTGTTTTTCAACAAGGATTTGTGTTTTTTCTAACGTCATACCATATCAATTTTGGTCATGTCATGGGTGATCATCCTTTTATGCTCCACCATGTTAAGCTCCGAAGCTAAGCAACATAAGGATTTTTAAAGATTCTGCTTCTTTGTCGAAAGAATAACCTTCGTGTCTTGTAGCTATAGGGCGACGATTATTCAAACCTAACCTATACCCTGTCTAGCCTAAATGCGAGCTTCGAAAACGCTTTCTTCCCCCATTCCTTAGCATTGTGTTCTAGGAAAGCGTCGCTTCTCTAAAGCAAACGCGTTTGAGGTTCTGTTGTGGGTTGACATAAATTCCGAAATTATAAAAAGTAAAATTAAAAATCAGTAAAATAGCGGAAATTGCAGATTTTCGGAGATTGGCTAATTCAGTACAGCATCGCTAATCCAGACACTCATCATAATCCGGACACTTTCAAATTTCGGGGAAAGTCCGGTTTAAAAAAAGTAGCTGAAAATTTAAAGTGGGGTAGCTATTCCCATCCAGTTGTATGCAGGGCCTGCTCTCCCATAAGGCCTGTTAGGCTCAGGCCTAGGGCCCCCAAATTTGAGGGGCCCCTAAATTTCAGTTTCTATTATGCTAAATGCTGTAAATCCCCAAAATATCGGTAAACTAAAAAAATTCGGTCACTCCACTTTGTTTTTTGCTCTATTTTAAGTGAGTAATTGACCTAACGTTATTGTTTTGATCGATGTTTGTAAGGAAGCCTATAAAATTGTAGTAAAAATTTTACACATGGGTCATACAGCACCATCTTTATTGGAAATCATACGTAAAATTTTCCGTAAATGGGCCCCCAAAATAGGTTGTGCCTATAGTCTTAGATTTCCTAGAGCAGGCCCTGGTTGTATGGGTTAGTTTAAGGGGTCATAGGAGTCTTAAAAATGTGCAAAGAAGGTACTACAAAGTATAGTTTGATCTTTCATGTAATTTTTTAACTACTCAATATACTATAAGTATAATTTTTTTTATAACAACGTGCAAAAAAGTTCACTTTTTATATCATATTCATTCATAAATCGTTGCGAAAATGACACTTTACGTGTTTGCGACGCTTGCGTCACAGACAGTGTGCGAAAATTTGGTTTTCGGCACAAGTGTGGTAAAGTAAATAAGAGTATCTGATTGGTAGAAAAGCAAAATGATGTCATGAATATCTATATGGAAACTAAATGGTCTACACTAGTGGATTTTATTTCACGAGCGAGGTACAGCTGTGGAAATAAAAAAGTACCCACTTGAATTTATTTCCTCCGTTATTCATTCTAAAGAATCGGACTTTTTGACATTGTGAACAATTAACATTCTGAGTTAATTGCATGACACAAAATTTGCATAAGGGGCCATCTTCATATTAAAAATGTTACTAACTTTAAAATTTCCAATAGTAACACCCCTTTTTGAGTCCATATTTCAAATGTATGACCTATGTTAATACGAAATGCCAAATTTTGTTAGTTTTTAAGCATTATTAGGGGAGTTAGAGACGTGCTAAGTTTAGGTCTCATAATGTTAATTGAGTTGCACATAAAAAACTATCCCAATCTATAAATAATTAAGATAATGAACGAATTTTTTACTGAAAAGAAATTATAATAACCCAAACAAAATGCATTCAATATTGGGGTATTTAAAACAATTTTTATATTTTTTTAATAATTCTTATATTAATTTTTAAAAAATATGAATAGAAACCCCTTAATATTTTTACAGAAATAAATTCGAGACAGGAAGTTTAAGCGAAACCCCAATTTTTTAAAAATTTTATTTATAATTTGCTGAGTAAATCCCAAAATATTTTTTAATTACCCTTTAGTGGACTTTGTATAAGATTACATGTGTAATTGATAAATAAAGACGGCCTTGCATTCATGCTTGCTCAGGGGCGCCGACCTATAGAAAATATTGGGGGGGCCCATGCGAGGGTTTTGACCCCCCCCCCCCCACGAAATTTTCTAAATTTTCAACGAAACATAGTGAGTTTTTTAGGCATTTTAGTGTCATATGCTGAACATTCATTAGGACCCCGAAAGCTCGAGTCTCGATAACTCGACACTTCGGGAAACTCGAAAGGCCTGGCAAATTTTTTGGCTTCGAAAAATGAAACAGAACAAAAACGCGGATGTTATTTTCGTAAGAAGCTAATTTAATTTACAGAAATAATTATGCTTATGGACTTTAACTGTACGTACAACCCTTCACTCCTGATTGATGTAAACTCGACATTTAGGAAACTCGACGCCCTTCAACTCCCGAGTTTCCGGTTAGGTTAGGTTTGAATTATCGTCGCACTAGAGCTACAAGAGGGCTATTGGCGACGGGCGTCGTATTTTAGAACCACAGTCAGGTGACGAGCCAACACCTGAATAGGCACCCAACGCAACCGTTAAGGGCGACATCGTACGCAGCGTTAGGACATCGAGAAGCATATTTAACGTGCACTCTCTCACACGGGGTACTATTCATTGGACATTTTTTGCTGCACGGGCCGTTAAGTCCGAGTTTCCGGGGTTCAACTGTATTTTGCATCAGATTAATAAGTGAAATAGCTAATTAAAGCTAACCTTGAATAAGGCTCAGGGTTCATTAAACAAAAACAATGTATCAAAGTTAATGCTAATACAGTGTGCCCAATACTTTCAGTCAAAAAGTATGTAAATAACAGGTTTTAGTTGGGTCTTACATCCTAAAAATATTTATTAATAATTATTTGAAAATAACTAATAAAGTAATATAGTATACTTCCAAGCGCGCCTGCAATGGATAAATGTGTTACCAAAAGGTAACAAATTTTATCCATTGTAAACTTATTTCAACACACAAGAGAACGTGCTCGGGCAGTTCAAAATACAAACTCAAAACTCTTTTTCAAGCTAATGTTACACCTACAATTTTAATAAAAAAGACACCTACCGATCACGTGACTGGCAGGCGCCAAGCAAAAAGAGAAAAAATGCAGAGTAGAAGAAACGAATAAAAAATAAGATTACGTAATATTGATATTCTGACACACCGAACACGAAACTATGCTAATTTTGTGATTTTACAATGCATAATATAACTAATAATTTTCTTAAATTATTGGGGGGGCTCCGCCCCCCTAAACGAAATTTTGAGGGGGCTTGAGCCCCCTCAGGCCCTATGGAGTCGGCGCCTCTGTGCTTGCTTGTCATTTAGAGATGGTCCCCAAAAGATCCGCAGGTGATTCGATTGAATAACTCATCTAATATTCATTCAAATGTAACAAAAACTTAGATTTAAGGGTTTTCGAGAGTGCTTAACATTCCTAAGTTATTAAAATTGGGTGTTGCTATTGGAAATTTCAAAGTTCGTAACGTTTTTAATATGAAGACGGCCCCTTATGCAAATTTTGTGTCATGCAATTAACTCAGAACGTTAATTGTTCACAATCTCAAAAATGTCCGATTCTATAGGATGAATAACGGCCAAAATAATCACTAGTGGGTACTTTTTTATTTCCACAGCTGTACCATGCCATGGAAAGGGAGAATTGATCTACATAATTACAGGAAAGGGCTAATTTATTATGATAAATTAACAATTATATTAAATAGTAAAAATAAAATAACTCATTAGATATCAAATAATTTAACTGTAATGATTTTAAGCTATCAACTTTAAAAAAAATATATAAAAGAACACTTCCCTACTTTAAATTAAAGTTAATAATAGGAATATTTCTTATGATGTTATGCTCTTCACACAGAGATTTCATTGGTTGAAACGAAATTGTCAAAAGCAAGCGAAAACTTGTTTATGTTATCTTTGACTTTTTGACGGATATTTACGACTTCCTTTCCATGGAACAGGGAGATATTCCTGCCACCCCCGGACCCATCGCAGGGGTGAAAAGGGGAGGCGAGTGCATTGACACTTTGCCGGGGAAGGGGCTGCATTTTGTCCCAGACAGCGTGGCGGGAAGAGAGCAAAAAAATATCAGGGACGGTCAAAACAAAAGTTAAGCGCAGTTTAAAATGGCGGAAATTACTTCCAAGGATGGATCGACTTTCCTTTCCTTTTACAGGCTTATCTCACTAAATTAAGTAACAACATTAGAATAGTGAAAGTTACCTAAATGCAATATGAGCTTATGTATAATGTTAAAATATCCTAAAATAATGTTTTCTTCCTATGCAGGCTTTCTTTAGCATATGTTTTAAACAACCAACAGCACAGCAAGAAGTTGCATTTAAATATTTTATTAGTAAAATATTCTTGGAAAACTTATTTTCGAATATTTCGGAAGTAATTTCATGCAACAAACGCAACGACGTGAAACTACCCCATTACCTTACATTTATTTGAACTGTAATTCCTCCAAATAACATTTTTCGGAGGGGTTTGTTTCAGCCGATTCAACTATTTATATGCTAGCTTTCGAAGATTCTGAAAAGAAATATACAGACAGAGCGGTTTTCGAATGTCCATCTACTGACCTTGAAAAGTTTGTATTTTTAAGTCGGAATTCGGAAGTAACACGGGTCAGAGTCGAGTGTGTATGTGCGGGGGGGGGGGGGGGTATTTGGATCAGAACCATTGAGATAGCAAGTCCATGATTCGTATTTCATCTTCTTTCTAAACTATTAACAA
This sequence comes from Hylyphantes graminicola, assembly GCA_023701765.1. NCBI lineage: Eukaryota > Metazoa > Arthropoda > Arachnida > Araneae > Linyphiidae > Hylyphantes > Hylyphantes graminicola. Next base: position 14,158,912 of record CM043112.1, read on the forward strand.
AATAATAATTAAAACTGTAAGATGTAAATGTCCGTCACCCACTTCCATAGCCGAAACTACAAATGCTGCAGGCAAATGTGATACACCAACCTTCTTAAGAAAAACCGTCACAGAAGCTTTAATGACACACAGAGGGAAGGTACACCCAGGGCGAAGGCGGGAATCGAGCTCACACCCGGTACCAGGGTGGTAACAAAATCATTGAAAAAAAGTTGGAAAGTTTTGAATTAAGAATCTATTTTTCAAGTCCAAATGCTTGAAAATGAACCTGAGTATAAAGGTAAAAAAAGTCTATTATTTATTGCAAACTCAAATCGTATAAAATTTTTCCTAACATCAATTTTTCTCTTTATTACATAAAGTATCATAAATTTTTTAAACCCTATGTTTCTAAACAGTCATTAATATCTACAGTAGAACTTCAATTATCCGAAGCGGTGATGATTTTCTAAATGTCAGAAAAAAAAATCCAGCTGGCCCATTTTTTGCTGTTTGTCTTTATTAGATGTCATATGCCTAGTAGTTTTTTTGCACCGACCAAAAAAATTACTAAGCATGACATCCAACGGAGACGAACGGAATATTATCTATGGATCAAGTGTCCGTTAGTATAGATAGTTAGTAGAACAATATAAACCTGCTGTTTACGAAAATCAAAATAGAAAAACTCCCTGATAATTTGCGGAATTTGACAAATTCCCTGACAATTCCATATTTCAAGAATTAAAAAGTTCCTGAGAATTCCCTGATTTCCAGGTTCTGTTACCACCCTGGCATACAGTGCGCAGACGCCCTGAGATCCAAACTACTAGGCTACCTGGGCCCCTAAAGCATAAGAAGTCATTTTAAATTAGAATTAAATCACCCTTGCCCTCAACAACAATCACTAGAGAAATTTTATTTCTTTTAATTAATAAACTAAAAGAAATAAATTTTTTGACGTAATTCATTGTGAAGTGACGTTAAATATAGTTAAAAAAGGAATTCTTCGCTTGTATGTTGATGTGAAATTTCTTGCTTCTATTTGAGAGCGAGGAATATTATATATTTGTTAAATTATTTAGCAAACCATAAGAAACAATTATTGAATTTTCGAAAAAAATAAAGGAAACTAGCCAAATTTATAAGAGTAAATGCCTCCCCTCCATATAGAATGAAACATTTTAAAGTAACTTTTGCACACCATTTTGAGTTATATCAATTTTAAAGTCAAAAAAACATCGAAAACACGATCAATGAGAAAAACAGCTTTGAAGTTAAACCCTTTCCTTACTAAAGCGCTCCAAACCGCCCGAACAACTAAGGATTCGATAATGTTATTCCTATCAAATATTACGAGGAAGCAAAAGTTATAAACGTGGTGGGCCAACACAGATGTCATGACACAAAAAGCTACATATCTCACGTTCTACTGCAGATATAAATAAAATTTTTGCTTCATATTATTCTAAAATATTTGTGTTAATTTTTAAGATAATAATTTTTGTTGTTGATTTTTTTGAAGATTTTGTGTCCTATACCCCCTTAATGATACTAAAAGTTTGATCTTTCATGTCATTTTTTAACTACTCAATAAATGAGTATAATTTTTTAATATGTAATTCTACAGGATTTATTTATTACAAAACAAGTTTTAAAATTTATGAAACTTTAGCCAAAACTAAAATAAATGATATTAAACATGAAGCTATTTGAGCACATTGTGATTAGGATTGCGCGGCAAATTGTGAGGTCAAAATTGAAAAAATGACCAAGAAAATGACTTTATATTGTACAAATATGTACAAACAAAGACTTATACATTAATTCTCAGCTCAATTTTAATTAGAAATTATTTTAAGAACTTTTTCCTGAAAAAATTAAATAAAAATTTTGATTTTAAATTTTTTTAAAAATAATTTCTAATTAAAATTGAGCTGAGAATTTAGGTATAAGTCTTTGTTTGTACATATTTGTACAATATAAAGTCATTTTCTTGGTAATTTTTTCAATTTTGACCTCACAATTTGCCGCGCAAGCCTAATCACAATGTGCTCAAATAGCTTCATGTTTAATATCATTTATTTTAGTTTTGGCTAAAGTTTCATAAATTTTAAAACTTGTTTTATAATAAATAAATCCTGTAGAATTCCATATTAAAAAATTATACTCATTTATTGAGTAGTTAAAAAATGACATGAAAGATCAAACTATGCTTTGTAGTATCTTCATTGCACATTTTTAAGACTCCTGTGACCCCTTAAACTAAGAACGATCACCCGGGGACTATTAGCAACAGACCTCGTGAGTTTTGGGACTACGGTCTCGGGTCGACTTACTGAACTGTGGTTCCAAATCGCAATTTATGAAACTATACCTGAACTGGCGCCCACCACAAATTTGTAGGAACAACATAAGTATGTGCCGTTCGGTCTTTTGAAAACGACAGATTTAACGTGCACCAGTTCCCTATAAACAGCAGTATCTAGTGTCGGGATTATTTTTTAAACACGATCAAATCCGTAAAATATAAATGTGCATAATTTAAACTATACATGGTAATTTGGTAATCTATACAAATTATTTAAAAATTATTATTTAAAAACTAATTAAAGCATAGCTCGAAATCCCCCCTCCCCCCTATATTTGCGGTTGAGCTATCAAGTCAGCCCCCCCCCCATGCTGATGTTCGAGATCCGCTTCTGATCTAATATAATCCCCACTTGCCAAACAGATATTATTTAACTAGCGAAAAACATTAATATTTTTATGGACATTACTGAACAATAACGTAACAAAAATTAAAAAAAAAATAAAACATTTTGATCTGACTATAAATTAAATTTAAAAAAAAAATCCATCCTTAAAAATATAAATGGGAAGTGAAAAAAATAGTTTTGCGTATTCAATAAGAAATTTGATTAGTAAAAAATCGAATCAAAGTCTACCGAAGAAGTACTATGTTCAATAGCCGTATCAGTAACTCCACTCCTATGAAGATGCTTCTGATCGTTAACATTTAACATAAATATTTAAATCCAAATTCTAATATAATCCCCACTAGTCAAACAGATATTATTTAACTAGCGAAAAACATTAATATTTCTTAACTAAACAATAACGTAACAAAAATAAAACATTTTGATCTGACTATAAATTGAATTAAAAAAATCCATCCTTAAAAATATAAATGGGAAGTGAAAAAAAAATAGTTTGCGTATTCAATAAGAAATTTGATTAGTAAAAAATCGAATCAAAGTCTACCGAAGAAGTACTGTTCAATAACCGTATCAGTAACTCCTATGAAGATATTTCCTGTTTCTAATGCTTAACTAAAATTTTCCCCAAGTTTCCCCTTTAAACGAACAGCTTCTATATAAATACTATTTATCGCTCTTTACTTGGCGCTATTTTCTCTCCGGTCGCCAATCGGCCACCCTGCGGAACCGCAGCCATTTGTTTTTTAAGTCTCTCAGTTATAACTTTAAAATAAACTTATCTTTTGTAATGTTGCTTCTAATTCAATTTATTCCAAAAGTGAAATAAATAAAATTTTGAGACAAAATTTTTCCATGAAAAGCTAGTTTTTGTTTTGGTATAGCTAGGATATAATGGCCGGTCTGTCCATTGGCAACATTTGGCGAGCTTGGAAATTTAACGCAGGGTTTCTATACGTATTGAGATGAATGGAGTGTAAAAGAGAATGTTTACTAGTGCGATTAAGCATTTTTCGTTTCTTCGAGATCAGCCATTTTATCCTAGCTTTTACTTTGTTTATTACTTGTTGCTCTAAACATAAAACCATCTTTGATTTTAATGTAGAATTGTCCCCTGTTTCAGCTGTTAGAGGAATGATGCAAGTCTAAGCATACAGAATGACTGTGTCAAATCAACTAGTTGTCCCTATCACCCTTTGGGGCAACCGGGCACCTACTCACTGCATATCAGTCATTTACTTGACTCATGACCAAAAGACCATTGTGACTGGTTGCAACGATGGACGGATTTGCGTGTGGGATTTGAAGGAGAAGTATAAGGTTAGATATAATTTTGTGTAGTTCTTACCTATTAAAAGAATAACTGGATATTTTAGTCAAATTCTTATGGTATTCAAGACGAAGTTTTCCCTCTGTGTTAATCCATTTTAAAACAATAATTTTTAGTCTTATTATTACAGCTCTATTGAATTATTTAACCGCCTGTTTTTTTAATATAATAAATATATGTAGCTGACTTAACCATTTCTAAAATAGCACTTTATGAAATTGGTTTGAATATTTTGTTGTAAAATATGTATTGAACATTCAAAAATATTTGAGGGAATTTCAAAAAGTGTTATCATCCGAGTTTAAAAAAAAACGCCTGTCCTCCATTACTTGAAAATTCCCCGAGGACAACTAATTATTTGATCCTTGCGTCCTCGTGGACAGCCATTTTAATGTTTGTGACACATTAAATTTTTTTTATCTTACAAGAGTCTAGATCTCACTTCTAAAATAACATTTTAAATCTATAAATCCTGTAGATTCCTTCATCATACCATAGAGCATGCTCAGGTAATCAGTAAAGAAAAGTTGCTAATTGCATGCGCTTTTAGACTTGTAACATTACAATGAGAATTAACAATTATGTGCAAAACACATTATGCTCTGATCTTAAATATTGGCATTAAACACAATCATCGACATCTACCTAACTGGAAAACGCTTTTCACTCTTCTGTGTGCAGAAACCTCTTTTAATCATTGCCTTGATTGTGGAACGAGCAAATGCATATTTGATTCATTAAACAAAACATAGTAACCTCGGATAAATTGGCATTTCAGCTAACTTGAGCTTTGTCATTTTAATTGTAATATTCATAAAATAAATACGAGTTTGCTGTCATAGTAACCTAGTATTTCTATTATTAATGTATAATATAATCCTAGTAACAACTAATTGTACATTTTATAGAAATGTTTATTATAAATACGACAAAATTATATGTTTATTTATTTAGAAACAATTCTTTAGCTTAGTTTCGAAGGCGAGCTTAAGTTTCGAAACAAAGCTTAGTTTCGAAGTAGGATGGCTACATTGTTGGACAAGCTGTCCTCGGGGACGTGTACAATTTTTGAGATTTTTTGAGCCCTGGGTATCATAGAGATGCCAAAGTCAATTACACTTATCATTAATTAAAGGTCTGTAAAAATAGTCAATTCAGCCCAGTAATATGGCTTAGAAAATTATTGTTATACATTGGATTACCACAGAGAAAATACTTCAGTTTTTGAAACCTGGCTATCACTTACATTCCCCCTTAAGTGAGGATAATTATATTATTCCTTTACAGATTTTATTTTTTATGTTGCAATATTGTATGAGTTTCTTGTTTAAATAAAAAGTAATTCTTGAATAAACTTCACACATTTGTGATAGAGAGCAGCAAAATATTTAGTTTTTATATTATTATTTGTTATGGCTAATATGATATTGAAATTTGGTTGTTGACTTGCAACTTCATTTTTAGATAAATTAAATTTGTTTTGTTATTCAAATGCTACATGTTTAAAGAACTTTAACAGCATGTTAAAATATTTAATCAGATAAATTGTGTAGTTATAGCTGCAATTCAATGCACAAAAAAAAAAAATGTTTTTGGAGTGTCTACATAACAAGTTTTGAGATGACAACATTTTCATCAAGCAATGTAATTGTGGACTTTGTGGTAATGCATGTTTATGCATGATAAGTATGTCATCAAACAGTCTTTTTACATAGAAATTGTCCTAATGTCAACACAACATTAAGTAATTAATGTGTGATAATTTCTCTTTCAGATTGTCCCACGCTGTCTGCTATTTGGCCATACTGCTCCAGTTTTGTGCTTAACACATGGCAGCATTGCTACTGACAGCACACTTTTGGTTAGCTCTTCGGAAGCGGGGTGAGTTTAAAATATAATTATCTTCTTTTCTTATTTTCAAAATGATATTATAACTGTATTATTTGGAACAGCTGTGATAAGGGATGGTTCAAATTTGTTGCTTTCTGGTAGCTATCAAGCAGTTAATAACAAATAGACAAAGCAAATTTAAATAGTTTAGCTAATTTTAATGTACAGTAGACACTTTTTAAATGGGACTGAGGGCAAAGCAGTTAAGGGAAAATCCGGTTAAGCTAAAGAAGTGAAACAAATTAATGTTTAGATGTGTACATTTGATTTCTTATTTTTACATAGGTGGTATTAGTCTTATAGATAAATGTGCAATAGAAATAATACATTATTTAATGAATGCATTGCATTATAAGTTGCATACCATTAAAAAAACAGTAACCTTTTTTTTTTTTTTTTTTTTTAAAGAAATGGAACTTTAAGTTTGGCTACTTATTACACATGGCCACCATTTTTTTTTACCAGCTTCACACGAGAATTGGAAACAAACACATGCTTTTTTTTAACAGTTTAAGTTTTTAAAAAATTAGATTAAAGTGGAGATCCCATTAAACATAGTCTGGTTAAAGGAAGCCTGTATTTTGATAGGTTAGCAACCCATTACATTGATGCTTCTTTGTTGCCAAACTTTGTCAGACCATGGCTTCAACGGGTCATTATATTGCAGCTGTGAATCATTTAAATAAAGTAGTATTTTACTAATATTTTTATAAGCTTGTTTTCAAAAAGTTTTAAATATTTATACATTTTAGAGAAATGTCCTTGTGGGATGTAACCGATGGCCGATGTCTAGAAAATGCCAAACTTCCATACATCCACACTGCTATTCATGTAAATATGTTATGTTTGTGTATTATGTTTATGTTTTGATGTATTATGATTTTTTAAGAGCTAAAATAGTATTTGAATTTAGGCTAATTCCATCCAATTGAAGAAATTTCATAGTGTAAGTCACAATTAAAAAAAAACATTATAAATGTGAAAAAATCAAATTAGTAAATGAAACAGGTTATATTATTTAGTTGAAGACCAACTATTCTGCTATTTTATTCATTTAACTTTTAAAAGTTTAAATGAAGAATAAAACTCATTCTATTTTTCAAACAAAAATGGTTCATTGAAATAAATTTAGGCTAATTCCATTTAATTGAAAAAAAAATTGTAGTGTAAGTCACAATTCAAAAAAGTTTTTTAAATGTGCAAAAAAAAAACCTAAATTAAACAGGTTATATAACATAACCTAACCAGGAAAGATAAACTATTCTGTTAATTTTTCTTAGTTAAAATTATAATAACTTAATATAATTTAACTTTTTAACACACATGATTTACAGTTTACACTATATAAAAGACTGTACTTTATGGAATTAGCCTTTAATTTAAAATGTATGCATTTGATGCAAAGGAAACCCTACATTTTTGCCTATTCCCATGCTGTTTTTAAGATTATAATGGATCCTTTTATGCTTTTCAGTCCTACCAAATGGCTGGCACAAATGACGTCAGGCTCTTTTGCAACGGCTACTACGCTGAGATACTTGTGATGGACGTCTTAACACTGGACATCTTGTTTACATTGTCGTCAAGGGTTAATCCCGACTGGATAAGTGCTATCCATGTGCTTCGTACTGTTAAAAGTCAAGGTTATAAAACTTTTCCTGAAATTACATTGTGGCTACAGGATCAGGGAATCATGGAAAAGTCAGGGAATTTAACCAATCTGGAAAAATCAGGGAAAAGTCAGGAAAATTTATGATTTTTTAAAAAATCATGGAAAATTTCCAAAAGTTTCATTTCAACCGGTAAAAGAAATGATACAAAAAAGTTTAATCCTGAAAAGGCTTTCACTTAAGTGGTTGAGTAACTACTGCTTTAAGTCTTATCAGGAAATTTTTTTATTATATGGGCTTTAACGCTTGCTTTTTTTATAGATTTGTTTTAAAAAGCTCATTGTATATTCACAGGGGTCTGTCCAGGAAATTTTTACAGGGTCCCTTTTTTGTGAATTTTTTTTAGAATTTTGAACATATGCTAATTTTGTGAAATTTTTTAAATACAGGGTAAATTTGTGAAAATTAAGAACAAAAGCTCTCGTTTAACAAGAAACCTTTAAAATGCAAAAACAATTTGATTTTCTTATTTTATCATACTTGCTTTCCCTATAAAAATTTGCATATTTTGTAGGTTTCCTGTTAAACAGGACTCTTTAGTAGACAAAACAGTTTTTCAAAATGCCAGCTTATTTTAATTTTGTGTAGGGTCCGTTTCGCCTATTTGAATTTTGTGAAGGGTCCGTTTTTGCAGAATTGAATTTTGTGAAGGGTCCGAAAACGGACCCAATTTTCTTCTGGACAGACCCCTGATTCATTAATTAAATTTCTTTAAAAAAAAAAAAATCTTTTTTTTAATGTTAAATATACTAGAAAGTGGTTTTACTAATACCAGGTGAAAACCAGCATAATATAGTTCATTGCCGCTAATCAGGGAAACTTTTTACATTTAGCCTGGAAAATCAGGGAAAAGTCAGGGGATTTGTTTTCACAGATTCTGTAGCCACCCTGAATTATCTTTTGCAGCACCTAGTGTTTAGCTGTTTAACGATCCCATGAAGATATTTTAAATTGCATACTTAATCATAAAATAGGCATAGTTTTTGCTAATAATGACAATCTATTAAACCAGGGGTCCCAACCTTTTTGGACCTGCGTACCACTTGACTTTTTAAGAAATTTTGGCGTACCACCAGACTTAAATATTTTAATAAAGGTATAATATTTACTCTTCTGAAAGTGTTCAAAGGCTTTTTGAATTATATTCCTGAGAAAACTTCATATTTAATGGTTAGATATTTGTTTATTTATCACATGCTTATAAAAACGGAGAAATAAAAAAATTTAAATGTTATTAATTTACAGTTTATTATTTATTGCCTATAGGTCAAAAATGCATACAGAAATAAAAAAGTACAAACTCATCAAAAAATTAATCAGGCTACGAAATATACTTTTATAGTCTTCTGTAGTGCACAAATTGTTGGACAACAATTTGTGCACTACAGAATTAAAATATCAACATTAAGGGCAATGGTACTTATCATTAAAAAATAGCGGATCTTGCTAAAAGGGTACTAGGTTTTACATCCGAGCCATAAGTTAAAGATTTCTCTTTAAAATAATGCTAATGTTTACAATAATGAGTAATATATGTTCTTGCTCACTGCTCATGCCTACGCATTCTACTAGTAGCATGATGGTGCTCACATTTCTCACGCGTATCACCAGAAATTTTCCCGCGTACCACCAGTTGGGAACCTCTGTATTAAACAGTTAAAATTTAATTTATAATGTAAACTATCAAAATTGTTGTTTTATCTAAATTCAATTTCTGATTAAATATTATGAAAATACCAGTAAACTTGATCCTTTTACTGAATAAAACAAATATTTTAACATAATATGAACTATAGGGAGCTTCAAATAAATGTTAAGCCAATAGAATTTAGTGTTCTTAAATCTGTCATGAATGAATAATAAGTCACTTTTGGGGTTTGCAGCTAACATTTAAAATTGAATGCCTCTGAAATTATTATTTTAGTCATAAAATGTGAAGTATAAAAGTTTTTGTGGAAATATGTTTTTTTTTTGTTTACGTGTTTTTTTATAGATGATGTCATTGTGGGGCTGTCAGCTTCCGGCTTCGTAAAAATCTGGACATTAAGTGGAAATGAACCCAAAGTAAAAAAAATCGTTTTTATACATATATGTTTGATTTTTTTCTTAAAAATTGCCATTGCAATAAAAGATCTTCCTAAATATACCCTTAAGACTTAACAACTTATGGCATCAACCCTCCATGTTTTCTGATTGCCTCATTAAACATCCAATGTCTGGCATAATAATTTTCTTTCATTTACCTTGGTCAGTTTTATTTGTGACTAGCATGACATCCCCTTGATTTATTAAGATAAAAAGATATTGTTATAGACACGCTTTTTTCAGTAGCCTCTATTATGTTATTTTTCTCTTAATATTTATATTATTTTTTAACTTTTAGATTACTTACACCAATGCATTATCCATTATGCTGTGTAAAAAATTGTTTGAAATGGTTCCAATAAACATATTTATTTATTTGGAAAGGCGCTTTAATTGAATTTTAGGATTACACACATATCTTTTTGTTTTGTATTATAAGTATTGTATTAACAGTACTTTAATAAATGTTATTTTTATTTTTAGTATGACTTTTCCCAATATTTATTATCTCTAAATAGTATTTCTTTTGTTTATAGAGTGAACCTGTATATGAAGATGAGTCAAAGCCAATACGATGTCTCAATGCTTTGAAGCTTACTTGCTGTGCTTATAATCAAAGGACAGTTTTAATTATTTGTACCAAGTACTGGCAGGTACAACCATGATTTTAAGTACATTCATTTTCAATTATTTTAGAAATTAATATAAAACTGATTAAATAAATTAATATGAAAATATCTTGTTAATACAGCCTTATGTAATGTGTATTATTTAAAATAACAGCACATGAATTTTGAAATTAAATATATTTTAAATTATGAAAATTTAATTTTGTAATTTTAACCTTTTTAAATAATGATATGATACCTGTGTTAGTGATAAAAGTCAACCATTTCCATATTAGATTTCTGCAATCTAAAATTAATTCCTTTAACTTTTTACTTAAGATATTCTAACTGCAAAATGTTTCATAAGTCAATTGAATTTGTAAAACCAATTCAATTTAAATGAAGTGACATTTGGCTTATTTCGTAGCTGGAATTAAACTCTGTTTTATTTGATTTTGTTATTAAGATGTAAAACCTGAATTAGCAACAATTGTAACTCTTAGTTAGTTACCGTTAAAAACATAATTTTTTCAATTAAAAACTAGGGATGCATAACACAACAACTTTCAATTTTCACTCATTTATAGATATTTGATACCCTAAAATTTGATTAAAGATTTATGCAAGATGATATTAGATGTTCATAGAAATGTGTGTGCCTATAAAACTTAAAAAGTTCTACATCAGCTACCCATTGTGCATGCACAGTTTTCTCGAAAACCTTATTATGATGTTCAACAGGTATTAGGAACTCGTATACCTCATTTGAAGTCCTATAGCTCCGTTAGTTTGAGCTGTAGAGTGATCAGGATTGACATGGTATTTACTGCCCCCGGTAAATATCATGGTAAAAACCTGTATTTACCGTCCTGGAAAAAATTATGTTTTTCCTACCTGGGAAAAACTTGTTTTATTGGAAAACAATGAATTAATAAACATTATTTAATTCAATTAGTTAAAATTTTTTAAATTTTGTGTTAAAATAAATATGTATCATGTTCTTAATATTTTATAAAATTAACAAATCTTCCTTAAAATTATTTTATGATGGTAATATAATGTGTACATCATGTACTTTTATTTTGTTTATTATTTAAATGTTCACATCTGCATAAGCATTAATAATCATTTCAATTTTGTCTCTGGTAAATATTCACTAAGAGTTTGTATAGTATAAGTAATCATTGAGTTATGTTTATTAAATCTAAAAGTAATAATATCAAACGTATTTACTGGTCTTGGTCAAACTTTAACAGCTACAGGGATGAAGGGGAACAAAAAGCCTGAGCTAACATGGGGATCCCCTGCCCAGACCTTGGTACAATCACAGTAAGAATGCAAAGATTAGGATATACACAAAAAAGAAAAACTTATCTTCACTTTAAAAAACTTTTTAATTAATTAAAAGGAATTTCCCAGATAATGTATATATCAGCAATGAAGGTATTTCCCAGTTTTAGCCGGTAATTTACCACTTTTTCACGCTGGGAAGGGAAACATTTGTTTTGGACTTTAAAAAATTAAACCTTATGAGTGTGTATTAACAAGAAACCTATCCTGTCAAGAAACCCGTAAATAAAACAGACATAATGATAACAAACCAAAGTTTTTTTTTTTTAAATCTTAATCATCACCCTCCAAAATGTGTGGTAAATGCAAAATAAACCCAAATCCAATAATATGGTTATGATATAAATTCTGTATTTTTTATTTAGATCTACGATGCAGGAGATTTTTCTCTCCTGTGCTCCTCTGACAATCCGCGCAATGAACGCTGGATGGGAGGCGACTTCTTATCATCAGACAAAGTGATTGTATGGAGTGATAGTGGGAAGGGATACATATTCAAACTGCCTGCAAAGTAGGTGGTTCATACTCTTCCTGAATTTTATATTCTTTGCCCTTATAATTCCTGGAATTTATATTAGAAATCCTGATTTAAAGTTTTATCTCATGAGAAGTTATCTAATTATAATTGAAAAGAGTTTTCTACAAATTTGTAGAATTCAATTTTAAAAATACACTTGTCTGTATTGTTATGGACTCAAATTTCATATGTTGTCAGGTTTGTGTACCTTCATGTCATTTATTAAACTTCTCCCCATTTTAAGGTATCCTAAATGGGCGGTATTTTCTTTTAGTGTTGCCTGCATTTTAAATAAAATGTTTTATTCAAACCTGAATTATTTATTTTTAATAATTCTTGGAAAACTTATGTAAACTATCCTACCTGAATAAGATTACACTAAATTGTGTTTCTTGTTTTATGCAATCAGCAAACTACGTGGAAAAGGAAATAGGTCAGTAAAGCATGCTACTATGTCTACTGAGCTTTATTTTTAAATAATATGTTTTATAACATGCATTCTTTGCATGCATTCCAAAACTAATGGAAAATGCACATTTTTAAGTTTTAACATCAAACTAGTACATATTCAGTGCATATTCATTGATATTAGTATTTTTTTTTATGTCAATAGTACTTTTATTCGCATGTTGTTCAAGTTTTTCAAAATAAATTGCTATACAGTAGTATGTTTATTTCTTTGTTTACTTTCCTATTTTGATTCTTTTTTAATGTGTATTCAAGATTAAATTTTAACCCCTGATGAATTTCAGAAACTTAATTTGGTTTCTATTTCAGTTCTAATGGAGACAGCAAAGATTTCCACAAATCAAAATCAGTGGATCAAGCTATTCTTTTCAGTACTTTAGTCATTCCTGATGATAAGGTAAAAACATTTTGTTAAAAAAAAAGTATTAATTTATTACAGCAATTCCTTATAATATAGCTTAACACTGTTATTATCAGGTGTTCGGACATGAGAGGACATGGGAAAAACCTTTCAATTGATAGGAATCTGTCCGCAAGCATCTTTAGTGATTATAGCGAATCATCGCCTAAACTGGTTTAAGAAAACCAGTTTCTTATTAGGTTCTCTGACTCTGATTGACGCCAGACATGAATCCCATGGTTGTACCTAGAGGTAGAGGGAAAACGCAAGGGAGGAACCGGTTTACTGTCGGCAACATTCGCCAAACAGATCTGATTAGGGAAAGATTCCTGTGCAGTCAAAGAGTTCTTCCCTTGGAGGATTAATATATCATTTCTTATAAAGTGGCTTGAAAAAATGATGCAATGTTAAAATTCTTATTTTAAAATTCGAAATTGCCAAACAATTGTTTTTTAATTGTATGTTCCATGCACTGTATTATTTTCTGAGTATTTTTTTAATGTTATTTTCCTATTTGCATAGTTTTAATTTTTTATAAATGTTTTAATAGAGTATAAATACAAACATGTTGAGTCAGTTGTTTATTAATAACATTTTGCGTATCATACATTTTCCATGTATCTCAATAGCTGTCATATATGTCTCAAATAATAAATTAAAATAAATTTATTATTTGAGAATCTTTGTATGTTGATATGAAATGTTTGCATTGAAAAGCGAGGAATATTACACATTTATTCTTTGAAATATAAATCAATTTTTGCAAACGATAAATAATAATCATTGAATTTTCAAAATAAAATAAATTAAAGAAGCCAATTTTAGCATGGAAATATTTAATATAGAATTAATGCTGTGTTTGGCGCCTTTTTACCGGTTAAACACAACTGTTGTGTGGAAGCAGGTTAAGTGACATATTATGTTACGAACCTATTTGTTATTTTATTGCAGAGGTTGCTATGCCCCCCAGCAATGAACTTCATTACAGCGCGAAGCCACACCCAGAAAATCCTGCTACGTGGGGATTCTAGCGGCAGAATCGCATTTTGGAATGTTCCTGAAATACAGGAGTCCGAGGTACAGAAGGTCAAGACTGGGAAGGTTCCAGGTAATTTTTTTTTATTTGTGTGCAGCATGTTTAACTTATTTTGTTACTGTAACTCATGTGCACTGTAATGACGGGACTTTCTCGTAAATAATATTTTTCATAATTACTGACTTTTTTTAACTGAATTTTATTGAAGGATGTGTATAAAATTCTTGTTGTCTTGGCGAAAGATTTGTCAGAACTTGCTAAAACTGTGATTGCTTAACATCATTTGTCCTAGATCTTACAGAATTCTACCGTTTTGACTTGTAAGTTTGTGTTGTCCTAAATAAAGATATGTCTCGTCCTAAGAGCAGTTCTTCAACGTAAAATAGTACAGCACTAATGTACTGTTAAATGAGATTATAACAACTGTGTTTATAGAAGGTTTTAGGAAGGATAAAGATTAAAGAATATGGTTTTGTCGTCTTAATATTTAAGGGGAGTCAGATGGTTCTATCTCTTCCATGTTAATTTTCTTAACTTTATAAACATATTTCTCGGAAACTTTATGGAATATCATTATGCACTTTCTTATATTTTGTTTCTTACATATAGCTTTCTGATTTAAACTGTATAAAAAAATAATTTTACTGTGATTATTATTAAAATATTATGTATTGAAAAATACGCACAAAATTCAGATTTGAAGTTATATCATTTAGCAGAGCATTTTCATTTTAGCAGAGATATTTCAAATTCCTCAATTAAAATAAAAGAGCTATATATTATGAAAAAAATATTTTTAAAAAGTTGATTGTGATATCTTGTATAGTTCCTGAGGTAAATGTTCCTAAAGTTAGGAAAATTAACATGATCAATATAGAATTATCCAACTCCCCTTGAACTAATTTTTTAAAGAAAGTGTGAAGTTGTAAGCTATGTTTATAACTTTAAAAGTGGTAGATTATTTTAATCTAGAAGAAAGCATTTAATTTTAACATTTATAAAAGTTTAAAAATTTATCTAAATGTCGTATTAGACACTTTTGTATGAAAGCAGTTCTAAGTGACAGTTTCTGTTACATATCCATATTTTTTTGTATATGAAAGAGAAAACTTGCTGAAGTTAATTTTAAAAACCTGAATACCAATACAAATTCTTTACATTTTGGATTTTGTTTTTATAATTTAAACAGTTGGCTGTCATTTCAAAAAATAAAAAGTCATACAAATAAAAATAATCTTAGATTTTATTTTTAATGTTCCCATTTGAATTAAACACTGTTTTTTTTTTTTAAAGAAAAGTTAAAATATTAAAATCCTGCCTGGAAGTATCGCCAGTCTACAGTTGCTGTCATATACCTTGTTATTTGAATGTTGCTTTTATTTTTATAGAGAACTATCCAGTAGCCAGTTTGAGTTTACAGGAGGCATGGGATGAAATGCACCCTACTCCTGCTGGCATCTTAGATCAGTTGGTAAGCAGTAGATACTTAAAAATACAGTAAGCTCATTTTTAACAGGACCCCCGTTTAGTCGGATTTCCGCTTAACTGGACGATTTATTTAATCCTTTAAGTCTAATAAAAGGTTTTAAAAAAGTTCTGTATTTTAATTCCCATATAATGCTTGCAAAGAAAATGGAGGTGTATAGGCAAGTAGACAAACCAAGTTCCAATTTTAAAAAATAATGTTTTGTAATGGTATGTAACTTAAAATGCTTTAATACATTGAATAAAATGATTCATTATTTTGGTTATGTACCTTAGGCAAATCTGATCATCATAGAAATATGCAATCAAATGTGCATTTAAACCTTAATTTAGTTCACCTCTCCTATTTAACTAGATTTTTGCTTACCCAGTTTATCCTAGGTCCCAGTGAAGGGGGCGATATATGTAAAACTCAATTTTTTATTTATACATAGTTAAAATAACATCTAAAAAATATCGTTGTAAATTTTTAGAATGAACTTCACATTATTTATTGATTAAAAACTCATTGTTGAGTGCTTAGCCAAGTCATTAGAGTTGATTAGTTATTACTGCGCCCATTTTGAAAAATCAATGCAAAAAATTTGATTCTTGTGTTTCAATATATAGTGAATAAAATACTTAATATCAAAATGATTAACTTATTCCTTCCCTTTTAAATACGACTTCAAAGCACGGTCAACGTTCAGGCGGTTACATGTATCGCCCCCTTCCCCCTTTAAGCCAATTAAGATGGTGTCTACTGTAGATTAATCCAGTTAAGCTGATTAAGATAGTGTCTACCTTACATTAATCCATTGTCATCTATTTCTAGATTTCTGCTGAAACTCCTAATCTGAAGTTGACTGCCAGTGTCTATTTGCCGTTGCAAGGGCGGCTTGTTTGCGGTAGGGAGGATGGTTCGATTATTATCATATCTGCCACACAAACTGTGCTGCTACAATTGCTGTACGGAAAACACCAGACTTTTGAAGGTTAGTGTGCATTAGTTAAAATATTGTTGGTTAACTTTTTTTTATCACTCTTTTTTATAACCTTTAAACATAATCCTTAAGTATAATTTCCTAAGAACTTGTCTGTTTATCAAAATTTTATAAATGTATTAGGTTGTGTTGTACTTGAGTTGAAAATTGGAAAATATATTTATAGAGAATTTTTTTTTTATATATTTGCTGTTCATTTGCTTTATGAGATTGCAATTTTTTGATGTACTTGATATGTTTAATAAATTTGCAGAGCAATATAATTAATTAACTTGCATTCTATTTGAATTTGTGCATTAAAAAATGGTCTTTCATGCATCTAATCCTTTTTTACTAAGTATTTGGCTTAGTACCTACCTATTAAAGGAGGGTTACTGAATCTTTCAGTGTTCCTCCTTTATTTGTAACCAATCTCTATTGTTTAGGGCATGCATAGGAAATGCTCCTATGACTTATGACTTTCTTTGTGGGGGGCAAGTTGGCCGAACACTAGGTCTATTGTATTCAACCCCAGAAATGAAACAAGCACAAGAGACACACAAAGAAAGAGACGACACAAACACTTAGACAAATAACAACATTTATTGACGGACACAAACATCCATGCCATGACCGGGACTCGAACCCGAGCCCACCAGCTCCAAGGGCCAACATGTTAACCATTGCGCCAGGGGCCGGCTAAATGCGTCTATAGTTTAAAGAGGATTTATTGTTGAAAAAGGTCGCTAGAAAGCTTTATATAGCTCTTGGCAGGACCTTTATTCAAGGTAACCAAATAGAATTAATCAAATTTCTTACCATTTTATTCCCTTTCCCAATATAATGGTTGGGGAGTCTGTCTTGTATGCAAAAAGCCCTAGTTTCGGGTTTGGGTATAGTCAAAATAACTGCCGACCTAATAACGATCTGTGCAGTCAAAAGTAGCATGTTTTCACCTTTTTGTCACATAGCAGGTTCTTCCACTAAGCTCTTCTATTACTATGCTCATAGTAGACCGTGTGAAGCTCTATTGTAACAGTGCATGACATTACAAAAGGTGCACCTTAAAAGGGGAAAATGTAGGCTATGTAGCCTGTTACCCTGTACGCATAGAATGACAAAAGCAAGTTACTGACCCATTTACTCGACTTTTGAATCAGTGGAAGGAGATGATAATATATAGCAGTATCATATCAAAATTGCATACTCCCCCCCACCCCCTATATATGATGAATATAGTTCAACGATAATTTAACAATCTAATGCATGAATTTTTATTTTCATTCCAAAAATATGTATACCACATGAATCTTTAATACTCATACATTATGGGATAAATACTGAAAAAAAAATTAACTGCATTAGAATTTAAATAATGTCAATTTAAAAAAAAAATTCCATGTGACAAAAACCAACTACAAATCTCCAATTTTGATAACAATGACTAGAAAACTACTAAATACGTTTCAAAATAACCCTTTTTAACTATAAATAATTTTTCAAAACAATTTGTTTGTTTTTAGTACTAATATTATTACTACTTTGAATACTGCCAAAAACTTACCGTTTAACTGCCAAAAGTAAACATAGTTAATAACCTCACTTTTTAATTTTGAATACACTTTTACTACTGTCATCTATGAGTGTTATTAGTAACTAAAACTTCAAAATGGAATGTAATAGATGTAAAAAAACATACATTTGTCGAGAGGGAGCTCTAATTTAATATAATAAAGTGGATTATGTTTCTTGTTGCCAAACAGCAACAGTGTGCATTAGAGGGTTAACCAAACCTAATCTTCTCAGACTGGCCCCCACATCAGCTCCTTCACGGCCACAGTGGGAAAGTGAACTGTCTCCTCTACCCCCACCTTATCCACCAGCGCTATGACATTGCACACCTGCTCTCCGGTGGGGTAGACTTCTCGGTGTGCCTGTGGGACATCTACACCGGGTCCCTGCTACACCGATTCTGCGTCCATGCTGGGGAGATAACGCAGCTGATTGTGCCACCGGTCAACTGCAATGTAAGTTTTAAATCTCTATATAATATAAAATTGTAATTGTCAGACGTTTGAAGGCCACATGACTTACGCGGCTTCAGCCAATCAGAAACGCTGAAAGGAAGTGTGGTGGTGTGATTGTTTTGTGCCGGGGCTGCTTCAGGTTGCGTCCCATTGCTTTGGTAGATATCGAAGCTTAGCGCTAGAGCTACTTGATGCCCTGGAGCTGTCCCACGGAAACTAGCCAGATTGTATAGATGAGCCTTCCTGCATTGGCAGTATCCTTATATTAGTCTTGCATGTTTGTTTGCGGAGCAAACAAATAGGAATTGCGTAGCAATTCCCGGGGGTTGGGGAGCGGTAGAGAGCAGGGGGCTTTGCTCCCTAGTAGTTGATGGAATTATAGCTCTTCACACCCAAACAAAGTTCTAAGCAGATATTTTTTTTATAAACATACTTTTCAGAGAATATATATTTAGAAGTATGTTTTACCAGTAATTTTTGAAAAAAATAGCATTTAATATTTGCTGACAGTCAATTTAATGGTAATATGAAGTTTTGGGTTAAGAATATATGCGTAATTTTTGTGTGCTATGAATAAGCAAACAAGCTCTGTGTTTTTTGCAAGAATGTTAAATATGTTTACCCTCTTGTTAAGTCATTTTTTTAATACAAATCAATATTTTTAGAAATTTTGAACATTCTAGTTTATAATACATAGAAAAGTTAGTAGTAAGAAATATTGTAAATTGAAGTTGTGAAGTCAGTTCTATAAGGGACGCCATAGGTGTACCTCTGTAGCAATGCAAGTCAACCAATCTGCTACTAAAACACATTTATCTGTCAGTCTATGTAAAACTTTCAATTGCTCTTCTGAAGTTTCGTAGCAATAATATATCTTCTAACACCAATATTCATATACCTTTCAGAACCGTGTTCTTCAAAGTGTATGTAGTGTGGCTAGCGACCACTCTGTGGCGCTGCTTGCCCTGAAAGACAAGAAATGCATCATGCTTGCATCTCGACACCTCTTCCCAATTCAAGTAATCAAATTCAGACCACTCCATGATTTTATGATAGTGGGGTGTGGGGATGGTTCTGTGTATGTATGGCAGATGGAGACAGGTAATTTGTCTAAAGTTTTGATTTCATTTACCGGAACAAATAGCTAGTTTCTTTACTTGAACAAATAGTTTGTTACTCGTCATTTTTGGCTATCAAAGATATTTTTCTAATTTTGCCTATAAAATAGATAACCTCAGGACATTAAACTGGTGTCTGTAATCATAAATTTTATACTTCTATTTAGGTTAAAAATTAAAAAGATTTTAATTGTTGTTATTGAGAATGGCTATATACCAACTATATATATCTATATAGTCTTAAACATGTCTTACTGTTTAGTGAATGTAAGTATGTTTTCATAAAATTGTATTGGTTTGAAATAAATTTGGATGATATTTTTTTTAAACAAAATAGAAAAAAAGATATTTTTTCCTCTGTATTTGTTGATCACAAAATTATCCGCCATATCTTTATTTGTTTTTCTTTTAATGCTTTTCATAACTAATGGTGTTTATGATTTGTAAACTTGCATTATTTATATTAAATATAACTCACAGGTTTTTTTTTGTATTGGTTACTATCTTTATTTATATTTAACCAAATCAGTACAATACAACAAACACCATAAGTCTGTATTTCACTGTATTTTGACTCAGAGTTATACTTCAAATAATCCTGTATTAAACTTCTCATTCTTGTAATATAAAGCTTATTTTTCACATATCAGGCCATCTTGATCGTTATGTGCAAGGCCTATCTGCCGAAGAAATCCTCAGCGCCTGTGACGAAAACATAGTAAGTTCCGGCGACAGAATTGCGAACCCGGCCATACATTTCTTCCGTGGCCTGCGCCACAGAAACCTGGCCGCCATACGCCATGCCACACAGCGCGGCCTCAACCAACTACACCATCCGCATCACCAAAATCCACAGAATGCGGTGGATGGTGGAGAAATGCAGAGGGCCAGGGCTCAGCCACTTATCATACAGGGACTGAGGACGAATCCCAAAGATCAAGACAGTCATGTGCTGTTCTTTGATATCGAGGCATTGGTTGGTAAGTGTTATTAATTTTAATTAAATAGTACCATTAAACAAAAATAAGCAGCTTTGGATAGTCTGGTTGGTTGGTTGGTACAGTAGTGACATCCCTTAGATTACGAATTCGAGGCCTGGCAGCTGAATGAGGTTGCAAGGAACTCTTTGACGTAAAATGGCGAGTGGTGTACGTTAAAGTCCACAATGACCACAAATTTATCCAAATTTGCATACCAAATCACTACTTCTGGAAGTGACAATCCAATTCTAGGATCCTCTGCTTGCTTTAAAATTAGAGAATACACTTACAGTAGCAGAATTGCGGACCTGGACGTAAATTTTTTTTGTGTAGCCTGCACCTCAAAAACTTGGTCGCCATACGCCATGTCCCCCAGCGCAGCCTTAACCAACTGCACCACCCACACCACCATAATCCATAGAATGCGGTTTATGGCAGATAAATGCAGAGAGCCATTGCTCAGTTGCTTATCATACTGGGCCTGAGGACAAATCCCAAAGATCAAGACAGTCATGTGCTGTTCTCTGATATCGAGGAATTGGTTGGCAAGTGTTATTAATTTGAATTAAGGTGACTTTCAGAAATATCTTTTCGAGAGTGATTATGCAAAAGTGGTGTCTGCAATAGAATGGTGGAGAGGCCAAACAGTAGATATAAAAAAGTTTAACAGTAAGGTTTTTAGTGAAGTTGAACTCATTCTGACTGTTAAAGCAACAACAGGTAACATTGAGCGCATTTTTTCCTCTTTTGGTCTAGTGCAGTCTAAATTGTATAATAAGCCTGGGATAAAAAAAAACCTGCAAAGCTAGTTGTTTTTTGTTTAAAATGTTGAATTGTAGTGATCCTTGATCATAATAAATTTTATCTAAAAAGTTTGGAATTATTACTTTAGATATATAAACTAAGATTACAATTATGTGAATGGTTTAATTGACATCCATTACAAATTTTAATGACTGTTGTGTATGACTATGTTGAAAGTGAAATAATTGGAGTATATTTTGCTCAGAAATTAGTTTTATATCAACAAAATATCAAATTGAAAAAAAATGGGGATGTTATTAGTAAAGTAAAACTTAAAATAAAGTTTGAAATTTTTTCAACATCATGTCCTGCAAATACACAAACTAGTTAAATTAAAATACTAGAAAAGTTTTTTTTGAATAACCTGGTTTAAACAAAAAAACTGGTTTTGGGAGGTTTTTTTGGTAAAAAAACCCCTTTTTTTCCAACCCTGCATTCAACCTTAAAATTTCTTTTCTTATGCGTGTTCTTTGCTTTTCAGTGCAACTGTTGAGTGAAGAATATGCCTCTCTCTCCCCTGGCCAGCTGGAGGTGCAGGGCCTCATCAATCCCTCTGAGCACCAGAAGTACCTGGCTCTCTCCACTTCACCAGAGAACCAGCGAAAACTGTCCGGTACTGGGTCATTTGTTTATTATTTTAAGGAGATTAAGATGTTTCTATCTCGCTCATGTTAATTTTTCTTACTTTAGGAAGTTTTTTTTCTCAGGAGCTATATGGGATTATCATTATGAACTTTTTTTGTTCCTAAAATATAGTTCTTTGATTTAAATTGAGGATATTTCAAAGTATTGAAAAATACTTTTACTGTGATTTTTTAAAAATATGTATTAAAAAAACAGAATTAAATTTATATAATTTTTTTTAAAAGTAATCTTTGAAATTCCTCAGGATCAAAGGATTATTAATGGGGAAGAAATAATAAAAAAAGCATTTGTTGATATCTTTTATAGTTCCTGAGAAAAAAATTCCTAACTGTTGAAAAACCTTATATTTCTGGAAATATAAGGTTTTGGTAAGAACTGATGTCCAGAGTTTTTAAAAAGTTGCTTGTAAAAAAAAAAAAAGAAAACCCTGATCAGTGATTTTGGTCATAAATTAAAGCTACAGTTATGTAGAATTAAAAAAAGGAAACAGAAAATAGATTTTTTTTTTTGACCCAAACACCCATTGACCCCCCTTAACAAGTGTTAAAGTTAATGTGGCCAGATTTCAACATCAGGACATTCAATTACTACCCTCTCTCCTTAAAAAATGTTTCATATAATACTCCCCCCCTCCTCCTCAATAATTTCAACAAATGGTATACCAATAATAAACAACCAATAACCCAGAAATACCTAATAAGTAGTTTAGTTACCATTATCCTTATAGAAATCAAAGGTAAAGAACAATTAAGTATTTTAAGAATGCTTTAAACAAAGTGTATTCAGTTTTTTTTGTAAAATCTTTATTTTATTTATATTTCCCTGCTTTTAATTACTGTAACAGAAAAGCAGGATAGTGAGACAACAAGCCGGGCTATAAAAGAATAAAAAAAATTGCTTTTGATAATCAATCTTATAAAGAAATATCATTGATTTTATGTGGAGTTAATACATTATGGTACATAAAATAAAAAAAATTATGAATATAAAATATAGGAAATAAGTTTAAAATTGTCTGCAATAAATGCTTAGTTGATGTTTAAATGGCATTAGAAAGTGATTAATTTGCCCATACTTTTACTGAGAATAAACTTGATTGGTTTTTAAATTATCTTCTATGTATATTATTTGTGAAAATTCCAAAAGATGTAGCATTTAAACAATTTTTTTAAAAAAATGTTTATTAGGCTTGATTTCAAAAATGAAAGACACGGCCGAAAATGCTGCTCAAAAGATTCAAGCTAAAGCGGAAAGTGTTGGATTCAAAAGTACATCGGGTGAAGTTACAATACGTCGCAAGGTAAGCTTTTTTACTTTAAATAATTTTGTTCATTACATTACACAAATCATAGTGGGATTTATGTGCCAAAGCCTTTAAAAATTGGTTCTTTGCATTTTAAATATATATTGAAGAGCAATCACTTGTTTAGCTTTATTTCTAAAAAGACAATTTTGCAAAAAAGTGTTGTTGAAATTTAAAAAATATATATAACCTATCTTTCTAAATCCTGAAAAAAGTGTGTGTAGTTGAAGTAATAGTTAAATATTTATTAATTGTTTTTTTAATTTGTTTTTTCAGTTTTAAGTAATTTAGTTTCTTAGCTTTAGCATTTCTAAAACTTTATTGTAATTCCTCTTCCATTTTAAAGTTAGGAGAAAGTAGCACACTAAGTTTTGTTGTTCGAAACGTAACTTGCCAAACTAAGCTCAACCTTCAGCCTAAAGTATTTCTTTTTATTTTTTAGTTAGCTCGTCTTAGTTTTTTTCCCTTTATTTATTATTATTATTATTATTATTTTGCCTTGAAAATTGTATACCAAACACTAAACTTATTCTTAAGATAGACATTTAGATATATAAAAAACATTATTACTAGAATTTTAACAGCACAGGCTTTAGCATATATTGCTAGGTATATTGAGGAATTATTTTTTGCAAAATGGGGAAAACATTATGATATGGTAACCCTTTCTTTCATAAATTTAGTTTAAATATAACATAACAATTTGAACCCAAGAAGAGAAAAGTGTAGGCTATGTAGCCCCCGTTACCGTACGCATAGAATGACAAATGTATACTGTTATGTAAAAATATAAAATATTTACTGGTCCATTTACTCAACTTGCAAATCAGGTAGTAAAGGAAATAATGATATCGGGATATCATGTGAATATTGCATGCCTACTCCATATATAATGAAGTGGTATAGTGGCTGATGGGTCACTATCTGTCACACTCAAATGTAATTCCGCAGGGCTGGATAACATAAATTAGGTTTACTTCAACTCTTAGTTATGACAACCCTAGAGTTTAAAGGGACCAACCAAAACATCATAATCAAATTTAAACTGTAAACTATACATTTTTAACACTACCAAATGTTACAGGACTCCGGCGATGGCAGCTCCGGCACTGACGCCAAAAAATCCCGCCAAATGAACCTGGCCGAAGCCAACCTGACCATGGAGATCGCCCAGCTCCTTCTATCTCTTCTCCATGCCTGGGGTCTGGACTCCGAGCTGGATCGAGTCTGTGAGAGCAAGCTCGGACTGCTCAGACCCATGAGGCCTGTGTGCTTTGGGCTCCTGTCCAGAGGGGGACACATGGCACTCATATTGCCCACATATCTGCATTCCATTCAGGCTCTTGCTGCTAAGACAGCCCCCACTGTGTATGTGTAGTCTTTTTATGGAGTATTGTCGAATGGGGTAACTTTGGATTTGGAAGGTAACTTTGGCCCTAGCTTTTCATGCTAATAACTTCTCATTAAGTATACTCTTTTAAAAATGTGCTTGTCTTTTTCAATTAGTGGCTAGTCTGCCTTGATCTATATTTAACTACAATATTCAAAAATTACAGTACTGGGGTTTTATGCTTTGACCAAAGTTACCCTCCAGAGCCAAGACTACCCCATTCGACGGTAATATTATTGTAAATGCAATTGAAAATAATAGTATTGGTAGTTATTAAAATTGGAAAGAAATTTTTTGAAATTGATAGTTGGCATTATTTCGTGGTATTTTTTATGTATACTGATACTGTATTAAGGATAGTTTTTCTTCTTAATAACTATCCCCAACTTTTCTTAATGGAGTTGCTGTTGTTACTTTATTCAGTTGTCATCCACAATAGTTTCTACATTTAGAGTTACTGTAACGTTGGAAAGATTATGAAAGTCTTTTCTCATTTGCCGTCACACAACTCACAGCTATTATAATTAAAATAATTTTAAAAAATTATATTTTTGTCTTTTATTACTGTCACTTACTTAATATGAAGTACAAGGTAAATGAAAATATTGCTATGGGGTTAAAAATCCTAAATGTTTGTGTTTTCTTCATGTTTTGGATGGTGCTGATTCCAAAAAAGTGGTTTTTGAACATTGGTTCGTCTGCCAAACTCAAACCACTCTACAACTTGTAAGAGCTACATACTTCAAATTCGGTACATGAGTTCCTAGTACCTGAGGTGCAAGAATGAGTTTTTTTTAAAAATATACATCTGTTCAAGTTTTAATGTTATTAAAATCACCTTATGGGGTATGTCATTACTTTTAAATGTATTGATTTATAAGTGGAAGTTGAAAATTGTGTATTGTTATGAATATTTAGTATTTTTTCTTTGTATTTGAATTTATTACAAATATTTCTACAGTGACACAGCTGCAACAGGCAAGCATGTGAGACTTGTATCATGCCCAGCTCTTCCACCCGAGCTCGTAGCCGAGGAAGAACGGGCTCGTGTGTTCTCCTCTCGCGGCCACTGGGAACTTTCTACTGCTGTAACCACCACACACTTGCTAGCTATCATTGCACTGGCAAACACATTGATGTCCATGAACAGTGCCACTTTTGTACCGGAGCAAGAGAGACGAAGGAAACTTCATAGGTCAGTGGTGCTGTAGTGATTTTGGGTAAAGTGGGACCTTGCACGCACAGGGTTCGTACGCCTCCTGAAAACTCATGAATTTTATATTTTTTTTCTGAGGGCCTTTATTCCTTGCCTTGAGACTCGTCACACCCAGGGTTGCCACGGTCCTTGAAAAGTGCTTGAAAAAAACCTTTGATTTTCAAGTGGTTTTAAGTGCTTTTAAAACATTATCAACCTTGAAAAGTTCTTAATTTTTTGACTCTAACACTTTCAATGTGACTCAGTTCCTATTTCACTTTTTGATTCATTGTTTATGTACAATTCAGGAAGGCAAAGTTTGTGATTTTGATAGTATTTTTAATAACTAAAAGGTTATTTTCTAACACATATTTAAGTTCATTTGAAAGTTAAAGAGCTCTTATTTGTTTCATAAATAAATTTTAAAAACTATCATGAAATTTAGTTGCTGCATGTTTGAATATACAGTCCAAGTCTGTTATGCATGCACAGTGGCAAAATAGAGTTTGATCATCATTATACTAGTTAATGTCCCAGAATGCACAGCATAACTTTTTCGTAGATTTTTTTTCTTTTTCATTATTTGAAGTTCAGTAGTCACTAAACTAATACAGCGTGTCCCAAAAGTTTATGGACTGTTGTGTTTTTCAAATTTTATAATCGGAAAACGCTTTGCAAGTTTTTTTAAAATTTTAATAAACAGAAATATCAATACAATATCAGTACTGCACATAAATAAAATAACAACCCCACAATTTCTTGAAAAATGAAAAAAATTAAATTTGGGTGTCCCAAAAGTTTATAGACAAGTCCATTTTTCCAATTAATTTTGCACTATTGTTCAAATTTTTAAACCGTTTTTCATTATCACTTGAAAAACTAGATCCTGCATACCTAAAACAAGAGTTTGGAGAATTTCGGGCTTCAAATTAAACTGTGTTCAATTTGCATCTTTGGATCTTGAACTGTTGCAAATTGGCTCTCATTTGCATAAACGTCCCTCGAAAGTATTCCCCCAGAGGTTTCCATGGGTTTCAGGTCAGGGCTTAAAGTTGGCCACTCCATAACTTTAACATTGTGGCATCTAAACCACTGCAAGGTGGAGTTAGACGCATGAATGGAGCAGTTGTCTTGCTGATATTTACATTTATTTCCCCCTAGCAACTCCCCAAATGAAAGTAAATTTGCTTCGAGAGTTTCTTGATAACCATCAGAATATTGTCGACCTTTCAAAAAAGCAATATCAGTTGTTCCGTTGAAGGAGATGGCTCCCCACACCAACACTGAACCCCCTCCTTATTGCCTGCTTAAAAAGGACCAAAGTTCCTTCCGAAGATCTTGCCAATAGTACTCTCATCCATCGGGGTGATCAAAATTAAACTTATTTTCGTCACTGAAAACCACCCTTAGCCATTTGTCTTTGTAATGCATGTAGTTTCTTGCCCACTTTACTCGAGCATCGTTATGGCATTTTGTAAGCTTTGGCGTGCGCCGCATTTTATGGTATTCTTAAAGCTTATTTGTTTTTAGCCTTCGGTGGACTGTAGATTTTGTTACTGAAGCTGTAATTTCTTTGGCGGTAGATCGTACAGACAAATTTCAGTCCAAAACCCCCCCAAAAAGTATCACAATTTCGCTAGCTTGCCTCTTTGTAGTCTTTTTTGGTCTTCCAGGACGAGATTTTGGTTTAAAATTGTCACCTTTCGCTAGGATTTGATAAATTCTAGCTTTTCTAAGCTTAATTCTTCTAGCATTATGTACTACTCTCATCCCGAGAGCTTTTAAACGATGAATTTGTAAAATTTCGTTTTTCGTAAATTGCACGTTAGCAGGCATCTTTGCAATCAATCAAAAAAGGAACAACTCACTAGTTCTTATCTCAGGAAGCTATTACGCCACGTGTACAAATAATAGATTATGCAAATTTATATTTTTATTACTAGAAACAGCTCTTAACACCTTTTGTCCATAAACTTTTGGGACAGAATTTATCGTTTTTATTTTTAAAAAATGAATTTATAATCTCTCACAGTTGTTTGAGCGTTTTATTATTTGAAATACCCTCTTAGATATTTGCATAAATTATTTCGTCATTCACACTCGCTTATTAATCTCTTAAACTCGACAATAACAGCTGTCTATAAAGTTTTGGGACGAGCTGTAGGATAATTTACAAACATATTCAACACTTTTGAGAAGCTTATGCTGCTGGTCAGAGGAACAGCAATCCGAGTTAGATCAGCATCCCACCATAGAACGGCTTTGATGTTCTAATCTCGCGACCACTGGGAACTTTCCACCGCTGTAACCACCACACACTTGCTGGACATCATTGCACTGGCAAACACATTGATGTCGATAAACAGTGCCATTTTTGTACCGCAACAGGAGAGACGAATAAAACTTCATCAGTTGAGTGGTTGTCAGTCATGGTCCAAGAAGCAGAATATTTTCCATGGTTCTGCAACAAAATTATCTTGTGATACCAAAACTTCACATTATTTTAGTTTGTATATTAAGTTATTTAGAGGCGCTCCCTTTTTTATTCTCTGGGATGGTTTAGTTTTTACTGAGACAAATCTATAAAATCTTTATGTGCTTGTACAAACAGTGGTTATCCTAGGTCTCTTTATAAAGGCTATTTATTCTTACAGATTTTGAGCTTTATTTAATTTCTTGAAACTATATACTCAAGCTTTGGATTTTTAACCCTTAATTTTTTATATATTGCTAGGAAAATCCCAAATTTTTTTTAGAAACACTGAATAATATCTGTCGCTTGCCTAACAAGTTTAAATAATTGTTTGTATAAGTTTTTTTCTTTGTTGTGGCATCTCTCCTGTCTTCTTTGTAGAATTTCGAGAAATAAAAAAGAAGGCTGAAGGTTCTAAAAGTAACTGTTTTTTAGCTTTTTCTTTCATTAAGATAATCATATTTTTGTAAATTTTATCCTTGCCGCAAGATAGCATTAGATAAAGTCTATGTTTATTAGTGTGTTCATAGAACAGCTTAGTTTAAGTGTGAGGAAACAAATTTACTGTCGTCCGTTTTAACAAGAAAGTTGGAAGCTGGGTTGAGTAGGTATTTGACCTTGGGAAGATTTCAACAATATCTTTAAAAAATTCTATCTATTCATTATATTTCCCTAATTTTCTTACAGTTACCCTGGAAAAAAGTTTATTTTCAACAAACCTGTCTTAATCTTAAGTTTAAAATCTTATTTCAGGCGGCTTAGCCGAGCAGACAGCAAGGCAGCTGTCCTCTCCACGCCCACCCCCACTTCCCCGGGGACCCCTTCAAGCCTGGACCGGGGGGACAGCGGTGGTCCCAAGGGCAGTGACGTCGTACAGGCAATGATGGCAGCGGAGGCAGGCGCCTTCAGCAGCCAGCAGGCTCAGATCAAGCAGGGCTGGAGCCTACTGGCTGCACTGCACTGCGTCCTGTTGCCTGACCTGGTTGGACAGGACAAGTTCAAGTGTCCGCAGGTCGAGATGCTGGCCCGCAGGTGGCAGGACAGGTGCCTGGAGGTAGGATTGTTTTAAGTTTTTTTGGGGGGGTTAAGTGGGGTAAAGGGATGTTGTATTGAAGGAAATGATGGTAATGGTGCTTGTGTAGCTCCAGTTCAACGACAGTCAAACTACCTAACAGGCAATGAGGGTGGCTTTCATCCAATACTACCTAGATTGGAAGGCCCAAGAACTAAGAAAGTTGACGTCACATTTTGAGGTGTTGACTAATGATAGCTTGATTCTGCTCGTCTCACAGATAATATGAGATATTTTTCAGAATGATCATTGGACAAAAAATGAAAAAATAAGCCCACTGATATGACAGCAGGCATCATAATTCTATGGCCTTCTAATCTAGGTGGTATCGGTTCAGCAGTCAGAAGGCTTAGATCAAGCAGGGCTGGTGCCTATTAGCTGCACTGCACTGCGTCCTGTTGCCTGATCTTGTTGGCCAAGACAAGTTCAAGTGTCTCCAGGAGATGATGCTGGTGCACATTGGGCATGACAGGTACCGGGAAGGAGGATTGTTTTGGGTTTTAGAAAGCAATGTGCTCTATGCGATGATATTCGAACTAATCTAACTTATCAGGCAATGATGGTAGCAAGCACTTTGAGCCAATACCACCTACATTAGAAGTCCCAAGAACTAAGAAGTTGTGAGGAGACTTGGGAGAAAGATGTCTAAGCCTCAAGTTGACTTATTGAGTAAAATGCCACTATGTTATAGCAGCATCTTACTAACAAAATAAATCTTATCCTAATAAAATGAAAACTCTTTATTACCTTTCAAACTTTAATTCAATCCCTCCAGGTTCGTGAAGCAGCTCAGGCCTTACTCCTAGCTGAGCTTCGACGCATCTCGCCAAAAGGCCGAAAACAACTAGTCGAAGAGTGGGCCCCATACCTACCCAACTATGGTGAACCATACCCCAAGGCCCAAGGTGCCCCAGGTACCCAGCATCCTGGTGGTGAAGATCCCACTGTACTCAGTACCCAACCAAGTCCTAATGCGGCTAGTTCTGCTTCGACACCTAATGCAGCGGATCAGGCCCTGCAGATTAAGGAAGAGGAGCATTCATCAGAGGAAGAGGAAAATGAGGATCATAGTTTGGAAGGTTTGAGTTTGTTTTATTTAAATTTTTATGTTAGAGAAAAATTTTAATGTAACTTTAACTATTTACAAAGTGCATTTTAAATAGCTACACAATTGAAGAGCTTAGTAGGAGAACATGCTAAATTACATTTCTGAAAAAGTTGAGATGTTGTGTCAATGAGCATATTACTAACTTCTTTAATGATAACAAGTTTCTTCCTTTTCATAAATTTTAAGTTGAGTACATTTTTACACTTTGCAAGTACCGTTTTTAGCAGATTTGAATGCAAACTGAAATCTTTAAAGGTTATTTTCTTGTTTTCACCTTTTTATCACGTAGCATGTTCTTCCACTTAGCTCTTCAATTGTGTAAACCCTTTGTTGAGCGGTCCGTTTTGAGTGTCCCTAAACATTACAATTTCTGCTTTGCTTATTTAATGCTGGGAATCAAGCCCCACAGATTAAGTAGGTGAAACATTTGTCTGGGGTAGAGTAAAATGAGGGTCAGGGTTTGGAAGATTTGGTCTGTTTAAAATATATTTTAGAGAGCATATTTTAAAAATAAATTTAACTATTCTTTCAAATGATTGCTATGCAATTGTTTGAACTATTTGACCAAGCTGTTTTAACTTGCAGGGTTCATACGCCTCCTGAAATTCCTGAAAAACTCCCGAATTTCATTTTTTTTTCTAAGGGCCCTTATAACTACTGAAATTTGTATCATATCTGCTGATATTTTTCTACCTCTGCTGAAGAAATTGAATCAATTGTTTTTCTCCTTTCTCTGCTATTTTTCTCCCACACTTTATTTGTAATATGTCGACTGAGCATGTGCAGTAGAAATATAAAGTTCGGACATCGTGACAATGTAGTTTATGTCACAGAATGCTCCTCAAAACTCTTTGAAAATTAATTTATCATATGTTTCATCATTCGAAGTGCGGTGAAGTCCATAGAATAATACAATAATAAACAAACATTTTCAAATTTATTTCCTGTTAGCTCCTGAATTTACATTGCTGCACTCCGAAAAAATACTCCTGAATTTCACTATCATAGATAGAGTATGAACCCTGAACCTGACTTTTTTTTTTTAATTTTAAAAGTAGCTTTCCAATCCCTGCCTTTTAATTATAACAAGAAAAATCATTCTGTGTCTGACCTTCTTCTTGCAGAAGCGAGCAACCGCAGACCCTCGAGTGCTACAGAGGGCAAACGGAAACAAACAACTGCCATTGTTCTCCTTGGCGTGATTGGTGCCGAGTATGGCCATGAAATTGAGACTAGCAAGAAGAAAACACCGGATGATCAAAAGCGACGAAGTGTTGTGGACGGATTTGGACTGTCTAACTATTCACTGGCGAGATATACTAGTAAGGATATTTCTCTAATTTATTATCTTAGATATATAATTAAAGTTTGTATTATTAAAATCAACATTTTTTCACTGTCGAGGTATACATGTACTTTTCTGTACTACAAGGTATACTGACGAGGTATATCTTGTGTATCCTGGTATTGGTTTCTAATTTAAGTTTCATTATTACAAATATTGCATACAACATTTTTTTAAAAATATTTTTAACTAAAGCATATAAAATTTTTCTTTTTGGACTCTCCTATTCATTGGCGAGTTATACTAGTAATGATATCTCCTTATTTAGAGTCCTTGTTTTTTTTTTTAAAGATTTGAAATTAAAAGGGTTTTTTGGTTGCTTCTCCACCTTGACATTATTTGGGGTCACTTTAAAAAAAAAGAATTGTTACTACACATGAGTGCCGTAAATATTGGGAATTCACTTTACATTTTCTATATCGTAAATTGCATTTAAATATAATTTTGATCATTATTATTTTGAATGTTATATTGGACTATTTTGTAATATTTTTTGTGGTATTTGTGCACGGGTATATAAATGGATGTATTGACACTAAATATCCATATTCTTTTTTAATTAATTCCCTTAAAATAGACAACATATGCTAGTAAAAGGTTTTACCTACCATCATATCCGGCATAGAAGTCAACTACTCTATGTTTTTAGCCAAAAATTATTTGGGCTATCAAATAGGGCTATTTTTTAGTTATTGGTAATCTTAGTAGTTTTTAAACAAAAAATTATCCAATTAAAACTTTAATTGTTTGCCTTGTGATTGGGCAGACATTTAATTTTTTTTTGTTTTTGTCACAAACATTCAGTAGCAGGGTTTGAAAAAAAAACTTTTTTCCCCAAAAAACAAAATAACCAGTTTTTTTTTTAAACCGGGTTTTCAAAAAAAAAAAATTAATTTAGCTAATTATTTTTTTATTTACGCATGCTTTGTTTTGTTGAAATATCTTGGATTAAATAACATTATAATGCCAATTATTAAACCCATTTAAAAAATTAAAAGCAAAAGTTTTTTTCGTTTAAACCTAATGTGAGTTATGTAGTATATTTACTATATATTTATATGAAAATGTATATATTTATTGAATGGAAGCATATTATATTGTTCATGTTTAAAAAATATCAATAACATTTAATTACAAGTTCCATATCTTTTTTTTCTTTAGATAATAAAAACATCTGTTTTTCTTAGCTAAAATTTACATATTTATTTATATTACACCATTTTATTTATTTTTAATTATTTGGTATTTGGAATCGACATTTTAAATAAAAACACAAGTTTCGCTGCTTTCTCTAAGCCCAGTTTGTGGCTCAGCTCCGACTGCACAATTCCAAAAGTCGAAAGCATTCGTTCAACAGAATAAATAAATAGAAACCAAACTTAAAATATTAGTAAAAAAACCAAAACAAACCAATTGGTTTTTTTGGGGAAAAATCCATCTGGCTCCAATTGCTTTAAACTATGCCAACCCTGTTTAATAGTAATACGCATTCAGAATGTCAGTATTATCATTCCAACTTATTAAGTCCCATCTTTCCTTTATTATTTCTTTCAGGTCAAGCTCTTGCCTTTTTGTTGTTGGTTCCCCCCTCGGCTTCTTTCCCTGCCCATACTGCATTGAGAAGAGCAGCTATTGATCTGATTGGTCGAGGATTCACAGTATGGCAACCCTATTTAGATGTCTCCAAGATCTTACTGGGCCTCTTGGAGTTGTGCTGTGATTCAGATAAACTTGTTCCTAGGTATTTTAAAATGTTAATTGCAGGTATTTTAACATCATACAGGTTTTTTTTTAAAGCCATCATAGTTATTTAAGTTCAGCTAAGAGGATTTTTAGAGTTCCAGATTAAAAAAGAATTGGTACTTGTAATAATCAATGTTTATATTAGCATATTGTTGCATTGCTGTTTAATTAAAAGTTGTTTGCAACTAAGCTTAAATGAATTTTTACATTATTTTTAGGTCTACTTCAAAAACCCTGCTGCTTTTCTGTATATTTCTTTTTTTAAACTGCAGTTACTTATGATATGTTAACCTATTCTGGATTTGTCTTTTAGCAGCTGGAAGTTAAAATAATATAACAATTTGTCCCTTTAACCCTTTCAGTCCCAGTGATGCCATTTGGCATCATCACTTTCAATATTTTTTTACATGTTTATGTCCCGTTATGACATCTAAACACACATCATTCGATTCTTCACACTTTGTTCTATTAGACAATATTTTACATTAATCTCAATAGAAGTCAGAACTACTATTTTTTTATTTTAGAAATTAGCTAACAAGGGTTTCACCTGATAAATTCGAAAAGTTCACTTCAGTTCCACATATTTAAAACACAATTTAAACTATTTCGGTTAAAAATATTTTCTTAATTTTTTTAATAATGTAGTCAGATGCCTTAAATTATATAACTCGAAGTGTTTTTAAGTAATATATATTTTAATATTTTGTTGTTTTCCACAGTTAAAAAATTTTGGCATTATTTCAAAAACCATATAAAAAATTTAAATGAATTTTTTTTCTTATGAAACTCTTATTTTAGAACTAAAATAAGCTTATTTTTGTGAATATCAGATGTTTCTGCGGTGTAGTAAATTTTTGGGACTGAAAGGGTTAATAACTCCATCCTACATATGTTATACACAAAATGTTATTCTATGCTTTTGATTAAGTACTTGGTTAACTTCTTAGTCATTTGTCAGGTACTACACTATACATAATAAAAAATAGTTATGTGACCTTTATTCTTACATAAAATAATGCCTGAATCGAGGAAAACATATTTACCTCAAGGGAAAAATCAAATATCCTGTTCACGCAAAATAAAAAGTTTATTAACTTTCACTCGCACAATGAGTTATGATTGTAATTCTATTTGTACAGGATGGTAACAGAACCTGGAAATCAGGGAATTCTCAGGGAACTTTTTAATTCTGGAAATATAAGAGAATTCTTAATGAGTTTTTCAAATTTCGCAAAATATCAGGGAATTTTTCCATTTCAGATTATTTAAACAGTAGGTTTAGGTTGTTTTTGTAATAGCTATACTAGTGGACACTCTTGATCAAAAGAAAATATTCTGGTTAGTCCGATTGGCATAAACCGGAGCTACAAAAGAAAACTCGACTCTCTTACTATCATGCAGGGGCAAAAAAATCTGTCAATTATTATCAAATGCCCAATATGTTCCAAAGTCCCAAAGCTGCTTACGATATTGCCCTTAACGGTTGCGTTGGGTGCCTACTCAGGTGTCGGCTCGTCACTTAACTGTGGTTCTAAATTACAACGCCCGTCGCCAATAGCCCTCGTGTAGCTCTAGTATGACAATAATTTGAACTAAACTAAAAAGTAATTGTAAAATCAGGGAATTTTTATGAAAGTAACAGGGAAATCATGGAAATATCAGGGAACTCTTTTCAAGGATTTTGTTACACACTGTTGTCAATCTGTAGTACAGATCTTGAGCATTATATCTTCCATTAAGTTTTTATCGAAAGTACTCTCTTATACCAAAACAAAATAAACCTACAGCTTGCCTCCCTTTACACTCCACAGCATGTCATATGGACTGCCACTCAAACCCGCAGCCGATTCCTGTCGAACGGCTCGCCACGCCCTGTCCCTGATCGCCCTTGCCAGACCCCCCGCCTTCATCACGACGCTCGTCAAAGAAGTTGCCAGATACAACACTCTGGCGCAGAATGCCCAGGCCCTCAACATATCCATGCATATGACCGTGCTGAGTCGTTCCAAGCCTGAGATCTTGAGAGTGGTGGAGCTGCTTATCGATAAGATGCAGACGGATGTGTCTGATTTGTTGGTTGAGGTGAGGTTTTTAGCTTCTTCTTCACTACATTTATATAGTAAAAAGTGGAATGTATTATAATCGTTCAGTATGTCTGTCTGCCACTTTATTAGCCCAAACTACAAATGCTACAGGCAAGTGTGATACGTCGAAAATTCAGCACATCAAAATTAGAAGATTCTTTAAAAATTCTATAAAAAATGTGAATTTGAAGCACTTCAATTATTTAAAAACACTGTAAAATTTAATGCTCATTTAAAGAGCATAAGAAGCCATTCTTATTAGAATTAAATCACCCTCGCCATTCTCCACAATGGCTCGAATATATTTTGCTTCTATTTAAAAGTGCAGAATATTCTATATTTATTTTTTGGATGCAAATACCTCTGCCTCTGTATTCTTTGTTTTTACCCAAGTTAGGTTGGCAAGGAGTATTGCCGTTTCATATGAACCATTTGAAAACTATACCTAAACCGACCTTAAGTTTGCAGTATACAAATGTTCTACGAGAAAAAGGGTAAATAGTTCTCATTTTTGAGTGCGAGAATCGAGTACAAAAGGTATTTCACATTCAATAAACAAATTTATTTGTTATTTCAAGACATAAATTTATTATTTTTACTAGTTTAGCTTCAGTTAGAGTGTTATTTTAATTATTTTTTCTTTCGATTTTGACGTAACAGGGCGCACGAATATCAGGGTCGAAAGGAGCAGCCAATCAAAGTACGCGAAATTGCGGCGCCAGCCGGGTTGTTTACCAAGTTTCCTCCGCTCAGTACATTTCTCTGCTGCAAACTTAAGCTTGGTTTTGGTATAGTGCCAATTCTGTTTTTATAATATTTTGTACACTATTATCAACTAGGTTTTAAAGGGTTGTTTGATATTGGGCAGTACCTATATAGAAGGGACCTGATTCGTTGATGCAACCCAGTCCTAAACATAATGAGATATATAAAAAATTAGTTTATATACTTAAATTTTCAGAGAATGAAAAAAGTGGTGCAATAAAACTTCCCAGAATCGCAAATATGTATACAATGCATCAAAGATTGTAAAAGCTTTTGAATGTAATTCAAAATTCTACTTCATGGTAATTTTACTTATTGGGCTAGTTTAAACACTTTGTCAAAGAAAACAAAACCAATGAAATCGCAGCTTGGAGCGTGTGACGTTGTAAAAACCAATGAGCGTGTTTCAACACTTTTTCAAAGAAAACAAAACAACCTTACAACAACAAACATCACATTATGGAGAGCATTGACATCGTAAGAAACATTCCCATTAACTGAATTTTTTCCGTGTAGGTGATGGACATAGTCATCCATTGCTTGGACCATACTCAATTAAAAGCAAGAGGCTTGAAAGAAACATTCCCAGCTATTTGCAGGTACTTTTTTAAAAAATATTGTTTACATTAACAGAGTAGCCACATACATTCCTTGAAAAGTTCTTGAAAAAACATTGATTTTCGAGGTCTTGAAGGTGCTTTAAAAACATTATCATCCTTGAAAAGTACTTAATTTTTGGGTCTTCAAAGGCTGTTGCAAATGTTAAATTTTTAATTCATTAAAAACTTTATTCAATGTGAATCGGCTCCTATTTTACTTTTGGATTTATTTTTTATGTATAATCCAAGAAGGCAGAGCAAGTGATTTTAGATGGATTCTTTATAATAACTAAATGGTTATTTTAAAACCCATATTTAAGTTCATTTAAAAGTTAGAGAGCTCTTATTCATTTTATAAATGAATTTAAAAAAGCTATTGTGAAATTTTGGTGTTGCATGTTCAAATATAGTCCTTGAAAATGGTAAAATATATTCTTGAGAAGTTCTTAAAAAATAGTCCTTGATTTTTTTTTACCAAAAAGTGTGGCAACCCTGCATTAGTTTTTAAATAATTAATTATTGCTTTATGATGAAACTATCCCTAGAGCCATATGCAATTTAATATTGTTAGTCCTGTCCTTGTAAATTGTAAAATGTAGGAATGAATCATAAATCTATCCAACTAAAATATTTTTTACAACTGCAGATCTTTTAGATTTTTAAAAAAAGTATTGAATTAAATTTACATAAAACCGTTTAATATTGTGTTGATGTGCAAAAAAAAAAGTTTGATAATTTATGTAGTTATTGTTGTTATTTGGGGAACATGGGTGATTTTTTTTTACCTGCTGATAAAAAACATGAATTTTTATTTAGAACTATGTTAGTTCTTTTATACTTAGAAACATTGTTATTTCACCAGGACAATTATATTAATCAATTTTTCGATAATTAAATATTACAATTGAAAATTTTCAAAAAATAATGCTTAAGGTTAAGAGGCTTTTAAAAAATAATGCATTTTAGACTTTATAAAATCAGAAGTTATACTTTTGCGTGATAAAGCAATGAGGAATAACTGAGCTACTTTATTTTAAAATTTAAATGTGTTAACTATGTGCTACATTTTTCAGATTTTACAATGTCACATACTGTAGTTCAACTAGACGCATAGCCGTCGGAGCTAAAAGTGGATCGCTGGCTATTTATGAACTAAGAGCAAACAAATGCCAAGTAAGTAATACAAATTATGAGGGAGCAAGTTTGTTTTTTTTGTTTAAAAAAAACTTTAATTGTGTAACTGAAAACCAAAGTTTAATGATTTTAGGAAAGTAAATGTAATTTAATAAATTTCTATTCAAACATTGCTTTATTGTTTTTTTTATTTTAAACAAATTGAACTTCTAAATTTAGTGTTTCTGCTTTATTATTAATATTTCATGTATACTGTTAGAAATGCATACTGCGTTTTAGTTCTTTATTTTTTTAAAATAATGTAAAAGTAAAGTGTTACTAAGATTTATGGTTAGTATTTTAAAACTGTGTTATTTTGTGTTATTTAATCATTTTATTTTTATGACCCGAATGACCCTTAACAAGACAATAGTTTCCTCTGATTTAAATAATTTTACCTTTATTACTAAAGGAATTTTTTAAGCACCTTTATTGAAAGACTTAATATATTGAATGCTTTAGGTATTTGTATAAAAAATTAGTTTGGGTAAATTTTCATTATTTACATAACATTCTTTTAGATCAGGATGGTTCAATTGTTGGTTTCTTATAACTTGAAATTTCTAAAAGTAACTGTTATTCGGGCTACTTTTCATATTAGGTAATTGTAATTCTTTACTTTTCAAATAAAGTAACCGGGTTACTTTTTTTAATTAATTGTAACTGTTGTTTGAGTTCATACTCGGAACTCTATCGGGCTTTCAGGGAGCCTGATGTTGTCAAGTATGTAAAAGTCCAAAGAATTAAATGGGCTGGTCACATAATTTGAAAGAAATGAAAGCGCTTGACAAACATAATCTTTTTGGCTCAGCCCATCGGATCAAGGCCCAGAGGTCGACCAAAGCTGAGATGGGCCGACTGCGTGGAAAGAGACTTATCAGTCTTAAAAGTCTCAAACTGGAAGACCACTGCCAGGCAGAGGCAGGCCTGGAGGAAATTGATTGAGAAGGCCAGGAGTGTTGTGCCATTGAGGAAAAAAGGAATTGTAACTTTTACTGAGTTACTTTTAAAAAGTAACTTTCCAATCCCTGCATTTTATGTTTAACTGGGTAATGATCTCACTTTTTCTTTCTGTTTACTAGCAAATATCTGCCCATGCTGCTGCTATAAATGCTTGCTCCTTTTCACCTGATGGGAAGTACTTAGCTTCGTATTCCAACCAAGAAAACAAGTTGTGTTTCTGGCAGGTAAGAATTATTATGTTTTTATTTCGAATAATTGAGTTATTCTATCACGGCAAATCTGGCAATAGCTATGTGGCTTTGTTTTCCTTACTATCGAATGACTTTTGTTTTTATTAAGTTGGTTTTGTTGGTAGAGATAATCAGATTTGTATGCTGACCAAGCACACTAACCTGAATATAGGTCTACCTACCAACCAATTTAATCAAAACGAAGGTCATTCGAGAGTAAGGAAAACAAAGCCACATAACAATTGCCAGATTCGCTGTGAAACAACCCCATTCTATCGATAACATGACAAATAAAAGTTAAAGAACTTTGTCATCTAATTTCTAAATCAATTATTCAAAAATATGTTTTAAGTTAATTGAAATGGATATTTAATATAAATATATTATAGCTTTTTTTGTTGATACATGCTTATTTTTTTCTTTTAAATTTATTATTTAAGGACTTTGATACTGTTGTGAAGGGGACATTTATAAATAAGGTGTCTTCATTGATGTTGCTGTTATTGCTTAAATGAGATAGTATATACATTTTTTCATTAGGTGATATTGAATGCAATACAGAAACAAATTAGAGTAAGTTAATATTTTTTTTTGTATCAGTGTTGTTGCTGAAGGGATATCAGTCCCATGAAATGACATTAACAATTATAAATTAATGCTCATAAATGAAATGTTGCAACCAAGTACCATTTTAAAATAATTAACATCTCATTTGAGCTCAGATTTCTTCAGATTTTATTTTCTCTTGTTGTTCGTTTCGTCGTTTTTGTTCTCTTGTCGTTTTTTTCGTCGTCTTTGGTCTCTTATTCCTCGATTTGTTGTGTTGGTTCTCTGATTGTTCTTTTTACATTGTGTAATTTGCTGTGATATAATCGACATAGTATTTAGAATATTTAAATCTTTACGCTCCAAAAATTACTTAATGTAAAATGTCTTTTAAATTTGAAGTATTCTAAATACTAAAATCCATCTTTTTTACTGCACATTGAGAATGAAACCTATACAACTTGTGAAATTGCAGAAGAACAAGAATGAAAACTGGAAAGTTGTGGCTTCTAAAACAACCCAATAACTTCAGTTTCAACTTATTATAGAAATCTTTTGTTTTATTTCTACTCTCACCAAAAATTTTCTACTAAAAAAACAGCTATCCCAGCTTGAACGATCTACTTTGTAAACCACTAAGCCATCACTATTTGAGTCAATTAAAACCAAATGATCCTTTTTTTCCAGACTGCCAATGGCTTATTCGGCCCAAACCATCGCTATCTGTGTTGATGAAATTTACCCTTATGGTCAATTTTTCCCAGACTGCCACAGGCTTATTCGCCCTTAACCATCACTATCTAGGTCAATGCAATAAAGCCATTTGTTATCGATTTTTCCCAGACTGTCACAGGCTTATTTGCCCTTAACCATCACTATCTAGGTCAATGCAATTATACCCTTGTGATCAATTTTTCCCAGACTCCCACAGGCTTATTTGCCTTTAAAAGGACTCCCTTGGAATTCCACATCATGAAAATCGTAATATTATTCCTATGGAAAACATTTGCAAGTCAATTACCGCCACAATTTTAATAAAAGGTTACTAGTTTCTTGTATCATTGTAA
Source organism: Hylyphantes graminicola (assembly GCA_023701765.1). Lineage (NCBI taxonomy): Eukaryota > Metazoa > Arthropoda > Arachnida > Araneae > Linyphiidae > Hylyphantes > Hylyphantes graminicola. The sequence goes on from CM043112.1 coordinate 14,200,042, forward strand.
AGAATGAAAGGAGTAGATTTCGTAAAATTAATTTGTTTTGTGAAAATCACATATTTAGTATTTTGAATAATTTTTTGAAGTTAGTAAAAAATGGAGTGCGCATTAAGTTCTTAACTTCCAAAAAATTATTAAAAATACTAAATATGTGATTTCACAAAACAAATTAATTTTACGAAATCTACTCCTTTCGTTCTTTACAATGATACAAGAAACTAGTCACCTTTTATTAAAATTGTGGCGGTAATTGACTTGCGAATGTTTTCCATAGGAATAACATTACGATTTTCAAGATGTGGAATTCCAAGGGAGTCCTCTTAACCACCACTATCTAGGTCAATGCAATTGAACCCTTATGATCTTTTTTTCCAGACTGCCACTGGCTTATTTGGTCTTGGTAATGCCCAAACTCGTTGCATCCGAACATACAACACCCCACCTCTGAACGAAGCACTCAAAAGCAACCCTCTGCACATGGCAAGACTGCAGTGGGCTGCCAACAAGGTGGTCAGTCTCGTAACAGATGACAACCAAGAACATCGGTTTAGTGTTACCTAAAAATACCACTAGATTTCAATTTAAACTGAATGTATTATCAATATTATATAGTCACCAAGCCCTTTGTTGTGTTTAAATTAGTTTATGTATTTGTTACTTAACAGCCTAAAATTGTTATACTGTCAGTTTCAGGTTCAGTCGCCTCATTTATAACGCCATAAGCTTTCAGTCCTTAGAATTGCCTATGGACTCTAATGTTGTAACAGCTTGCTTATAACAACAATTTTAATTTACTCCTCGGTTATAATGCTAGAATATAAGTTAACATAATATCTAAAATACCTTCTTAAAAAAAATAATTCACCCTCTAATATTAACAAAATATTTTGATTGAAATACTACAATTAGGTCATAGAGTTAAGGTTATTGAATGAATAGTATTAATTAATAATATGAGTACATAATACATATTTTACATGATTTCCTATGCTTAATTTTTAACATTGTTTATGAAGTTACTAATTTATAAAGTCATGGATATTGGAGTCACTTGAATGACGCTATAACCTAATTGTACTGTATAAGGTTTACTAATAAATTAAAATAAGTAAATACTTTGGGATTATATTTTCTCGATACAAATTAAATTATTTTATGGCTTTTTGTAATTTGATGTTCAAAAAAAAACGTTTGCTAGTATAAATAATGCCACTAAAGGTATAGAAAATTTAATTATAAAATCCTTTAAACCTTTAAGAAGAAATCTGAGTTTTAATTAAATTTTGGTCGTATGTATAAAATAGGTTTGATATTAAGTATTTTTAAATCTTAGAATGGCAGAAACATTTTCAGTAATGGATATGTATTGATAAAAATTTATGTGAAACCAAGTTTTTTTGTAAATAAAATAATTGGGAATTTTTTCGACGATTCTAGTTTGGCAACTATCAACTGTAATGTGCAATCTCTAATGCCCTTTGCAATATTTCTAACTGGATGTATAAGGTTTCGATAAATGTCTTGATTGTTGGTTTCAATATTAAGTAGATATTGTTACCTGTTGGAATTCTAAAAGTTGTTGCATAACACATGTATGCTTTAAAAAATTTAAAACTGTAAAAGCTTACCTATTTAAATTGGAATTTGTTAATTTAATTACCATTATGAGATATTTTAGGCATTCTTTTTTGCATTAATAAATTCAGGGTGAAGTATAGCTTCCTCTAGATATTAGACCTTAATTAGTGTGTATGGTGCTTCAGCAATTGTTTATTTTTCAACTATTGTATCTTTTTTGAGGGATCAAGGCAATTTCATAGGGTATTTTCACCTGTCACCTGAATAATATTTTCATTTTTCTCCTTTTTTTGGCTTTTAAAATAGGTTAGCCTTTTCCATTGATGACAACTGTAAAAGTAAATTCAGATATATTTATACTCTAATAATATTTATGAGCTACTTGCGTCCCCACTGATTAACAATAGACAAAAATTATATAAATATCTTATTAATTGTCCTTCTAAAATACTATTTAATTTTGGAAGGTGGTTTAGAAAATGTGTCAAATTTTAAGTTCTGTATGTTGAGTATTTATCAGAAGTATATCTATATAGGGGTTTGTTTTATTTCAGGGTATTTAAAGTGATTTATTATTATTAATTTATAGATTTTTATTTGTTAAATATTTTGTTGCTTGTTAAGATATTTAATCATTGTTTATGTTTAAAACTTTATTAAATGTTATTCCAAATGTGATATTATTGTCGAGGAAATTTTCGTGTTAAATATTTAAAAATTACACTCTAAGATAGTGTAGAGTGAAATGTTAGCAAATAAAAAATTATATTTATTACAATTTTTAATCAATTACTTTCAAAATGAATCAGTAGTTATGATTTAGTTTTACTATCTTTAATGTAACTAATACTAAACTAATTCCTATTGTTTTGACAATAATATGAATACACTTGTATCTGATGTATTACAAAAACAAATTGTTTCAGGTGATTATTTTTTTAACTATGAGCATATCATTGTTCTAATTTATTGTTTAACCATACAATTTCTTTCAATTTTGCCATACACATTTATAACTATACATATTTTTTCTGCTATGATTGAACAAACAAACTATGTAAGTATTTTGTAATTAGTGGTGAGTTTCAACATTGTTTTAAAAACATCTCATAAATTTGTAGCTGAAAAAACTTTGCAAGCAATGGTCTAAGTCATTTGGCTAGTAGCTGCAGTTAACGTGCTCATGGCAGTATTCTACACTAAATTTGAGTAAGGAAATAAATTCAAATTTTTCTTTTTTGAACTCTTACATCCTTCCTTGAACCGATCATTTAAGTGTCTTTTTTTATATCCTTGAATGATGTAAATTTTTATATTTGACTTTGTTTATACTGTATATAATTGGACTAAGTGTTTGTATCAAGAAAATAATTAGTTGTGTAGTTTTAAAGAAATCAAGATATTAGTGAATTTATGTGTAAGTATACTTATTCAATATTCAACTGTATGTTAGTATGGTGCAGCAGATTGCTTGTTTTTAGCAATATTCAAAGAATACTTATTTATTTGTAATTTAAACAAGAGGATATTCCATTATTATATTTTAAAGATAAAATTTTGTGTTAAAATATTTGTTTTGGCATTAGGTTAAGCTCTACTAAACCATGTTATCTGGTTCATATAAAAATATATATAATGTGTTTCAAAGTAGTTCTTATAAAGACGAATTAAAATTTGATGTATGTACTATGATTACATTATGTATTTTTTCCTCCATTCCAATGTTGTGTGTGTAAACCGATCATTACATGTGTCTTACAGAGTAAATAAGTACATATTATACTAATTGTGTGCTTGTGAGTTATTTACAATTATTTCAACACATAAATACCTTTTTTAATCAAAATTACTTTTCATTGCTTCCAGCCAAATTTCAGATAGTTTTCGTTAAATGTCAGGATTCCCCCCCCCCCCCCCAAATAGGCTAAAAATCACGAATTGTTTGCTTTAGATTTCTTTAATAATCTTCATAATAAGAAATAAGTTTAATTGGGCAAAGTATTTTTTTTGATCGATTTTGTATTTTATATTATTTTTCTATACCGATTGAAAGATATTTTGATTGGCAACTAAATTAAGGCATTAAATTGAGGCAAGCCATTATAATGCAAATATAACGGGGTCCTATTGGAAAGCCCTCTAACTCCTCAAAGGTCCTGGGTGCAATCGGACATCCACTTTTTGAAAAAATAAATGCTGGTATCAGAATGAAAGGGGAGTATAATATAATGACGGGGTGCTGATCCAGTGCCGGATTTAAAGACCCAAGGCCCCTAAGCACTTGACATTTGGGGCCCTACTATTTCGAAGCTATTTTGGAAATTTAGCAAATAAAATACACTAGTATATACAGTATAGAACTTATAACATTACTTCACTCCCCACCATAGGGTTGAATGGAGAGTGTCTACTCCTCTCTACTCTTTCCTCCATGTATAGAACATATAATGTTTAATAGTCTTTAATAAACATCAGAATTATACAGTATGTTACTATAGTTATTCTATAAACTTTATAATTTGATTTGGGCAATTTTTGAGGCCTTCGTCAGGTGATAGGTTTTTCGAAATTCGGAGATTTGAAATTTTTTAGACTTTTTTTCGCGATTATATCTTTTTAAGGGCCCCCTTCCTGACTGGGCCCCTAGGCCCGGGCCTCATAGGCATAGGCCGAAATCCGGCACTGTGCTGATCAGATAGATTGACATAAAATAAAAGTTTACATACAAAGCAAATATAATGACGGGGTATAAGCAAATATAATGACGAGTATAATATAATGACGGGGTGCAGATCAGATCGATTGACATAAAATAAAAGTTTACAACAAAGCAAATCGCCGTTATTGAGGATACACCCCTGCAACGCCGGGTTTATAAACCTAGTTTGTTATAAATGTGGTAGCCCCAGGTTTCGAATTGGAGGGTTTGCAAATGTGAAGAGCAGAAAAATGTGTCTGAGGATTGTGATGAAAAAAATATCCAGTGAATTATCTTTTGTGCGGTGCAGATATATTGGAATTGGTTCTTACAAAGTCTACTCATCAGGTGATACTAGCCCTATATTGATGTCATTCTGACTAAAAATAACCTTCTATTTAATGCTTCAGTTATATCAAATGCTAACTGTGAATAGTTTTTAAGTATTAGTTTAGAGAAAAAAATTGTTACTCAGTTCGTATAGTTCTTAGAAACTCAATCAAAATTTTAAAAATCGCATGCCCTACCATTACTAACTTATGCGTACTAATAGGAGACAGAACTGATGTATAAAATCAGATCTAAGAACATTTATTCCATAAAGTTAGAAGGAAGAGTAGAAGGGGTCTATCATTTCAAAAGGTTTGAGGCAGGACTGTCAGGTTTTTCGAGCTACTGCTCATAACATGCTGGCACTGCGATATCCCAAGATGCACCGCTTTAGTGGTTTTTTGAGCTACTGCGCATGACATAGTAACCGAAACTGGCACTGAGGTATCCCAAGATGCACCGTTGTAGCCTGCTTCTTTTGTGCGTTACTGCTCACATACATGGACCGCACTATCCTTCCTAACTCTATGCATTTTTTCAAATTATCTTAGTCAATGTTGTTGTAAGTTTGTTTTAACTTTTCATAATCAAAATAACGGTTGCTTTTGGTGCCTACTCAGGTGTCGGCTCGTCACTTGACTGTGGTTCTAAAATACGACGCCCGTCGCCAATAGCCCTCATGTAGCTCTAGTGCGACGATAATTCAAACTAAACTAAACCATAATAAACATATCTGTTCAATACCGTCTAATAAGTCATCAATCTGGCAGCCATGGAGTGTCAGGAATCTATGGAGATTGTTCTTTTATGGTGGCATCCATCTCATTAAGAATACTTTTATGCAAGGCACTGTAACAATTTTTTCAATATTAATATAGTTAAAAAGCAGCATGTCTTGTATTGTTTTGATATTTAACACACGGTATCATTAAATTACAAATTCAATTAATGAACTATATATGTCATGCACTACCGCACCCTTCTCAGAACAGGAAGATTGTACTTTGGATGTAACTTAATAGAGAACTTCATCGAATGATTTGTCTTTTTTTAAAACATTTTTATTTAAAAAATAAAAGTTGGTAGTATTATTTAAAATAAAAAATGCAAAAGAAAGATATTTTGATTGGCAACAAGATTAGATGGATAAATTGTCTAATTTCATATTTGAAGGCAGTGGCTGCTAGAAACCCGTGTGACTTGAGAACATATGGGTGTCACCATTTCGGTTTGCAAGCCTACTCTTATCTGATTTTCAGGTCGGACGACAATTGGCATAGTTCCTACGATATGGTAGCGATAAGTTGCCATATGTTGCAATTTTTCTCCTCTTGGCGATTTTCATGTTGTTGAGGACGTTTTTAGAAGCTGCTTTACTATTGAATGGGCAGTCCATTTTTTTAAAAAAAATGCTACGGACCAACTGTTCAACTGGTTTTTTTTAGGAGGGGGGGGGGGGGGGGCGATTCCGCTATGATTCAATTACCCATCTGTTCATTGCTTACTTATGACGAGCTAGAACATTAAAGTTAGGGTTGCTATACGCTATACCTATGGAGTTGTATGCAACGAATATGAAGTTTAGAATATTCACCCCATTTGGGCCTTTTCGTTGCCTTTCAACGTGAAGCGAATCGCTAAATTGAGACAAACCATAATATTGTTACTTCCCTATTTTAATCCTTAATTGTTTTCTGGGGCAGGTTTTTCTCTGTTTCCGAAAAATATAACGCAATGCGAATAAAACGGGATCCTATTGGAAAGCCCTCTAACTCCAGAAAGGACCTGGGTGCAATCGGACATCCACTTTTTGAAAAAATTAATGCTGGTATCAGAATGAAAGGGGATTATAATATCCTGACGGGGGTGCTGATCAGATCAATGGACATAAAATAAAAGTTTACATACAAAGCAAATCACCGTTAATACGAATACACCCGTGCAACGCCGGGTTTATAAAGCTTGTTTGTTATAAATGCGGTAACCCCAGGTTTCGACATGGATGGTTTGAAAATGTGAAGAGGAGAAAAAATGTGTCTGAGGACTGTGAAGAAGAAAACAATATCCAGTGAATTACACCTCTTGCAGTGCAGATATATTGGAATTCGTTCTTACAAAGTCTACTCATCAGGTTCTAGCCCTATATTGATGTCATTCTGACTAAAAATAACCTTCTATTTAATGCTTCAGTTATATCAAATGCTAACTGTGAATAGTTTTTAAGTATTAGTTTAGAGAAAAAAATTGTTACTCAGTTCGTATAGTTCTTAGAAACTCAATCAAAATTTTAAAAATCGCATGCCCTACCATTACTAACTTATGCGTACTAATAGGAGACAGAACTGATGTATAAAATCAGATCTAAGAACATTTATTCCATAAAGTTAGAAGGAAGAGTAGAAGGGGTCTATCATTTCAAAAGGTTTGAGGCAGGACTGTCAGGTTTTTCGAGCTACTGCTCATAACATGCTGGCACTGCGATATCCCAAGATGCACCGCTTTAGTGGTTCTTTGAGCTACTGCGCATGACATAGTAACCGAAACTGGCACTGAGGTATCCCAAGATGCACCGTTGTAGCCTGCTTCTTTTGTGCGTTACTGCTCACATACATGGACCGCACTATCCTTCCTAACTCTATGCATTTTTTCAAATTATCTTAGTCAATGTTGTTGTAAGTTTGTTTTAACTTTTCATAATCAAAATAACGGTTGCTTTTGGTGCCTACTCAGGTGTCGGCTCGTCACTTGACTGTGGTTCTAAAATACGACGCCCGTCGCCAATAGCCCTCATGTAGCTCTAGTGCGACGATAATTCAAACTAAACTAAACCATAATAAACATATCTGTTCAATACCGTCTAATAAGTCATCAATCTGGCAGCCATGGAGTGTCAGGAATCTATGGAGATTGTTCTTTTATGGTGGCATCCATCTCATTAAGAATACTTTTATGCAAGGCACTGTAACAATTTTTTCAATATTAATATAGTTAAAAAGCAGCATGTCTTGTATTGTTTTGATATTTAACACACGGTATCATTAAATTACAAATTCAATTAATGAACTATATATGTCATGCACTACCGCACCCTTCTCAGAACAGGAAGATTGTACTTTGGATGTAACTTAATAGAGAACTTCATCGAATGATTTGTCTTTTTTTAAAACATTTTTATTTAAAAAATAAAAGTTGGTAGTATTATTTAAAATAAAAAATGCAAAAGAAAGATATTTTGATTGGCAACAAGATTAGATGGATAAATTGTCTAATTTCATATTTGAAGGCAGTGGCTGCTAGCGCGAGCTACTGCGCATAACATATCATAATAAACAAAAATGTGCAGACCTGGCGACTCTTATCATCAATACTTTTGGCCCTATATAGTTTCATCTATCATGGACACGATAAAAACAGCAACAACAAACAAATCTGTTCAATACCGTCTAATAAAGTCATCAATCTGACAGCCATGGAGTGTCAGGAATCTATGGAGATTGTTCTTTTATGTGGCATAAATCATTAGGGCTCTTTAATAATACTTTTATGCAAGGCACTGTAATAATTTTTTCAAAATTAATATAGTTAAAAAAACAGCATCGTATTATATAGTTTTGATGTTTAACACACGGTATCTTTAAATTACAATTTCAATGAATTAAAATTCATGAATTTAACGAACTCTGGTAGAAATGTAGAAAAACTATCAAAATCATACCATGAAGTTTATGAATACGACAACGGGTTTACATGGAAGCAATCACCCTAAATATTCAACATAACTACCATTATATAGCGCTTTTATCATACACCACAAACTATACATTATAATAAGGAAACTTTGAGTTAGTCGAGTTCATTTCAAAATAGGATTGTTGGGAAAATCTACTTCACTATCCACTTTGAAAGGATTGTGGAAAAATTAATACCACATCGGTTCAAACCAAACCAATAAAGTGTCCCTCAAGAAGAGGGCAAATTACAATTTTGAGAGATTTTTTAAAGATAAAACATTTAATTTTTTTTGCATCAGAATTGTAATTCATGTGTAAATTGTAATTCATGTGCATTATGGGATTGGACATTGGATTAGTTGCATTCATGAACAATTTTCATGAATGCAGTTTACGCATCGCCGCTAGACGTCACTCCTTTTACTGTTGTTGTTTAATACACACACACAAACAAGTTTTTTATTTTCTCCTTTTAAATACACATTTTTTATGTATGCAAACAGTGTACCAAACACTGTAGTAAAAATTGACGTCTAGCGGCAATAAACCAATTCTAATTATTACGAAGGGGGAAAAAATGGGCTATAGAAAATATTACCAATCTACCATATACAATCTACCATATTGTAATTATCGTCTTGTCTTGTTTTGAAATTATCGTCTTGCCTTGTATATGTATACGTTTGTTTATGCAACCCAGAGTTACCTGGGTTGAACCTTTTATGTATTTACTTCACAAACAGGTCTATTCTACGCGATTAGGTTTTTACCCTGCCATACCGGAGAGATTGACGCCATTGGCGTCAGCGTTCTCCAGAAATAATAAACTTGTGTTGTGTGGTTGGTTTTGAACCGCTATGCTATGAAACTTTCAACATTATCTTAATGAGTATTGCCCGTTTTGTAGATCTAGAGCGACGTTGAACTATAAAGCAGACTTTTTTTTAATTACTTTGACGTGGAAGTTTTTTTAAAACATTCTTATAAAATCCTGTTTCTAATGGACCAAATCGTCTAAGAAATGTGTACATCAAATGTTGTCTTTTTAGACCGAAGTTACAAATCCACAGAGATCAGTCACCTTGTTAATTTCCATTCAGTGGCGCCGGAACTTATTCTTTAGAGGTATGGCAAAAAATGACTCCACCCAGGGCCTGATGATTTTGGGGATTTACAGCATTTAGCATAATATAACCAGAAATTTAGGGGCCCTAAATTTTGGGGGCCCTTGGCCCGGCCTAACGGGCCTTATGGAGGAGCAGGCCCTGACTCCACCAACCCCCTTCCCTCTCCTCTAGATGTTTTAAATATAATATTACATAACAAATAAGTATTTTTAAGGCGATCAACCAATTAACATTTATTAAAAGTTAGTTTTATTTCAATAGGTTTTTTTAAAATACATTGCAAAAGTTTTTTTTTCCCTTCTCATTGTTACATTAGGATAAGATCAAAGTGGGACGGCAGTATGGTTAAAAATACAGTTTCTTATGCTTTATTTTGGATATTTATTGTGAATTTATTCGAAAAGTTTCAAAGTACAGGCTGTTTCATAAATCGCAGTACTCTTGCTTTGAAAAATCACTGTGAGCGTTATGTTCTGAATGTAAAATACCAGACAATTTTAGAAAAATAATTAACTTATAACAGGGGATAAAATAAAAAAAATCCTTATAGAATACGCACACAATGCCGTCTTTACCATAAGGGCACGCGGGGCCCGTGCCCAGGGCCCCCATTCTCAGGGGGCCCCGAAGGACCGACAATTTTAAGACGTAAACTTACGTATCTTTAAGAAACTTTTCCAAACATAGAAATTGCTGCAACAATATTCCTTTGCCTAATGGTTACCAATTGTAGTGGAGAGCGGTCATTTTCGCAGCTTAAGAGAATAAACAAGAAGTTCTTCAAGAACTAAAATAGCCTACTTTTCTGTACTTAAATACTTACTAAATTTCATACCGGGAAACAACTACTTTCGCAACAGTAAGTTTCATCTACAACCGTTTCTACATTAAATTTTTACACATTTGGAATAAATTTCACTAAACACAGCATCCGGCTATAATTTAAACTTCTTAAAGCCAAATTAATTATTTTCGTTAATTTTCTATCGCAAATAAAATAAATATTACTTATCGTCTGCATGATTTATTTGCAGTTGTAAATAAATATTTAATTATTCGTAGAACAAAAACAATAAAACTACTCCAAGATGCACTTAAATAATAGGAAATGTAAATTAAAACTAATCAGGATTATACGCAAAAAAAATGCCTTGCCACTTACTTAGTTAACAAATATTAAACAATCAAATAATCACATTCCCGACGTCATTCTAAACTGATTTATAACCAAAATAACTTTTGCTTCAAATAATATTATTTTTAAATGAATAAAGTTTCTCATGCCATTGTTGGGTTGGCAACAGCGATTTATATGACTCGAAATTGAATTTCAATGCTAATCCAATGGGAAATTCGTAGATAAATAGGAGATTTATGTCCATCATATCGTACAGACAGACAAAAAGTATGATGGTTGGGTTTCTGATGAGGTCATACCTTTTTAATAAAAAAAGAATTTTTAAGATCAGGATTGATAGAACCTATTTTGGAAGGAGGGGGGGGGGGGGGGGGACGGAATGGCGGACAGACAGACGGACGGACGGACATCGACAGCATGTCAATACCTACCTTTTCATTTTTTAAAAATTCTTTCGAATTAAAAAAAAGAAAGAAAAAGTAGGCTAAAAATGAATTGCAAACAGCATCGTTACAAGAAAGGCTGAGTAATTTGTCAATTATTTTCATAGAAAGGGTTATTCTTAAAAAATTGACTTTGATATTAGAATAAAAGATTTTGCTCAACAGTAATCCCGAAAGAAGCTGTAATCGTAACAAAAAAAAAAAAAAAAAAAACAGCAGCATTTTAACATCACTAATGATATATATTATATCATACTGTATTTGATTATCGATAATAAATGGTCATACTCAGTAAAGAATGTTAATTATAATTTGCTTTTTTTACTTTCCAAAAGGGCCTCAAATTATTGTGTGCCCAAGGGCCCCAGCCTAGGTTAAGACGGCCCTGTACGCACACCTTGTACTTAAATAAAATATTTCAATGTTACCGATTTGGAAAAAGAAATTAGTTTATTCTTCAAATGTCTTTAAGGTTATGTTAAAATGTGTTAAGAAATACAGATTTAATTTACTTAACAAACAATAAATAATTAAAAAAATTAAACTACGCTGATGATTCAGTGCGTAAATTAACAATTTTAAACACATTTTAAAACATAATTTTAACAAACCATTTTTTGGTAAACATTTCCTTTACCTTTCTCCTGAATTATACAATAGATTTCCGTCCAATTAACTAAATTTAAATATTTACATAACTTTAAAAATTTTGAATTAATAAAAAACTTGGACTTATTGAAATTTAGTAGTTCAAAATCATCATCTGGTAGTTTCCAGAAATTATAATTAAAGAAATTATCAAAATGCATCTGGGTACACTACAAAAAAATCTAGTTTATAATAAGAAAAAATGTGGAACGCTTCACGATTTTGCGTGTCATCCTTGCGCAGGGGCCATGCTAATCTTCTCTGTATCGTTCCAATTTTAGTATATGTACTGCCGAAGCGAGTACATGACTTTCAAGAAGTGTTTGGCTTTATATAGATTAGAAATAATGTATTAATAAATTAGTGGTAGCAATTAAAATTAATAGGTCATTAAATTTTTGTATTGATAGATCAACATATTTAGTTGGTACTAAAACATCTTTTTTATGCATCTGTGAAGATTTAATTTGTGTTTTGTGTTTTATATTTCTCATATTTAGAATTTAGCTACAATCAAAGGGGACTTTTCATGCCTTTAATGCACAGGTATTTTTTGGCGTTTTAAATTGACTCAGTGGCGGCGGAACCTGTTGCACAGATTATATGTTATGGGATTTTTTACTCCACAGAATCAGACCCAAAAGTGAACGAGTGAAAAACTATCCTGTTATCGCACTTTTTTCGATAAAACTAAAAATTTAGTCTCTTAATTTTAAATCAGCGCCACCTGACCGCCTCCAGTCTTAAAAGTCCCGTTTTGATGTTATTGATCCCGCTAAGTACTGAAAAACAGAATTTATAAATAAAATACTTTAACAACATTCTAATGGTATTTTATAATTATTTTTTTAATAAAATGTTTTTCTGTAGACATCATTTTTAAGTTATAAATATAATAATACACACTTAAGGGGGTTCAATACCCAAAAATCGGTGAAAAAATCAAAACAAAAATTATTGGCTTAAAATACTATTACAACCTTTATTAATAATGTCACAAAGTATGAAGAAGATTGGAAAAATATTTTTGACATTAAAAGCCATTTTAATGTCATGGCTTCGTAAGGAAATGGTTTAACAATAAAAACTTTAAATGCGTTTTTCTCAGAACTTGATTTTTTGAACTTCGATGTAAGTTTTCTCAAAAACTATGCTGTGTTTCCTCGTAAACTTTTTTTATATGATGTAATACATAGTATAGATAAAAAAAAAGTAACAAATTTCATGATTTTTGGGTACTTTAAAACTTATTTTATTTAAAAAAATCTAACAGATATTTAGAAAAAATTTTAACCTCAGATTAATATATAGGGTTGGTATAACACACACAGAAAATTTTAAGATGATCTGATCAGTAGTTATTGTGAAAAGGTACATTGCAATTAGCCAATTTAACATTACCGATATACAACATACTAAACCCCCTTAACAAATTGGAAAATTTCTGTATTATTATATTTGATTACTCAGAAAAAAAATAGTTACTAATACTTATTTATATCTCAGTCATTAGTTGTTTAGAACAAGCAAAATTTGGTTGTTTATATTTGTGGAAGGATGGGTTATATATACATTATGTTTTTGAAAGATATAACTATTTCCCTAAATTTTAAATTCTACTTTTTAGGCTTATAAAAGGATCAGACGGCTCTCGTGCTCATGCGTAACAAATAGGCGTCGCACGTATCATGAATAATCATGAAAACCGACTCATCATATCCTTTTGTTCAAGTGAATCAACATAACAAGTTGCAAAAAAATTGCTATTACATTTTTATTTTTCAAAATAGTGGTATTAATGTTTAGTAAGTTTTTTTTGTTTTGTTTTATGATAGTAAGACATGCATTCAAACAACGATACTTCCCAACATAAGTTACCTATTTTTTTCTATTGAAGAAATGTTTACAAGTGACTTATCTTTTATACTGATCGGGAATTTTATATTTTTTTCGATAATTCTTGATGACCTGCAAACACTATAACTTACTGCTTGAATATTGAAGTATTCGGTAAAGAGTCATCAAAAGGTAAAGGTAGCAATACATTGCTAAAGTGCCTATTTGACAGGACTTTATTTTAAATAAAATTTCTCAATATTATTTTACATTAACATGACAATAGGGCCATTTTACGGAGACTTATTTTCTTCCAAATGCTCCTAGGGTAACTAGCGATCTTGTACAGATCAAATTATCCTTTATATATTTAATTCTAACATATTAAAAAAAGTATTCATTTATTTTACATTTCCAGATGTATTATTTACAATGTAAATCCCTCCAAAAACAAAATGTTTATTATTTTTCTTAGATTTAAGGGCTTTTAACACCAAAATTTAAACATGGTTTCTTTGAAATTTTCACCTAAAAGCATGCGACTTTTGCTTTCGAAGACACTGTGGGATTGATAGACTCTGGTTGAAATTTTACTGTTATTTCGTGCAGTTCTTTAATAAAATATTTAGGGTATTCAACTTTTTATGGAGCATACTGCAAATTTTCTCAACTCTACTTAATTTTTGCAAAGCCCCTTGCTTGACTCGCTTGGCTTATAGGAGAATAATATGGCTTATTAAAAATACCGATGCCGTAGCAGGTGAACAAGTATCAATCATTTGTTGTACATACAACAACATTCAGACATTGTGCTTAAGGAGTTGTCAGCATTTACATTGATTAAGGCAACTTCTTCGGTAAATCCATAACATCTATAAATAGTATAAACTTAAATCAGCGCCATCTGAAGGGATAATGAGAAGTTGCGAATTCGTTTTTGAAGAATAGAAGTTAAATGCGTTTCATGTAAAATATGTTTACTGATAGAAGAATCGAGTTGTTTAACAAAATATCATATTCAATATATAAATATAACTTAAGCCTATTTATGTAGGCCTCCAAACCGGTGATGTTGCCAAATTGAGGGAAATTAAGCGAAAATAATTTACTTTTTAAATGACGAATTCTTGATAGAAAATATAAAACACATGTAAAGGTATTTTATATAAAAAATTTAGTAATCATGTAAAATTACGCAATATTACGGAAGTGTCACTGATCTCCGTAGTTAATAAATCTCGTTTGTTAACGAAAAGTTAACTGAAAGGCATGGGTTCTCATCTTCATCAAAATTTTTTTTAACCCCTGAGGGTTCCAAAAATTGCACCCAAACCCGGCAATTCATTACCAAGCGGTGCGGTAGACATGTGTCACATGGGCGTCAGCACACTGCTCTCACATTGCGTTCCTTGAGCAGATACTTCCCAAGACAAGGGCGGTTAGCAGCATTGAAGAAAATTAACGTATGAATAATTTTTACTTTTTTAAAAAGAGTGGTGTTTCAAGAAATAAATTATTTTTATAATAAGTTTGAAGATATTGTACAGGAAAAATTGAGTAATTTTACGATTCTTTAAATAATAATTACTTTAACTAAACTATAAATAATGTTACATGAAATATGTCACTTTGTGCTACATTTGAATTATTTGAGATTTGATAGTTTTTAAATATATATATTTAAACACTAAGTAATAATTGATTCAAATAATTAGTAAGAAAATGCTGTACTAAAATTTAGCTTGTTATGCAAAATATTTTTCAATATTTATTACTAACTCTTTTAGAAAAAGGTGATATCAGACAATGAAATGTCTTAAAAATTATTTTTTTAAACAGATCCGATCATACTGATTTGGAGACAATGAATTCGAAGAGAAACAACCTGTGATAAAAAAATATATATATGCTGGAAATCCAGTCTGCAGCGGAGGGCACTGTTATTTTAAGTGTGAAATGGGTTTTTTTGGTTTGACATTAGTGCTTATTGTTCGGTACTTCAAATTGCACTTTTTCAACGATAAAGGATAGTCAGGCGATAGCCAACGATAGAGGATAAAGGCATAGGTAATCTATAAATGTATACACAACACAAAATAATTAATTAGAGAGGCAGCAACATTTCGTATATAACGTTTTTTTTTCGTTTAAACATTTTTCCGTTTATTTTATTGCGTCAAACTTACGCCAAGAATAAAAATTCGCGCAAGTGTACTTATTTTACAAAAAAAAAAATATTAAAAAATCATAACTCAATCTCCAATCTCAAGATCTGATACAAAATAGTTATATCAAATGTCTAGTTATAGAAGCTAGATCGTGTTTGGCGATTTTGTCTTTAAAGTGTATAAATCTTGTGTAAAAGCTGTTATAACATAAACTGTTGCCTTGCTTTCCTTTAAGAATTTCAGTGAAGAGGCGTTCATAAAACTTTATTCCACAACGTAACAAATAATATATTTTTTTACAGTTGAAGAAACAATTACATATGAAATATAGTTACAATGAACATTTAAAAAAAAATATATATAGATTACAAATGCTATATATCCCTTTTCAACCGGCTGTCAGGTGACGCTGATTTAAAATTATGAAACTAAATTTGTAGTTTTATTGAAAAAAATACGTTAGTGCAGCAACTTCTTAAAAACAATGACATTTTTTATACAAATAACAAATGGTGCTAGTCAGCTGCTTCAGTGACGATATTTTTTGAAGAACTTGAACATTCTCTTTGATACCTGCACAATCGTGCGAGCCCGGTCGGAAAGGGTTATATAGAATAGTTATAAGTATAGATTTATAAACATGAAGTTGTAATAAAATATTTTATATTCTTCTCGATGATGCATGATGACCTGTTAATAATCAGAGAATAGAATAAAATGTTAAGTCATTTATCATTATGCCTATGGGACAAATTGTAACTGCTAAAACCGCTAAATGTTAACGTTAATCAGCGAAATTTGTCTTTGCTAACACTTAGCAATTAAACAATGATTTAAATTCACCGCAAGAGAGCACGGTTTTTGCTTATTTTGCTGTAAAAATTGCTGCAAATTTTATGTATCGGAGATGGAATTAGCGATTCGCAACATCGACGAGAGCGTCTTTTCTGCACATCGAAATAGTCCTAAAAGCAAATGACATTAGTTGTTTTGAAATGAGTAATTAAGCTCGGTATAGGGTGTTCGTTTTTCCTCCGTCTTGGGGTCGTCGTCAGATGCTCTATTGGAAGCTACATCATTTTACTTCACAATATCTACGTGCCAGTTCATGACATAAGGGGTTTTTCTCCCAAGGTAAAAATTGACGGTTTTCTCCGATACCAACACTCGGGAAACTGTTTGTGGAGTGAGGGCTTAAGAATTAAGCGAACTCTAGCGAACAATTCCCAGATTAATAGCAGGCTTAAAGCATTTAACTGAAACAAATCAATTCAATAGAATTAAGCAAAAAACATAATTTAAAAACCATTTGCCAGTAAGGTTTTGATGAAAATCTGTTTTTAATCCTTTTATCTTTTAGATCTGTTTTATATCTCTTAGATAGATTTTAAACACGAATTTAAAGTTTTAAAATACTTAAATTGTTATGAAATAGGTTGCCACCCCCCCCTAATTTTTAAAAAAATTATTTACAATAAAATCATAACAAAAATTAGGATGTGAGGAGATGAATCCTGCCTCCGATCAATACCACCTAGATTAGAAGGCCGGCGAACTAAATGCTTGACGGCATATTAGTGGACCGATTCTGTGGTTTTGACCAATAAACATTCGTGACTAGATCTTGTATTTGAATAAATTTTAAAAATAAAATGAATCAAGATGCGGCGTCATCTCAAGATACGACGTTATTGGTCAACAAATCAAAATTGGTCGACTAGTGTGACGTTGTGTTGCTTAGTTCTTCGGCCTTCTAATCTAGGTGGTATTGCTCAGATGCAGTAACAATCGCAAGGAATGTATAGTAGTACCAGATACTTCGGTTTGCAGTTTTTACAGGGGTAGGTAGGTTGGGTTTGCTAGATGCTAGATGGTTCATTGCTTTACTAGGCGGAGTTTTACCAATCATGAAGATAAGTAGATAATAGTTTCCGGATGTCTACTTCAAGTCTTAGGTAAGGAGCTTAAACACAGCCAATTGCTCTGACACCTCCTGAGAGAGTACCAACGAACTTTTGGCTCCACAGACTTAACGAGTACTTAGTAGGCTTGTTTACGTGAGCCATCGAATCCATGGATTGAAGAGCAGGCTTAGCAATTTTTCCCTCTTGGGGATTTTCTCCCAGACATTACAGGAATTGAAGGTTTCATTGGGTTTTTTCGCAAACCCTCCAATTAAGGAGGGTTTAATGTTTCATGCCATGAATCCGGCCACAGACTATCATTTGGGTTAGAAATCCTGCTCGATCTCTTTTTCCCCTATGGGGATTTTGGCATTCCATCGATTCGATGGCTCATGTAAACGCGCCTAGTGTAGTCTGCGGTGGCTGGACTAATGACTTGGACCCTTTATGTTGGCACTCAACAACTCTGACCTACAATAAAGTTCACTGAAAGACTGGTTATTTCAGAGCAAAAATTGCCCAATACATTGTTGCGGTTAGTGCAGTTTATCTGTCCAAGGCAGTAATCCGGCACAAAGAGTTCTATAGTAGGGTAGAGAGAGACTGAATCTACCAACCGCACCATGGACCAAAACGGAGACAATATAGGGTGGCTTGTGGGGCTCGATGGCCGAGTGGTTTAGATCGCCGGCGATAACGCTAACAACCCGCACGTGTAGCGGGTACAGGCTTGATTCTCGCCTTTGCCCTGGGTGTACTTCCTTTCTCAGTATAAAAAATATAAATTAACTAGCACTGTTGCCACTATATTCGAGATCCGTAGTGAGCCATGGCTGCCGATGACAGCTCAGTACGAGTAGTTCATCTACCCTACTATAGAACTCTTTGGTCCGGCATCTCAGTTTCTTTCTCAAGCACAGTTTCGTCAATAGTACATCTAGAGCAGAACTTGAACCTTATCGGTAAAAGGCCCGTCGATTTACAATCTCGGCCACTGATTATAGTGACTAGAAGAGGTAGTGTATAAAGCACAAACGGAAAGCGGATCCCTATAACTTTGCATGATTGGTACATTTTCTTAGTTGCTTGTTTGCAGTTAACCGTAATGAGAGTAAAACTCACTTTAACAACGAATAGTATTTTCAACCACTTCAAAAATGCATGGCATTGTACTGCAGTTCTTTATTCCAACTTATAAGATCAGTCGCCTTTGGTTAGGTTAGGGTTTTGAATTATCGTCGCACTTCGCACTAGAGCTACACGAGGGCTATTGGCGACGGGCGTCGTATTTTAGAGCCACATTCAAGTGACGAGCCGACACCGGAATACAGTCGCCTTTGGATTGATATCATGTCTTTTACATCAGTTTACCAAATTCGCGCTCCCATTTCAGGGTCGTGTTAAATTATTGGTTGGTTGGTAGGTAGACATATATTTTCAGGCTTGTGTGCTTGGTCGCAAGGACCCGCTTATAAACCATCGTAAAGTAGGACAACACAAGACACACACAAATACATATGACAGATGTTGCCATCTGTCGCCACCTCCACAATTTTGACATGTCTCTGAAGGGGAGGGAAGTTTTCTCCAGGGACCTGTACCCATGGGAAACTGCGCATCTAAATTATCGGAGGTGGCGTGAGAGTCGCTGTATTGGACAATTCTTTTTAGCTCAGTTTGAGGCTGAGAACTTTTACAAATAACACTGAGTGTGAGACAATCGACCACAAAAAAGTTTAACGTGTAGCTCTAGTGTAAAATTATCTGAATATGAAATCAACAGTTTTTCATAAAGTGATACGTCGTTTCTTAGTGCTAGATCACTCAAAAACAACCAAGGGTTTACCATAAAAACAGTTTATATTTGGAGTAAGAGTTAATTTTCCACGTAAATCAAAAAGCATCACTGTATGATGATACTACTCAGCGTTTTTTAGGTAAGAATTTTTATATTATAAGTATTATAAAGTATTTTGATGAGTTACGAAGTATTTTTAATTTACTTTAAAATAAATAAATTTGACAAAAGCAATTTTTTAAAAACATTTTACTCTAGTGGTATTACAAAGATTAAGCTGCGTATGTTTTAGTGAATTGATAAAATAAATTTAGGATTTCTAAAATTGTTTTATGTTATTCAGCTAACAGTTTTAAGGAATTAATGATGAGTGGTTAACATTTTATATTTATTCGTGAAATCATCAAACGAATAAACGATTAATATGCTGTTTGTATGTCTGTTCAAGTTGAAAGTCTCTCAACAAGCATCTAGTTCAACTATTGAAAACTCGAATTAACTACTGAAGAGGAATTTAATAATATGTTGAAAAAACTAATCGTATTATACACTGCTCAAAACAATTAGGGGAGCACTTTGCGAACTTTTGTTACCCCTTTCAGTTACAGCTTCTTATTTTATTATTCTAAAAATCTCCAATTTTGTGACATTCGATTCATTAGAATTCCAGATTCGTAAATTCCATTTGTAGATTCATTACGCATCCAGAATGAAATGGTTAAAAAATAGGGAAATTTTTTAGTTTTTTTAAAATTAAATTTTAGGGGGAGAGGGAATTGGAATCATAAACTGTAGAATAAATTATAACAATAATTTTTTCAAGAAATTATTTGTTGAAAAAGGTAAAACCAATTTCCAAACATCTAAGAATGCAATCGTGAAGACTTTAGGGTCAATTTATTTCATAAAAATGTTTGGGAGTTAATTTTATTTAGTTTAAATTTTTTTCATATTTTATTTAATTAAAAGCAACATTATTTAATTCTTCAAAAGACATGATTCTTCCATCTAACAATAAATAAATGCTAACTCAACTAGAGTGAAAAAAAAATGGCAAGCTGATGATTCCAAATGGAATCATTGGGGGTGAAAGGGTTTAAACCATGTGCTCCCCTAATTATTTTGAGCAGTGTAGTTGTAAACTAGGGAAATAATTTATTTTTGTGCGAAATTGAGCCATGTTTATACTTGACTCTGGGACAGTAGACGAGTTGTAGTGCCAAATCTACCATGACCTGATCTTGGATAGTACGATTTATAGGCACACAAATTTTATTCACCCTTTCCTTTTTCATGGAATATTTGTGTATGATTATCTGGTATTTGTATTAGTGACCATGCCTTCATACCTTGCTCTAATATCCAATCGGCTTGTCAATAATAATAATCTGATCAATCCCGTGCGATCAGAATCTAAATCAAAGTCAGGCTAAAATCAATAGGGGCCTTTAAATTATGGAACTTAACTAAATATTTTGATATAGACGTCGGCGTCGGCTCGGAAAATTTATATTCGACCATACCTCCTGAACCGCTGCTGGTCCAATTATAATGGAATTGCCTTTAAAATCATTGCAAATGTGTTTTTTTTCTGAATATATGATGCATTATACTGTAGTCTATTTTATCCAGCCATTTATCCGCTAAGTGGCTTTATTTCAGAAAATCATGTAATCAGTAATGTATAGCACGTTTTTGTATTTATCTGGACACACATACAACTTCGCTAATAACATGTAACTACGAAGTTGTAGGCCTTTTTATTGTGAAAGGAACATTTTTTCCCCTCCGATTCGGAGCAGTATTTCTTGAGATGCAAAATATAAAATACGATTACGGTTGTACATGGGGCTGGCGGAACCGTTTCGGTTTCTATTCGGTTCGTATCCAAAATTAGCTTCATGTTTTAATGTACAAACCCTGAAAGTTTTATAAATCGTCACTTATGTTCCCACATGTGTACCTAATTGTTGTGAAAAGATCAGATTTACTGAACCGTAACCCTTGGCAAGATTTTTTTCAATTTGGCGATAAATAATTTTTTGTGGCAGCCGTCTGACTTTGACTGATGATTCGAATTCTTTGACTTCGCAACGATGACGTTTTCCGAGCAGCCGGTGTTAAATGAACAAACACGTTTTTCGGCTCTCCTCTATTGCGAAGATAATTCAAACCTTTCCTAGCCTATCCTATCCACTGAACTGAACTGAAACTCTGGAAGAAGCATCCCGATGATAAGCTGGTGAAGCTTTTTTTTGGGTCACTTGGCGACAGCTTTAGGGAGAATATGTGCCATATTTGGCATAACCTCGCCGATCAAAATGGACACTTGACTTGCAGTTTGCATTGGATGTCGCCAATCGCTCGCCAAGAATAGTACTCCAAGGAATTTAAGTTTTAAAGATTGTTGCCGCAATTCTATTTTTTTTTAAGTACATGTTTCCGAAACTTCATTATGTAAACAACCTCCTAAAGCAATAACCTATCAATTTTCTGCTTAAAAAATTCTTGAAAAAGTTGGTTTAAAATGTATATTTTAACAGGTAAAGTATAGGATTGTCGGCAAAAGTTGGGTTACTCTTACAGGGTTGCCGGGCTTCGCCGACCCGTTTGACGAGTGTTTCGATACTCCTTCCAGAGTTTCAGTTCAGTTCAGTGATCCTATCCTTTCGGTTGGGTTTTCAGCCGATTTTGGAAAGTTCGCCAAGGGTTACCGTTCAATAAATTTCTACCGTTTTGCAAAGTTAGATAGCACATGTGGGAACTTAAGGTAGGCGAATACCCAAAATTCTAAAATTTTTACTATTGGTTTAATCTTTTCCAAATTTGCATAGTGATTTCAAATATAATGAACAATGCTTTTTAGACAATTTTTTTTATTTAAATATAATTGTTTTATTTTAAACTGTGTTTTTCAACTAAAAAAAGGGGTTTGCGCTAACACTCCTAGCACAAAAAGTTTTACATTAATTTACCTGAAATTTTTTACAGATGATATTTAAATATATATCTGTGCCATGAACCTCTAACATCTGGTGTAAATATATAATTTTTTAAAAAAAATGTCCAAGTGTAAGTTAATCGAAAAAAATCCTTTTTTGTGTGGTTAATTTATGACATTCTTCTTAATAACTTCTTTTCTTGTAATTTGTATGTAACTCTAGAGGGTCATTGCATGCATCAGTTTAAAACGAAGAATTTAACACATAATTAATGTTTATAGGATGAAAATTCAATGTGGTAGACTTGTTAGCGTAAACCTCGTTTTCAAGTAGAAAAACACCGTTTAAAATAAATAAATCATATTTAAATTAAAAAAAAAAAATGCCTAAATAGTATTATTCGTTATATTTGAAATCACTATACCAAATTTGGAAAAGATTAAAGTAATAGTAAAATTTTTAGAATTTGGGGGAAATTTGGGTATTCGCCTACCTTAAGTGACGAAATGTTTCCTTAAATGGCTTCGTGTAGCTCAAGTTTGACGATAATTCAAACTAAACCTTCTTAAAACGTATAATTTGTCACACTTGCTGCTTGACTAGCAGGGACGTTGATTGATATGAAATAGGTTTCAGTTGCAACTAAAATTTGTTTTTACATCAAAAATAAAATATTACTAGGTATGGTCAAAGCTAGTATTTAAGAAGCTGAATTTGTGTACACAATGCTATTTCCAATTTCTTAGATTGGTTGCTTTTGCTCATTTATACAGTTTTTTTTTAAAATTTAATCTATATTATTCGAAGAAAAAATTTAAATGATTTATGAATATTATTTTATCGTCCTCTTGGTGGAAATAATAATGTCTTGTTCTTCTAAGGTTCAGATTTCAAGGCAAAAAAGCGTTGATTTTAATAATTTTTAATTTATTTCATTATTGAATAAAAATACTTAAAATTATTTTGAAGTTGTTTTGAATGACCTCGAAACATGAATCGGCAACATGTGTCTATATTGATCAATTATTATTCGTTCTTGCAGGGAATAGTAGCATGGTAAGGGAAATTTAATGTTATCCTAAACAATCTAAAAATAAACCTTCGAAATTCTTGACTATTTGCAATTTATCTAGTAGAACTCTAATTATCCGAAGCGTTGCTGATTATCCGAATGTCAGAAAAAATTTTCACAAGGCCTATCTTTTACCTATTATATATTTTTTGAACAAAAAGTTTAGTAGGCATGATATCCCACAGAGGCGGAACAGTAAAAAAAAGGCTCGTAGAAAGGTTTTTGTCGCATATGAACTTTTGTACTAACTATTACTGTTTTTATTTTATGCATTCATCTGTTATTGTTCTGTAGACCACGATATTTTTTAGTTACGTTTCAACAGTTTTAACGACATCATAATACAAATGTTATTTAAAATCGAATAGGAAGTAAAAAAAAACCCTTCCCGTTGAGGGGCTGGAGAGCCCAGTCGGTTAGGCACTCGCCTAGCATGTGAAAAATCCCTGGTTTGGGTCCAGGCATCGCCAAAATAACTGCCGACCTATAAACGGCCCGTGCAGCTTATGTTAATTTGATTGCAGTTCGAAGAGTAATCAGGTAAAATTGTTTGGGTCGTATCATACTATCCGTTCCGGAAGCATTGAAACACAATTTCAGAAGTCGAAAAAGATTGTAGTTGTTTCGTTTTCGGTTTTCACAAATCCAATTATTCTTTGAAAATATGTTTTTTATAATTTTCAAGTCAATAAGTGTTATTAAGGCATTGAAAGAAATTGCACAACATACGTACTGAATGTTGCTGGAATGGATAGTAGGACTGTTTCTCGCTCTAAAAATGAAACAAAACTTTCTTAACATTATTTTAAGTTTTATTTTTAATTTTCGAACAATGATTAAAATTTTCGAAAACAAATACAATAACATGGAAACATTCTATCATGTTCCAAATAATATCTTAACGTTGAGATTTTCCAATACGTTTTGCAAAAAAACCCCAATAAATAATTATTATCGCATTGAATATTTTTTATTTTGACGCCTTTATAGAATTGAACAATAATAAACGATGAAACATAAATAAAAAACTAATGTAAACAATTGAAGAGCTTAATGGAAGAACGTGCTCAGTGGCAAAAAAAGGTGAAAATTGTCTTTAAAGTTTTTTTTTTCGTTTGGATTTGTTGAAAACGGTACAGCTGTGAAAATAAAAAAGTACCCACTTGAGGTTATTTCATCCGTTAGTCACCCTATAGAATCGGACCTTTTTGAGATTGTGCACAATTAACATTCTTAGTAAATTGCACGATACAAAATTTGCATAAGGGGCCGTCTTCATATTAAAAATATTACGATCTTTGAAATTTCCAATAGCAACACCCAATTTTAATAACTTAGAAATGTTAAGCACTCTTGAAAACCCTTAAATCTAAGTTTTTGTTACATTTGGATGAATATTTGACGAGTTATTCAATCGAATCACTTGTGGACCTTTAGGGGACCAACTCTAAAATGACCAGCATGCATGCATGCATGAAAAGCCGTCTTTATTTATCAATTACACACGTAATCTTATACACAGTCCCCTAAAGGGTAATTATAAAGTATTTTGTGATTTACTCAGCAAATTATGAATAAACATTTTTAAAAATTGGGATTTAGCTTAAACTTCTTGTCTTAAACTTATTTCTTTAAAAATATTAAGGGGTTTCCATTCATATTTTTTTAAAAAAAATCAATATAATAATTATTTAAAAATATAAAAATTGTTTTAAATACCCCAACATTGAATGCATTTTGTTTGGGTTATTATAATTTCTTTTCAGTAAAAAATTCGTTTCAATATCTTAATTATTTAGAGATCCGGATAGTTTTTTATGTGCAACTCATTTAACATTATGGGACCTAAACTTTGCACGTCTCTAACTCCTCTAATAATGCTTAAAAATTAACAAAATTTGGCATTTCGCATTAACATAGGTCAGAGATTTGAAATATGGATTCAAAAAGGGGTGTTGCTATTGGAAATTTTAAAGTTAGTGACATTTTTAATATGAAGATGGCCCCTTATGCAAATTTTGTGTCATGCAATTAACTCAGAATGTAAATTGTGCACAATGTCAAAAAGGTCCGATTCTTTAGGATGAATAACGGAGGAAATAACCTCAAATGGGTACTTTTTTATTTCCACAGCTGTACCTGCACATCGCAAAAATATACTGAACTTGAAATTTATGATAAAGGGGAAACTTGTTATCGTTAAAAAAATTTAGTAATATGCACATTGACACCAAAAATGTCACAATTTGTTTTTCAAAAATATCACTTAGCACGTTCTTCCACTAAGCTTTTTACATGTTTTGTTAATTATTTGGAGTGCTATGTCCCGACGTTAATGTACGGTAAAATTTGAATTTCTTTTGGTTGTAGAAAAAGTTTCTCAAGTAAAGTGCAGTTTGAACTTACATCGTGCTCACTATTATTGCATAGCTTTATTTTGATTTATAGCGTTCCCCGAGGCGATACTGAATGAGTTAAATAATACATATTACTGATGACGCAAATCTAGTGACGATCAAGTCAATATAGAAAATAAATGCATGTGCAATTGATGACAACCATCAGCAATTTAACTACAATACTCTCTTCACAAATAACTTGGGTGTAGTTTTAGTGTGACACACTATTTCCAACCAAACTAACCCAATAATCCTATGTGTTCGCCGAATGCCATGAGATAGGCAACCATACCTCCTTTAGGTTCCCTACTCAATTTCAAAGGGGACTGTTCCACAATCAAAATATTTTGAATGCTAAGAAGTGACAGCATATATTATTCGATTTGTTTGCTTTTCAGCTTTACTCCTCTGATCCACCCCCATCCGATGTCCATCTCCCAATGACCCACCGCTGTTCCTCGTCCCTTCGCCACCTACTTCTCTTCGTCTTCATGGCATCCTGCATTATTCTCTTAACCGTCCTCGTCCTTCATTTCTCACTGTCCACGTCCCATTCTAGAAAGTCCTACTCGAGGGCCGAATCCGTGGCCAGGAACGGATCCAACCTTTATTTTCCCTTTGATAAGACCCTGTGGATGAACGACTCTTTGTTGGAGAAGTGTCCGAAAGATTCGTTTCGTTGTGGACGGGGGAACGGATTCTGCCTGTCTCTGGGGAAGAGGTGTGATGGAAAAGTGGACTGTCCTGATGCCGAGGACGAGGTGAATTGTGTCTGTGCTTTCAGGTCAGTGTTACAACCGTCTTTCATATTGAATAGTCAAAAAGGCACCGAGCAATAGTAAAATACGTCAAAATATGTACAATTTTAAGGGGACACTATGTATTTTTATATTTTGCTAGACGATAATTAGCTTTTTTTTTGTCAGAAATTCAGCAAAGTTTTATGAGTTTGATAAGTTATATGGATTCAACAATCAGATGCAGAGAATACTGCTTTCGTCTCAGCGAAGAGATAGTAAGTCATTTTTTAAAGCATGCATTGATTCATCCAACATTGTTGGCGCCAAACAGGAAGATGTTTTATTTAAAACTATCCGAAAGTGGAATACGAGGGCAACCGTTCATTCAACTCTGGTCACCCTGTGTCTAAATTTCAATAGTCGAAATTTAGAGATTAAAGTTGACAGTCAAGTTGCGTTGAGGGTACGGTTGAATGAATGAAATATGGTCTTTTGTAGTCCAGTGAAACGCGAATAAGATATCTCCTATTTTTAGGTTGCCCGCCTCCAAGTTCTGCGACGGCTACCCGGACTGCTTCGATGCCAGCGACGAGTCCCACTGTTCGCGGAGCTGTCCTGGTGGTTTCTTCGACTGCGGGGGAAGCAAGTGTGTGCCGCTCACACAAGTGTGCGACGCAGCACCCGACTGCGACAACTTGGCCGACGAAAACAACTGCTTCCGGTAAATCTATCCGCATCCCTTTACTAACGGAGTTACAAAATTGTGCGGGTATAAAAGAGAATGTTCAATAAAAAATATTAAGCTACATCCACCACCAAGGCTGATAAGGTGTCGGCTCTACTATCGCTCTTTGAGCCTTAGTTCGGACTCCCGGCTCGTGAGTCCAACGTTTCCTGTTCTTAGACCAGCCGGTTCTGGCCCTTTTGGACCCTACAAACGTTTCGCCCCTTTTTGGGATGTCTTCGATGTGTAGGCAGGACGCTTCGCGTCAATACTACAAATCGTTATTTCGATCTCCGAAAATATTGATACTGACGCTGATGACTTGCATCATTCGTTTATTTGAATAAAAAATGACGCAGTTCTTAAAGGAGTTGTTGGCATTGATGCTTTTTAAGGCAGCTTTTTCGATGAAACACTTAACATTTAGTTTCATTGCCTTATATTAGCGTCATCTCTAAGGGGTCGAAAATTGATACACGGAGGGCCTTATCTATCCCTTTATGGCCACTTCAAATGGCACTTATTTAAGGTAATGAGATAATGCCAAGAGTTTTATCGAAAAGACAATCGTATCTGACGATGATCAAGCCCATCCTTCTGTACGTCCTCCACGCTTTTGTAAAGGCTAAGATAACCAGGAAACGATCAGGGACAGCATCTTTCAGAACTAAATTCTTAACCCTTTGCGTCCCCTATGGCTCTGATTTAAGGTTATGATACTGGTTTTATCTTGCCGGTTTCCGTAAATTAATTAACTTGTTCATTTTGAAAGTTACTTACAATCGGAAGTCATTTCTTTCGTCCTAGAAGAGAAAACTGCGAAAAAACGGAGGAATGAAAGACACACATCCGAATTTGAACACACAAAAATAACTTCTGATTTATTCAAATACAATCACAGATACGAACATAACATTTCTTAGTGGTACAAGCGCCACCTAGAGGAATGTAACTACTAAACAAGACTAAATGTTAAGGCTGCTCATCAACCCCATGCCCGGCCCTCCATCGATAGGGCTTGCTAATGGTAAGTTTATGGGGGAAAAATGGTTTTTATTCCAAAAAAAAGCAATAAACTTACGGGAATATTTTAATGCGGTTTTTTTTTCTAAATTCCTAAAACTCCAGTAAAATTGTGCTTTTAGATATTATTTTTTTTAAACGTTATTTACTTTTTTTAATCGAAATTTTTTTCTATTAAAAAAAGTAAATAACGTTTTAAAAAACCCTCTAAAAGCACAATTTTACTGGAGTTTTATGAATTTAAAAAAGTCGCATCAAAATATTCCCATAATTTCATTGCTTTTTTGGGAATAAAAACCATTTCTTCCCCATAGACTTACCATTAGCAAGCCTGGTCGAAGGAGGACGGGGTATGGGGGTGATGAGCAGCCTTAAGAGTTTTATTGAAAACATTGTCTTAAACAGCATCAATACCAGCAATTATTTAAGAACTACGTCATTTTTTATAGAGACCGTAAGTGTTAATACTTGCGCCCCCTGCAGATCAAATGGGTGGGAAAACATTGCACTGACTTCTGTTTGTTTGCTATTAGAGCCATTCCTACAATTATTATTTTTCATATCTTTACATGGTTTTATTAAGTAAAATATCCTGAAATGAGTAAATACAAGTACGACCGAGCGTCCGAATGATCGTGCAAGTATAAAAGAGAATGTTCAAGCTTTTCAAAAATATCGATACCGATGCAGCTGACTTGTACCATGCATTATTTGTATGTAAAATGACGTGTTTTTAAGGTGTTGCTGGCATTGATGCTCTTTAAGGCCACTCTTTCCATAAACATTTGAAATTTAGTCTCATAAACTGAAATCAGCGCCATCTGACGGGGTCTTAAAGGGCTAAAGCAATTCCTTCCTGTCCGGTTTCAGGGCGTCATTTGCCTTTATAACATTTTTTTTGCTCTGCATTCTAAATAAACCATGGCTCTTTTAACAAAATCAAGAAATGAATACAACAAATTAAGGATTTACATTTTTTTAAAAATAAAGGCAAATGTCTTCAATCACTTAAGGTAGGCGAGTACCCCAAATTCCACAAAATTCTAAAATTTTTACTACGACTTTAATCTTTTCCAAATTTGGCATAGTGATTTTAAATATTATTTATTTAATTTAAACGGTGTTTTTCAACTAAAAAAAGAGGTTACGCTAACAAGTCTACCACATTGAATTTTCCTCCTATAAACATTAATTATGTGTTAAATTCTTCGTTTTGAACTGATACATTCAATGACTCTCTCTAGAGTTACATTCAAATTACAAGAAAAGAAGTTAAGAAAAATGTTATGAATTAACTAAAAAAAGATTTTTTTTTTCGATTAACTTACTTGGACATAAAAAAAAAACTATATTTTCACCAGATGGTAGAGGCTTAAAGCACAGACATATATTGTTATAGCATCTGTAAAAAATGTGAGGTAAATTAATGTAAAACTTTTTATGCACAAGTGTTAGCGTAACCCCCTTTTTTTTAGTAGAAAAACACCGTTTTAAATAAATCAATTGTACTCAAATAAAAAAAAGTGCCTAAAAAGCAGTGTTTATTATATTTGAAATCACTATGCCAAATTTAGAAAAGATTAAAGTAATAGTAGAGAATTTTGGGTACTCGCCTACCTTAAACTATTACAACTGGAATGTTTAAAAACTATTTAAGACAATAAAATTTCCATATTCTTAGAAACTTATAATTTTATTTTACGATTGTCTACCAGTACTTTTGTTAAAAAGCAAGAAATATGATATTTTTTGAAAATGCTAAAATTATCTGTAAGCGGTTCAATAGTCATTTTATTAAAAAATGCTAGTTTCTCTTTATATTGGAAACTGGTGGTATCCGAAAGCAGTAAATAGAGACCCTGTGTAGAGACCGGAAGCATAGATGCGCGAGCCTTATGCAAGCCAAATGGGGAAAAACTTGTGGGTAAAATTTCCAATGAGTTCTATTTGTTTTCTATTAGAGCCATTTCTACAATTATTTTTCATATCTTTTTCTTAAATAAAATATCCAAAAAGTAGTAAATACAAGTGCTATGTAGTAGGATGCACAAATTACGAGGAGACGAAATAACGTAAAATACATTATATCCTGATAAAATAAGCTCAAGAGCCAGGTTTTTTTTAGAGTCAGACAGGCTTGGATAGTTGACATTTTTTTATTTTGCTGGAAATTACAGAATACGTTCTTTATGAAAAACTATTAGACACGTATATTATTGTTTTTGCTAAAAAAAAATTTTATTAAAGTTTTGGGGGGTCAAAGTTAAAGATCGTCCGTTTTTCGAAGAAAAATGAGCCAAATTTCATATGACAATACTTTTTGCGCCAAGAGTTAAAAATTGCTGTGATAGTTTTTTCGTGTTCTAATTGTTCCATAGTACATTTTAGGACATAAAAAGTTATGGTTGACATTTGGCACAAATTTCCAAGGCCATTCAAAGTTATTCAATTTTTTTTCTGAACTTATGACCTTTAATATTTTCTTATGCCAACAGCGAACCAAATGTGTATATGATCTAATGAATGCATACTAAAGAGAAGTATCCAAGAATAGCAAATAATGGGCTGTGACAATTTTGGTTACAGAAATATTTGACCTTAAATTGGCCGAAAATCCAAAATTGCACGACTTTCGAGGTCATTCATTCCTTGTGTCAACATTGGAAATGTATAAAATTAGCTGGAAAATAATCCGTATGCATTGCAGTAACAAAATCGATTCGCAAACCTATGAGTATTTGCTCTAACTTTATTCCATGATTCCTTAAACTTTGAAAAAAAAAACGCAAAATTTTGTGTTTGATTCAAAGTTTGGGGCTCTTTAACTCTTTGTATCAAAAGTAACCAGTAATAAAATTAGCTGGAAAATTATGTTTATGTATTGTGGAAATAAAATAAATTCACAGAATTATGGTTATTTGCTTTAATTTTATTTAGTGAGGCTCTAAACTTTGAAAAAAGCTCACAATTTCGAGCAATTTTGTGTTTTCTGCAAAGTTTAGAGCTCCTTAACGGCTTGCGCCAAAAGTAACCAGCTATAAAATGAGCTGGAAACTAATTCTTATATATTGCAGAAACAATATAATTCACAGACCTATGGGTATTTGCTCCGATTTTACTTAATGAGGCTCTAAACTTTGCAAAAGAACTCAAAATGTCTTGCTATTTTATGGCCTGAAATATGCCCAGTGCATATTTCAGGCCATAAAATAGCACTGAAATATGCCCAGTGCATGTGAAAAATGTTCACATACAACGGGCATGTTTCAACACTCCAAAATTTTGAGTTCTTTTGCAAAGTTTAGAGCCTCACTAAATAAAATTGGAGCAAATACCCATCGGTCTGTGAATTGATATTTTTTCTGCAATACATAAGGTTTATTAACAGCTAATTTTATAACTTTTTACTTTTGGCACAAGCAGTTAAGTAGCACTAAACTTTGCAGCAAACACAAAACTGTGCGTTTTTTCCAAAGTTTAGAGCCTTATTAAATAAAATTGCAGCAAATAATCATAATTCTGTTAATTTATTTTATTTATACAACACGAAAAGATTATTTTCCAGCTCATTTTATTACTGGTTACTCTTGATACAAGGAGATAAAGAGCTCTAAACGTTGCTGAAAACATAAAATTATGCGTTTTTTTTTTCAAAGTTTAAAACCTCATTAAATAAAATTGAAGCTAATACCCATAGGTTAATGAATTGATTTTGTTTCTGCACTATATACGGATTATTTTCCAGCTAATTTTATACATTTCCAATGTTGGCACAAGGATAAATGACCTCGAAAGTCGTGCGATTTTGGATTTTCGGCAAGTTAAAGATCAAATATTTCTGTAACCAAAAGTGCCACCGCTCATCACTTGCTATTTTTGGGTACTTATCTTTGGTATGTACTCATTAGGTCATATACACTTTTGGTTCACTGTGGCAAAAGAAAATATTGAAGGTCATAAGTTCAGAAAAAATACATTTTTTCGAATAACTTTGAATGGCCTTGGACCTTTGTGCCAAATATCAACCATAAGTTTTCATGGCCTAACATGTTCTATGGAACAAGCAGAACACGAAAAAATTGTCACTGCAATTTTTAACTCTTTGCACAAAAAGTATTGCCATTTGGAAGTTGGTTCGTTTTTCTTCAAAAAACGGACGATCTTCAACTTTGACTCCCCAAAACTTTAATAATTTTTTTTTTTTACAAAAACAAAAAGAAACGTATCTAATAGTTTTCCACAAAGAGCTTATATTCTGAAATTTTCAGCAAAATTAAAAATGTCAACTGTTCAAGTCTGCCTGTTTTGCCCGGTTTTTAAAAAAACTGGCTCTTAAAACTAAACTTTACAACAATGAAAAAATATTCGTACCAAACATTTAATAATTTGTTATGTGGAACACAATGTTAACAAAACCTTAGCGGCGATTCTTTACCCACAAGTTTTGCGGTATTCCGTTCTAAGAGCGCATTGTCGTTTTTCTTTGCGGTCTCTTATACAAATAAGGGACTGATACATGGTTAGCTGTTTCGATATCGATATTTTTAAAGAGCTTGAACATTCTCTTTATACCCGCGCAATTGTATAGCTCGGGCCATAAAGGCTAGGATAGCATAGTTAACATTTAAACGAATAAGTTTGTTTTAAAGCCTTTCAAAGGTTTAAATATCTCTCCAACCTCCGCAAAAAAAAGCCTCCCGATATTTGCTTTAACCCGGCAGCACTCGCCTGAGGTCTAATGGACCCCAGATAGAATTAAATACACTCTAGATCTGAAACTGTGATTGGATTACCATTATAAGGATTTTCTCTATTGAAATTGATTTTAACATTAACTCTCCCAATTGTGTCTAAGGGAACTAATGTAATGGTTTACGGCTGCACAGACACCGGTTGTTATTTATCTAACTAGCTATTAAAAAAAATAAAATTATCGTCGTTTAGTTCTTTCTCAAGAATTAGGTAGCGCTAAGATCGAAAATTTTAATTATCCATTAAAATCTGACGAATTATAGTACATTTCGAATAAACAGAGCTGCAATGGGAAAGTTTAATTATGCCAATCACAAATCAATCGTTAATACACTCTTAAAACAAACGAGTGAAATCCACTCCAATAGGAGAAGTGCATTTTTGACACTGAAAAGGAGTGAATATTAACTCAGACTGAGTTAAAATCACTCGTTTGGAGGGATCCTGTCGGAGAATTGATCCACTCCTTCAGGAGAAGTGCATTTTCTAGACTGGAGGAGTGAAAATTACTCAGACTGAGTTAAAATCGTTCGTTCGTTTAAAGAGTGTAGTGTATTAGTTCCGTTCGACACTTTGAAGGCGCTAGGCATCAGATTGAGTTCCCGATCTAGAAGATTCTTAGTCTACGCTAAGCTAGCGCGAGTTCTGCCGGGTTAATAAGACTGGGTACTCAATATTTTAAACGAATAAGTTTGTTTGTTTTTTTAGTCTTTCCAGGGACTTAAACATCTCATCTGACGTTGGCTCCGGCCTCCGCAACGGATTTCTGCTTCGCAACCAGCGCGGATCCTGGCTACCAGTATGCGTCAACCCGCACGACCGCATGCAGAGTGCGCTGGCATCGTTTACATGCGTCGGTGTCACTGGAAACCCAATGGCTGGCAGCTGGCATCAGCAAAAAAGATTCGGAACACTGGTGCCAGCTGATTCGCAATATATTTATCACTACATGGGCAGGTATTTATACACTTTATTCAAATGTGTATAGTAGGGTGGGCCGAAAAAAACTTTTTTATTTTATTTCGGATCGTTTTAGTGCGGAAAAGTTGCCATTGGTCAAGGCATGAAAAATGCACTAATTATTTTTTTAATTACTTTATCTTCCGTTCGCGCAAAGCCATCAAAGTTGGAAAAAATTGTCAAAATACGAATTATTTTATAATTTTTTTAAGCACGATAGATGTTTTTAGTTGCGTTCCTATTCATCAATTAACTACTAAAAGTACATAATATCAAAATATATGCACTTATCATACATTTGTGTCAGATCTTCCGGCCACGCAACGTAGTACAAAATGAGGGAAATTCTTAGTTTTTGCAAAATTGACAGATCTGACACAAATGTATAATAAGTGCATATTTATTGATTTAAGTAGTTATTTCATGATATAGGAACGCAACTAAAAACATCTATAGTGTATAAAAAAGTATAAAATATTTCATTTTTTGACAATTTTTTGCATTTTTCCTGTCTTTACCAATGGCAACTTTTCCGCACTATAGCGATCCGAAATAAAATAAAAAGATTTTTTCGCCCCACCCTAATGTGTAGTCCGCCTGTCACTTTTTAGCATATGAAATATTTTGATTGTGGAAGAGTCAGGGCCTGATCTTGGAAAACTCGGACTATAGGCACCAAAAATTTTTGGGGCCCTTATAAGGGAAATTTTGTCTATGTTTTTGCTTCTAATATATGGGCTTCTTTAAAGTATTGATCAATATTGATTATGTTTGGTCAAAGTCAAGCTAAAAATTAAGTAGGATCACAGATTTTTCTATAATTTACTGAGTTTTTGGGGTTTACTGCATTTAGCATATCAGAAACTAAATTTAGAGGCTCCTAAAATTTGGGGCCTTAGAGTAGATAAGGCTCTGAAAAGAGTCCACTTTAAAAGCAGGTTGAGAACCTAAAGGAAGCAGGGTTGCCAATCCCATCGTGTTCGGCGAGCACAGGGGATTGTTGTGGAATTTTGGTTAGAAATAATGTATCACACTGAAACTACGCATGGGTTATTGGTGAACTTAGCATTATAGTCAATTGCTGATGACAGTCATCAAATTGCACATGCATTTCTTTTCTACCTTGACTTGATCGTCAACAATTTTATATGTAGTATTTATTATTTACCACGTTCAGAATTACCTCGGCGAACGCTGTAAGATAAAACAAAGCTACGCAATGATAATGATCCCAATGCAAGTTCGAACTACCTTTTAGTTGAGAAACTGTTTATAAACCTTAAAGAAATATGCTCCTGCAAAAGCAATCCATCGACAAACTTAGTAGCTCTGGACTGAACAAAAATCTTCCTTGCCACTTTTCGTTCTACGAGTGATAGTTTCGACTTGCCTAAATCACACGGCATAGATACTGAAAAGTGATAGGAGGACTATAATTTAATCCCATTTATAATTCTTTTGAAAAAAGTTTCGATAAAAAATTCTACTAATTTCGCTACAATTAAAAGACAGGGAAGGCGCTTCTGAAGACAGGGAATCCCCTTAATTTTTTCCCCCAAGTTGTTCAACAAAAATAGAAATTTTATTATGACTCTTTGATTACTTTTTTCATTAATTATTATACATTATATTTTAGTTGTTCAACAAAAATATAACGTATATTAATGATTCATGTTTTAATAGCGATGATTGGGAAGGAAATTTGCTAAGCGAAAATAAAGTTTCTGCCTAAGTTTTTCTAAATAAACTTAAGTTAAATGAAGTCTGTGGCACTGAAAATTTCATGTTGGGCAAATTTAATTGCGCAAAAAACTAATTTTAAGGACTCAAAGTTAACGAATTTATTCGGTAAAAGGAAGGTGTTACTGATATTTAAAAATGAATCGTTGGTGCGCGTTAACACACTGCATATTCAACTTGCAAGACCAGAAAAACTCTCCCTAACAGTGACGTTAATTTTTTTCGTCCAGGCACGTGTTAAGGAGAGCTTATCTTGTAAGTAGAGTTGGTAGAGGTTACCCACAGCCTACTCAATTTCTAATGCAAAAGAAGCTCGCCCAAACATGCTCGCAGACGGTTAGTTTAACGTCATAATTCCGAGTGACGTTCCGAAGATGAGGACAACCGATTTCGAAACCTGTTCGTCGGAACCAATTCTTCACGCCTGACAACATTTATAAGGTTCCGAGTGCGTCCAAAGTAGTTTCTCCGTCTTCGTCACTCGGTACAGTGACGTCAAAATTTCCGTCCACGGTCAGGTTTCGGAGAGCCTCTCTGACCTTGTCATTTAAGTTGGCAGTAGTTTAATTTGCTTATGAATCTATCTTTATCAGGTTCATCAAATGGCGTGGTTGCGTAACACGCAGTGGCCTTTGGGTGCAGTGTTCCCCCGCCCAGTGCGGTGTTCCGCCACGCCCGCTGCTGCCAGCGCCCTCGCGAGGGCGTATTGTTGGTGGAGTAGTTTCCCGACAGGGGGCGTGGCCGTGGCATGCAGCTGTCTACAAGAACGGGACGTATGCTTGTGGTGCTACACTAGTCGGCGACCAGTGGTTGATATCTGCAGCTCACTGTTTCATCAATTACAGGTTAGAAACAGCAGTTTCATTAAAAGTTACTAAATTGTAAACGTTTTCCGCATACTGAACGTATATATATATTCAAGACAACGAGGTGGAGGAGGATATTCGTTTGTGGGAAAGAAGACAATATTTGACGTAACTATGACGTCACCCGTAACCCCTCTATTTTAAACGAATGGACAACTCTAGTTTAAGCGAATGGACAACTGGCACGATCACGCCTATAAAGGGACGTTACAGTTACTTATAGCATTGTATTCTATCCCGCAAACAAACCACTCTGCGCCCTGTTCGAATTGTAAATTAGCTGCTGGGTGATTTGTTTGTCTGATCACGGCCCCACTCGATCCTTTCCGTTCACAACACTACACTTAATACGGATGTTGCAAACAATTCGAATACCATATATCTGCTGGAATCGCTGTTGCACTTTTCTCGCGTTAGATGGCGTTGATTGCCCACCTCAATCGTTCGTTTTTTCGTGCTCCTAACAATATAATATTGTCAAGCCTTTATATGACGAGATTTACAAGAAAGTTTCACAATCAAATATTTAGAAATGTAGTAATTTAGAGCATGTGCAAAATCAAGTTCCTTAATTTGTAAAAAACTCATATTTATTATTTTTAAAAATGTTGTAAATAATGCTACAGATGAATGCAATGCTATGGCAAAATTTCATTTTAAACCGAAATTAAAAGGAAGTATTTAACATTTACATAAAAGACACATATAGATTAACTTTTACATTTAAAATACATAAACAGCTACACATTTCTGTGTAAAAAAATTCAAATTGTTATAATATTTTTAATTTATTTATTTACTAGTTGGCCCGGCCATGTGCTGCTGTGGATCAATGAAATTCATATTTGTTAAACTTTATTTTTTACTTTTCAAAAGTTCCACAGCAATTAGACAAATGATGTGGTCATATATTAAAGTAGAAAAGCGTTTCCTAGTGACGGTTTATAAAGAGATATAATTGTGTGTATTCATTTATTTTACAAGAAACATTAAACTGCACATGCCACTGTGTTGTATTATTCCCATTCAGATATTGACATATTAAATAAGCTTATCAATGCAGCCTTAATTTTATAATAGAATGGTTTCCAAGTAACTTGCTTAGTGTATAAATATTAAGAAAACAAAGTTTATGTATTTTAATCTAATGCCAAATAAAAATAGGAAAACTCTCAATTTGATATATCATTTACTTGTGCAAGTCTAGAGCCTGTTTTTTACTGTAAAATATCTGAGTGTTCAAATAGATGAAAATCTCAAGTTCAAAAGTCACGTTTTACAGATTTTAAGAAAATCGAGATTTATCTTATATAATTTTTATCAAAAAAAAAAAAAAAACTAAGTTAACTCAGATTTTTTTTTTTACAAATTTGTATTACTCCTGGATCCTGGGTGCATCCCTTATTTCTTTGCAGCATTTCCATTATTTATTTTACCAAATTTATTAAATTATTTCGTCCTTACCTATTACTATTGATATATTTTTTTTTAAAATTCAAATTGTCACAATTATTTTTAATTTGTATATTTATTATACAAGAAACAGGAAAAATTGCACACGTTCAAATAAAATTAATTTTTCAATTATTTCATACCTTCCTAATGTAGATTCATTTTTTTCAAAAAATTCAAATTGTTACAAGATTTTTAATTTGTATATTCATTTATATTATACAAGAAACAGAATAAACTGCACACATCAAATTAAAATCTACATTATAATTGTCTCATTACTGCGTATTATTATTGATATAATTATTTTTTTAAAAATTCAATTTTCAAAAAAATAATTCAAACCTTCAGCATGCATTATAAAAATTAATTTAAATCTCTGAACAAGTGGACACATCTTAAAGTTTCATTTATTCTTAAAATATCCAGATTATATTATTACAAACGTTAAACTGACAACCTCGTTTTATATGCAGTATATTAGCATATACATTAGTTTCAAATTATTTTTTGCGATTGAAACGATAAACAGAAACAAACTGCGTATATACGATACGACAAGGAAAGTGAGGTGGACGGTAGGCGCCCTCTAGTGGCATGGGGGAGAAAAAGTGATTCCGGAATTCAGCGCAATTGCAGCAGCCGTATTAGGTAGTGTCACGCAGGGAACGGATCGAGTGGGAACGTGGTCGGATTTAAAATAACAGTTGGGTATAATGTGGGCGTGCCGTTCCAGTTATCCTTTGCCACTTATTTTCTCCGGGCGTTACAGGAAAAGCATTTGTCAGCCTGCTAAAGCAAGAGAATGTCGTGAACATATACCTACGAGTTCAAGCTGATATTGAGTGACTATAGTGTCATTTCACTCAAAATAGCATTTTTATAGATTTTGTATGATACAGGGTGTCCCACAATGGACAACCTGTTCTTAAAAGTTAATAAAAAAAATGGAAAGATATTAACACAATTCTTGCAGAAAACAAATGAGTCATGTCTGGATTTTGATATGGAACACTTTATTATGTTACGTTTATTATTTTATTATGTTATTACACTTCATTATGTCCAATGCAACCGTCAGATGGCGCTTTAATACCACGAGTTGGTTGCATGGAAGAACTAGACATGCGTAACACCGAAAATTACCTAGGTCATAAATGTTCAGTTTTGACCACGTGTCCTTATTTTTGGTGTATAAGCATTGACATTTATTTCATACAGCCAACACACGGATTGAAGCGCCATCTTTCGATTAAATTAAACATTATTAAGCTTAATAACGTAATAAACCTAACCAACATAATAACGAGTTCCATATCGAATTCCAGACATGATTCATTCGTTTTCTGCAAGAATTGTGTTAATATCTCTATCCATTTCTTTTTTATTAACTTTTAAAAACAGGTAGTCCATTTTGGGACACCCTGTAATTTAACCGAACACCGAACTAAACCATCCGAATAAGAAGACCAATTGCACCCTGTATCATACAATATCGGTAGTTGAATATGCAACATGATACCGATGGTTTGGACTGAATAAGGAGGAGTAACATTTGAATAAAAAAATTCAAAGTTTCGACTAAGGATTTTTTTAATGCTCAAAGTAAACAAATTCATATTACCTTGTATTTTATATGTGATGCACACGGCAGTACACAAGCGTCTTGAATTTGGTGTCAAATGTTCTGGTTCGCAACTAGGTTTCACTGGTAATCTACCATACATTTTTTCTTTTGATTTAAATTGAGGATATATCACAGTATAAAAATATTTTTTCGGTGATTTATTTTAAAATATGTATTAAAAAAATCCATTTAAAGTGAAACAACTTTTTTTGAGTTGAGATATTAAAAACTAATCATTTTAAATAAAGAAAAGCTATTAATGGTTAAGAAATAATAAAACAAAACAGATTGATAGCTTTTAGAGTTCCTGAGAGAAATGCTCCTAACAGTTTAAAAACCTTATATTTCAGGAAATGCAAAAAAAAATATAGGTTAGATTTACAGTCTCTGAAAAAGGGTTATAGAAAGGAAACTACTAAACAGAAATCGATATTATGGTCTTAAATGAAAGCTATAAATATGCAGATTAAAAATAAAGACAGAAAATGGGCAAATTTTGACCTAAACACCCATCTGACACATAATCCTTTAAGACCCGCGGAGAGATGGCGCTGATTTAAAATTATGAGACCAAATTTGGAGTTTTATCGAAAAATAAGCTTTACACAGCATCAATGCCAGCAACTCCTTAAAAAGAAACTCATTTTTTATACAAATAGCGAATGTTACAAGCCAGCTGCTTAGGTATCGATATTTTTGAAGAGCTTGAACATTTTCTTTTATATTCTCACGGATAGCTTAGCCGAAAAAGGGTATGGACAAAACTTACTTTTTCAGGTTCAACTACTATGAGGTTCAGTTGGGAATGCTTAGACGTCGATCGTTCAGTCCTTACCAGAAGACATTCCACATTCAGCGAGTGTTCCCACATCCGAAGTTCAACGTTGTCACCCTAGAGTATGATCTAGTTTTGCTTCGTACGGCCCGTCGCATACCCTTCGATCTTCACATTCGCCCAATTTGTTTACCTGGAAAGTCAGAACAAAGGATGAACCAGGTTTGAAGTATATGCCTGTCACTTTTTAGCATCTAAAAAATATTTTGATTGTGGAACAATCCACTTTGTAGACAGGTAGGGTAGACTGACCAGTTAGTGAACAAGCCCCGAACATTTAGTAAATATAATTTAAGAAAAAACGGACTGAAAATCATTCCACTATATGGATTGGCAACACTGACTTTCTCCCATGTAGTAGGAAGCTATCTGACAAAGGTTGCTTGTCCTAGTCATTATATCCTGGTATTCATTCACTGGCGAACGTGACGTCTTAAGCGTTCATATTCACTGGTTAGTCAACCCTACAGAACCTAAAGGAGGCAAGGTTACAAATTTCATGGTGTTTGGCGAGCATAGGGGTTTGTTGGGTAAGTTTGGTTGGAAATAGTGCGTCACTCTAAAACTACACATGAGTTATTTGTGAAAAGGTGTACAGGGTGGTTATAAAATAACGCTTACTATTCGGAGTTTTTTCTGTAGCTTGAATGAATAATCCAAATGCATCAAAAATTGAGACACTAAGAAGGGGAAAAGAATGGAATCATAAAAAAAGATAGAATCCTAAACAAGAATCATAAAAAAGAATAATCATAGAAAACAAACTCGTCTCTTGACCGGGGCTCTAAATTACGAGGCGTCTTCAATTTTGGCCAATGACGACCAACACAGCTAATTACGCCTCGTAATTAAGATCCCTGGTCAAGAGACAAGTTTCTTTTTTTTCAAAAAGAATGGAATCATAAAAAAGAAACTCGTCTCTTGACCAAGGTTCTACATTTTGAGGCATAGAAAATTATGGCTAATTACGGCCAACACATCCAAGTACGCCTCGTAATTTAGAACCGTGGTCATGTGACGAATTTGCTTTTTTATGAGTCCATTTCTCTCTTCCCCCTCCCCCCTCTTGATTAGTAAGTGTCTCAAAGTTTTTTTGCATTTGGATTATTCATTAAAGCTACAGACCACACTGAATAGCGAACGTTATTTTATAACCACCCTGTATTTTAGTTGAATGCTAATATAGCCGTCAACGATTACACGTGCATTACTACCTTGACTTGTCGGCAATCGATTTTCAACTGTTGTATGTACTTTTTAACACGTTTCGTATCACTATTTATAGGGAATCGCTATTAAGTTTAAATATGCAATAATAGTGAAACTGAATTACGTTCGCACTACGCTTTAATCTGTTTCTAAACCTTAAAGAAATATGCGCAGATAAGAAAAAATGACTCGCCAAATGTAAAGCACCTCATGCCTAAACCAAAATCTTCTTTATCCTTTTGCGAAGTAGACTTTTCCACAATCCAGATATTTGAGGTGCCACCGTATGACAGACGATTTATATATGTTATTTAAATCAACAATTTTTAAACGACTGTTGATAAACGACGAAGACATTTAATAAAAAGCGTCGTGTAGAGAATATTTTTTGTATTACATAATCGTTTTTCTCTTATTCAAAACCAGCCACATACCAAATTTGTTAAATTAATCATTCAACTTAATTAAATTTTAACTGAATGTGCTTAATATGAGATTAGTTTCCCACGATCGTTGACAGTTTCATTATGGCTAGGTGCCCTTCATTTCACGGTTAAATTTGTTTCTTCATAAAACTAAAAACAAGTTTTGTTCCATCTTGATCTCAAAAATTAAAAAAATTATTCATTTTAAAGAAAAATGTGATATTATTAACAATGTTTCTGTAAAAGAACTAATATCGATGGACAAAGTTATTGATGGTAGTATATTTCTTTACTTACCAGTATTTTTATATAAAATTCAGATATATAAGTTTTTTTGCATTGCTTTATGGTTAGTATTTATCTAATGGTTTTAAACACAATTTAAAAATCTAGTTTTTCTTGAATTAGAAAGACTGGTAATACTTAATAGAAGATACTAGACATAGGCAGCCTTTTTAATTTTTAATGATGCCGGTGAAAAGTGAAAATTTGACTGACGTCTAGAAATCGAAAGCTCCTAAATCAGGGGTTCCCAACCGGTGGTACGCGTACCACTGGTGGTACGCGGGAATATTTCAGGTGGTACACGTGAGTGATGTGAGCAACATGCTATAAATAGCCACTCTACGCATGTGCAGTGAGCACGCAAACATATTACTCATTATTCTAAACTTTAACATGATATTAAGAAGAAATCTTTAATTAACTTCCAGGATCTGATTTTGCCGAAATTGTATTATTTTTTACTTGCATGTTTTAGACCTATAGGTAAGAAACAAAACCGTAAATTAATACCATTTTAGTATTTTTAATTCTTCTTTATTATAAGCATGTCATAAATAAACAAATATCTAACCATTAAATACGAAATTTTCTCAGGAATTTTACTCAAAAAACATTTGAACATTTTCAGAAAAGTAAATATTATACGCTTATTAGGTCTGGTGGTACGCCAAAATTTCTCAAAAAGTCAAGTGGTACGCAGGTTCAAAAAGGTTGGGAACCCCTGTCCTAAATCGATGCGAATGACGACCAGTGACACGAGGACTTACAATTATAGAAGGAAATTGTGGTTTCCGTGTTTTGTTTTATTACGATAAAGTTTTCATTTAAATGTGTGTAAGTTTTTATCTACTCATGATGCTTTTAAATTTAATGAATAAAATATATTTATTAATTGGACCAATTAGTAAGGTGCCACAGATAATTAAACTCAACTATTTAAGTTGCCATTCAAAGCAATTTTTAAAAAAAAAAGAAATTACAAACCAACCTACAAAGTATTAATAACTGCAAAAATTAATACTCAAAAATACCAGAAAGAGCTGGTCGGGATCTAATGTTCAAGAAAACTTAAATTAAAAAGGGGCTGGGGAGCCCAGTCGGTTAAGAACTCGCTTAGCATGCGGAAGGTCCCAGGTTCGGGTCCGGGCATCGCCAAAATAACTGCCGACCTATAAACGGCTCGTGCAGCCAAAAATGTCCGACGAATAATACCCCGTGTAAGGGAGTGCACGTTAAATATCCTTTAAAGTCCTAACGCTTCGTACGATGTCGCCCTTAACGGTTGCGTTGGGTGTCTATTCAGGTTTGGGCTCGTCACCTGACTGTGGTTCTAAAATATGACGCCCGTCGCCAATAGCCCTCGTGTAGCTCTAGTGCGACGATAATTCAAACCTAACCTAACCAAAAGTAAAAAATAATTTAAGCAGTCGGACCTACATGAAAAGAATTTTGGAACGAACTGGCTCAGTTTTCCTTTTATCTCTGAAATGGAATACTTTTTGATTGCGCAGTAAGGTGGTGCAGTAAAAGTGCATCGAAAATATATATTATCCCCTTACAATCCCTTCAGATGGTTTTGATTTACGGTTCTGAGACTAAATGTTAGGAGTGCTATCAAAAATTGTTTGCTTAAATGGCATCAATGCCAGCAATTCCTTAAGAAATACGTCACTTTTTGTACAAAACTAGGGGGCAAAGAACCCAGCTCGCTACCGCTCACCAACCCCAGGGAATTGCTACGCAATTAGTATTTGTTTGCTCCGCAAACAAACACGCAGAGTCATAAAAATTGTAAACTTAAGGGGTCAAAGGAGTCTTACAAATGTCCAAAGAAGGTACTACAAAGCATAGTTTGATCTTTCATGTAATTTTTTAACTACTCAATATATAAGTATAATTTTTTTATATGTAATTCTACAAGATTTATTTATTCTAAAACAAATTTTAAAAAGAATGAAAATTTAGCCA
Source organism: Hylyphantes graminicola (assembly GCA_023701765.1). Taxonomy (NCBI): domain Eukaryota; kingdom Metazoa; phylum Arthropoda; class Arachnida; order Araneae; family Linyphiidae; genus Hylyphantes; species Hylyphantes graminicola. The sequence continues at coordinate 14,244,454 of CM043112.1, forward strand.
AAACTAAAATAAATTATATTAAACATAAAGCTATTTGAACACATTGGGATTAGGCTTGCTCGATAAATTTTGAGGTCAAAATTGAAAAAATGACCAAGAAAATGACTTTATATTGTACAAAGACTTATTCCTAAATTATCAGCTCAAACTTACAGCGACGGCTGGTGGTGTCATTCTTGGTGGGGCAGGTGCGTGAGTCGTAGCCTGAGCCACAGTAGCGGCACCTAGGGCCCATGGAGCAGTGCATGGCAGTGTGCCCATCATGCTGTCAGGCATAGCACTGCGGGATCCTTGATGTCTTCTGATAGACCTCGAACTTGGTGTTGAGCAGGCGACAGATGCTAAATGCCGGCTTGAAGCTCCCCGTCCTCACTACCGAAACTTGGAAGTATGGGAGGGGGGCTTGGGTCAACTGTACCACTCGGGATGTGATGAATCCAAGGGCATTGACTGCTTCGGCAATCCAGGCACACTTGAATGATTATTTTTAAAAATTTGGTTTAAAAAATAAAAACTGGTAGTTATTATTTAAAAAATACGCAATAGAAGTACAGGTGGGTATAATTAAAATTCATGAATTTAACGAGCTCTGGTAGAAACATTATATATAGCTTTTTATCATCCATCACAAGCTATACATTATAATAAGGAAACTTTGCGTTAGCCGAGTTCATTTCAAAATAGGATTGTTGGAAAAATCTACTTCACTCAAAAAATGCGGCAACCCATAATCTGGCGAAAATTTCTCGCCAAATTAGCCACTTGCAGAAATTGGCCGGTTTGATGTTCAGAATCGCATTTAGAATTACAAAATGAACTATCCATTTTAAAAGAAGTGTGGACAAATTAATACCACATCGGTTCAAACCAAACCTATAAAGTGTCCCCCAAGAGGGCAATTTACAATACCACTAAAGGTATAGAAAGTTTAATTATAAAATTCTTTAAACATTTATAGTTTTAATTAAATGTGGGTCGTATGTATAAAATAGGTTTGATATTAAGTATTTTTAAATCTTAGAATGGCAAAAACATTTTCAGTAATGGATATGTATCAATAAAAATTTATGTGGAGCAATGCTTTTTTGTAAATAAAATAATTGAGCATTTTTGTGACAATTCTAGTTTGGCGACTATCAACTGTAATGTGCAAATCACATGCCCTTTGCAATATTTCTAACTGGATGTATAGGGTTTTGATAAATGTCTTGATTGTTGGTTTCAATATTAAGTAGATAATGCTACCTGTTGGAATTCTAAAAGTTGTTTCATAACACATGTATGCTTTAAAAAAATTTAAAACTGTAAAAGCTTACCTATTTAATTTGGAATTCGTTAATTTAATTACCATTGGTGAGATATTTTAGGCATTCTTTTTTGCATTAATAAATTCAGGGTGAAGTATAGCTTCCTCTAGATATTAGACCTTAATTAGGGTGTATGGTGCTTCAGCAATTGTTTATTTTTCAGCTATTGTATCTTTTTTTAGAGGGATCAAGGCAATTTAATCGGGTTTTTTTCACCTGTCACCTGAATAATATTTTCATTTTTCTCCTTTTTTTGGCTTTTAAAACAGGTTAGCCTTTTCCATTGATGACAACTGTAAAAGTAAATTCAGATATATTTATACTCTAATAATATTTATGAGCTACTTGCGTCCTCACTGATTAATAATAGACAAAAATTATATAAATATCTTATTAATTGTCCTTCTAAAATACTATTTAATTTTGAAAGGTGGTTTAGAAAATGTGTCAAATTTTAAGTTCTGTATGTTGAGTATTTATCAGAAGTATATCTATATAGGGGTTTGTTTTATTTCAGGGTATTTAAAGTGATTTATTATTATTAATTTATAGATTTTTATTTGTTAAATATTTTGTTGCTTGTTAAGATATTTAATCTTTGTTTATGTTTAAAGCTTTATTAAATGTTATTCTAAATGTGATATTATTGTAGAGAAAAAAATTTCGTGTTAAATATTTAAAAATTAAACTCTAAGATAGTGTAGAGTGAAATGTTAGCAACTAAAAAAATTATATTGATTACAATTTCTAATCAAGTTACTTTTTTTAAAAATTCCTATTGTTTGTACAATAATATGAATACACTTGTATCAGATATATTGCAAAAACAAATTGCTTCAAGCGATTATTTTTTGTTTGTTGTGAGCATTTTATTGTTCTAATTTATTGTTTAACCATACAATTTCTTTCAATTTTGCCATACACATTTATAACTATACATATTTTTTCTGCTATGATTGAACAAACAAACTATGTAAGTATTTTGTAATTAATAGTGAGTTTCAACATTGTTTTAAAAACATCTCATAAATTTGTAGCTGAAAAAACTTTGCAAGCAATTTTCTAAGTCATTTGGCTAGTAGCTGCAGTTAACGTGCTCATGGCAGTATTCTACACTAAATTTGAGTAAGGAAATAAATTCAAATTTTTCTTTTTTGAACTCTTACATCCTTCTCTGAACCGATCATTTAAGTGTATTTTTTTATATCCTTGAATGATGTAAATTTCTATATTTGACTTTGTTTATACTGTATATAATTGGACTAAGTGTTTGTATCAAGAAAATAATTAGTTGTGTAGTTTTAAAGAAATCAAGATATTAGTGAATTTATGTGTAAGTATACTTATTCAATATTCAACTGTATGTTAGTATGGTGCAGCAGATTGCTTGTTTTTAGCAATATTCAAAGAATACTTATTTATTTGTAATTTAAACAAGAGGATATTCCATTATTATATTCTAAAGATAAAATTTTGTGTTAAAATATTTGTTTTGGCATTAGGTTAAGCTCTACTAAACCATGTTATCTGGTTGATATCAAAATATATATAATGTGTTTCAAAGTAGTTCTTATAAAGACGAATTAAAATTTGATGTATGTACTATGATTACATTATGTATTTTTTCCTCCATTCCAATGTTGTGTGTGTAAACCGATCATTACATGTGTCTTACAGAGTAAATAAGTACATATTATACTAATTGTGTGCTTGTGAGTTATTTACAATTATTTCAACACATAAATACCTTTTTTAATCAAAATTACTTTTCATTGCTTCCAGCCAAATTTCAGATAGCTTTCGTTAAATGTCAGGTTTCCCCCCCCCCCCCCCCCCCCCCAAATAGGCTAAAAATCACGAATTGTTTGCTTTAGATTTCTTTAATAATCTTCATAATAAGAAATAAGTTTAATTGGGCAAAGGATTTTTTTTAATCGATTTTGTATTTTATATTATTTTTCTATACCGATTGAAAGATATTTTGATTGGCAACTAAATTAAGGCATTAAATTGAGGCAAGCCATTATAATGCAAACATAGCGGGGTCCTATTGGAAAGCCCTCTAACTCCTCAAAGGTCCTGGGTGCAATCGGACATCCACTTTTTGAAAAAATAAGTGCTGGTATCAGAATGAAAGGGGAGTATAATATAATGACGGGGTGCTGATCCAGTGCCGGATTTAAAGACCCAAGGCCCCTAGGCACTTGACATTTGGGGCCCTACTATTTCGAAGCTATTTTGGAAATTTAGCAAATAAAATACACTAGTATATACAGTATAGAACTTATAACATTACTTCACTCCCCACCATAGGGTTGAATGGAGAGTGTCTACTCCTCTCTACTCTTTCCTCCATGTATAGAACATATAATGTTTAATAGTCTTTAATAAACATCAGAATTATACAGTATGTTACTATAGTTATTCTATAAACTTTATAATTTGATTTGGGCAATTTTTGAGGCCTTCGTCAGGTGATAGGTTTTTCGAAATTCGGAGATTTGAAATTTTTTAGACTTTTTTTTCGCGATTATATCTTTTTAAGGGCCCCCTTCCTGACTGGGCCCCTAGGCCCGGGCCTCATAGGCATAGGCCGAAATTCGGCACTGTGCTGATCAGATAGATTGACATAAAATAAAAGTTTACATACAAAGCAAATATAATGACGGGGTATAAGCAAATATAATGACGAGTATAATATAATGACGGGGTGCAGATCAGATCGATTGACATAAAATAAAAGTTTACAACAAAGCAAATCGCCGTTATTGAGGATACACCCCTGCAACGCCGGGTTTATAAACCTAGTTTGTTATAAATGTGGTAGCATCAGGTTTCGAATTGGAGGGTTTGCAAATGTGAAGAGCAGAAAAATGTGTCTGAGGATTGTGATGAAAAAAATATCTAGTGAATTATCTTTTGTGCGGTGCAGATATATTGGAATTGGTTCTTACAAAGTCTACTCATCAGGTGATACTAGCCCTATATTGATGTCATTCTGACTAAAAATAACCTTCTATTTAATGCTTCAGTTATATCAAATGCTAACTGTGAATAGTTTTTAAGTATTAGTTTAGAGAAAAAAATTGTTACTGAGTTCGTATAGTTCTTAGAAACTCAATCAAAATTTTAAAAATCGCATGCCCTACCATTACTAACTTATGCGTACTAATAGGAGACAGAACTGATGTATAAAATCAGATCTAAGAACATTTATTCCATAAAGTTAGAAGGAAGAGTAGAAGGGGTCTATCATTTCAAAAGGTTTGAGGCAGGACTGTCAGGTTTTTCGAGCTACTGCTCATAACATGCTGGCACTGCGATATCCCAAGATGCACTGCTTTAGTGGTTTTTTGAGCTACTGCGCATGACATAGTAACCGAAACTGGCACTGAGGTATCCCAAGATGCACCGTTGTAGCCTGCTTCTTTTGTGCGTTACTGCTCACATACATGGACCGCACTATCCTTCCTAACTCTATGCATTTTTTCAAATTATCTTAGTCAATATTGTTGTAAGTTTGTTTTAACTTTTCATAATCAAAATAACGGTTGCTTTTGGTGCCTACTCAGGTGTCGGCTCGTCACTTGACTGTGGTTCTAAAATACGACGCCCGTCGCCAATAGCCCTCGTGTAGCTCTAGTGCGACGATAATTCAAACTAAACTAAACCATAATAAACATATCTGTTCAATACCGTCTAATAAGTCATCAATCTGGCAGCCATGGAGTGTCAGGAATCTATGGAGATTGTTCTTTTATGGTGGCATCCATCTCATTAAGAATACTTTTATGCAAGGCACTGTAACAATTTTTTCAATATTAATATAGTTAAAAAGCAGCATGTCTTGTATTGTTTTGATATTTAACACACGGTATCATTAAATTACAAATTCAATTAATACCTAGAACTATATATGTCATGTACAGCTGGGGAAAAAAAAAACGAATCACCCCTCGTTTCTCGGCTGGTATTGATCAAGGAATTTTGTGTAAGGTGTCAATTTTCAGGAAATAGCGTGAGGAATTGGGAACTGGCAACAAAAATTGTTATAGGGGTCGTCTACATATTAAAATGAGTACCAACTTTGAAAATTCCAATGGCAACTACCAATTTTTTTTACATAAAAATGTTCAGCACCCTCAAAATATCCCATGTATAAAAAAGAATTATTTATTTTGCATTATTTGCTGAAATATTAAAGCCTTAATTTTGAACTCGGTTAGGGGCAAATCTCCTAAGTGAAAAAAGGTAATATTTTGGTTATGTCTTTTCAAAACGACAAGCTAAAAAAGGGTTAGCATAATCTCGCCAACGGATGCTAGAATTTAACTTTCTTCAGTAATATTGGGATTTTTCGAATGTTTTTTTTTTTTAATTTTGGATTTTAAAATTCAGAAATAAAATAAAGACTAGAAGATGAAAAGTTTTAATTTTAAATTAAGTCGCATACACGGTTATTTATAACGAACAGATTTTCAAATGCTATTAGTTACAATCAGATTGAAAAACATGATTATTACACTTATACTTTAAAATTTTTATGCAAATTTTTGTTTCATTCGCAAACATTGTTGCAGAAATTTTGTTTCTAATTCGTCGCACTCTATCGGTAATATCGGCCCAGTGGCTTGGTGGTAGTGCTTATTTCGCATTGTCACGCCACAGGTCCGGGGATCGGATATCGGATTGGGCGAGGTTGACCCATCCTTTCATCCCTTAAGTGGGTCGATAAATTGGGGACCAAGCATGCTTGGGGAACTAAATGCTGGGGGTTCCGCGTGAGGTTTTCCACATTACCGGGACATATGCCTTGCACCCCTGAGCCCTTGTATCACGGAAGCTGAAATGGGCACGGCAGGCCCTGGCCCACTAATGGACTGTTGCGCCGAGGAGTTCTAGTTTTTATCGGTAAACCACGTATTGCAAATTGAGGGTTACTACCGTAACACGATATTTAAGGAAAGCAAAATAAAAATATTCAGAATGATTTGGTAAAGATTTTTAACCAACGCAGTTGGCACTGATCACTAAAAAAAATTAATATGGTAACAATCAAATGTATTTAAAACCGAATTCCAGTAATATTCTAGGGTATTTAGTTTTTAATATTAAACACACTTTTTGAAATTGTATTGGAAATAACATACATTTAAAAATATAGTAACCGATACCATTTAATGTTAATTATACAAAAAAACAAATACACTGTATGCACTTGAAATAAGAAAAGATTTTTAGACATTTGACAGAAATTGATAATTTGAATAAACATTTACCAACAAACGCTTTTTAATCACCAAACGATAATGCAATTTCGGATCAAATTTGCCGAGTAATTTTTTACACGGTCCCTTAAATTCGTCTTTTTCAGTTTTTTTACAATAACTCGGCAAATAATTGTTATTGAATTAAAAAATTTGGGATTTTGGTTCTACTTGATCTGCTTTATCGATTTATGCGAGAAAAATTTGGGGTTGCTATTCATGTTTTATTTTTTCTTATTTAAATTTAAATAAAAAATTATTAAAAATAAAAAATTGATGAAAAAACATGTGTAAATTGTTTTTGGAAAATTAAGAAGTATATAATGAAAAAAAAATCTTTGTTAAATTCATTTTATTTGTAGAGGTATGAAGAAAAGTTTGTGAAACTTTTTTAACATTATGGGCGTTCAACTTTGAATACTTATATCTCAGCAAATAATGCAGAATAAATAATTCTTTTTTATATATGGGGTATTTTGAAGATGCTGAACATTTCTATGTAAAAAAAATTGGGTGTTGCCATTGGAATTTTCAAAGTTGGTACTCATTTTAATATGTAGACTACCCCTATTACAATTTTCGTTGCCAGTTCTCAATTCCTCACGTGATTTCCTGAAAATTGACACCTTACACAAAATTCCTTGATCAATACCAGCCGAGAAACGAGGGGTGATTCGTTTTTTTTTTCCCCAGCTGTACTACCGCACCCTTCCCAGAACAGGAAGAATGTACTTTGGATGTAACTTAATAGAGAATTATCATCGACCTAATATATGAATTGTCTTTTTTTTTAAACATTTTTATTTAAAAAATAAAAGTTGGTAGTTATTATTTAAAATACAAAATGCAAAAGAAAGATATTTTGATTGGCAACAAGGTTAGATGGATAAATTGTCTAATTTCATATTTGAAGGCAGTGGCTGCTAGAAACCCGTGTGACTTGAGAACATATGGGTGTCACCATTTCGGTTTGCAAGCCTACTCTTATCTGATTTTCAGGTCGGACGACAATTGGCATAGTTCCTACGATATGGTAGCGATAAGTTGCCATATGTTGCAATTTTTCTCCTCTTGGCGATTTTCATGTTGAGGACGTTTTTAGAAGCTGCTTTACTATTGAATGGGCAGTCCATTTTTTAAAAAAAAATGCTACGTACCAACTGTTCAACTGGTTTTTTTTAGGAGGGGGGGGGGGGGGCGATTCCGCTATGATTCAATTACCCATCTGCTCATTGCTTACTTATGACGAGCTAGAACATTAAAGTTAGGGTTGCTATACGCTATACCTATGGAGTTGTATGCAACGAATATGAAGTTTTGAATATTCACCCCATTTGGGCCTTTTCGTTGCCTTTCAACGTGAAGCGAATCGCTAAATTGAGACAGGGCCGGACTGGCTCTCTGACAAGGGCGCAGTTTTACCGGCCCTTCCCGGCTTCAAAGGGCGTACCCCCCCCCCCCCCCCCCAAGAATATTCTTAACCAATCTTAATTTAACATCGACTCACAAACAAAGTGCTTATTATTGTTCAAAAGTAAGGTCAATTTATACAATGTTGTACAAAAACGGGTATTTTCATGAAAAACCAAACCCACTTGGTTTTTTTTCTTCAGAGTTTTGTTTTGTTTTTCAGTGTTTTGGATGATTCTTTCAGAGTATTGTGGCTTATTTAGGGAAGTTTTAATTATTTATTAAAATTTAAAAAAACTAACAGAACGTATAGCCTATGACCTATGTTCTAGAGATAATCAGGGATGTTTCAATTTAAATTAGAATAATTAAAAACTAATAAAAATGCGTTTAATTGTTAGATAAATGTACATTTAAATTTCAAAATGCATTGTTTAGGACCAAGTTATGTTTGTGCAAGTGTAAACAAGTTATAACCCAGAATATTGTATCTATAGAAATTTAAATTAGAACAAAAAAAAAAGCATCAATTATGTATAATAAATTGTTCTATAGTTAGTATAAATTTAAATTGTCAATATATTTTAAAAATTAAAGATATGTCTAATATCTGGATTTTAAATAACAAAAACATTGGCAGAGCTTGTTTATTCATAGCAAAAAATATATATATTATTACAGCTCAAAACTACATAGAAGCGACCCTTAGCAAATATTAAACTCTATTAAATGGACAAAAGTACAAAGATATGTCTCTGATATGGATATCTTCAAATAAAAAAATAAAATCGGAAGGTAAGGACTGAAGTTTAAAGATACTGACAGTCAGACGAACAAAAAGTAAAAAGACTGGTTTCTGAAGTCAAATCTTTCCAACAACAAAAACAAGTAGGTTTTTAAACTCTATGTTTCTAACAGACTCTGTCACTCAGCCCGCTTCCACACAGTATATTTGTTCAACAGGAAAAAAAATCGCCAAACACAATATTAATTAAATTATAAACATTTGCACGCTAGATTTGGCTAGTTTCAATTATTTTATTTCAAAAATTCACTAATTATTTTCTCAATACTTATTAATTAATTTATATTTCAAAGAATAAATTTGTAATATCCCTCTCTTTTAAATAGAACCAAAACATTTCATATCAACATTCGAACAAAAAAAAATCTCTTAAAATTATGTGACGTCAAAATTGCGCTCAAAATTTATGTAATTATATTATTTTCTAAATTAATTAAAATATCCGAACCCGGTTATCCAATCTTTTGATCTAATACAGCAAATTTGACATTATAAAACAAGTCAGAATTATTTTAAATAGTTTACAGAGATAGTTTCACTTAACAAAGTTATTAAAACTACTAGTTTTGTTTAAAATTAAAAAAAAGTAAAATTAAATAAAAAACAAAATTGTTACCTTTCGTACTGATTCATTTAGCTATTTATTATTCGACTCTAATTTGGCGGGAAACAGTCAGAAATATTATCCGAATGTCATTAATTCGTAGAAAGAATAAAAAACAACCACAAAGTTCGAAAGATTTATGAGCCATAGCTGCAAATTATGGCGAGAATATCTCATTGATACCATTGCAAAAAAAATTGTGAGGGTCAGATAATTCTAATACACGTGTAGACAGAAAAAATATAATAATAAAAATCTGGGATAGCTTACAACGGAAGTGGAGGAGAGAAAAACACCAATTTTCAGACGCCGAACAAAAAAAAAAAGCACAAATAAATTTGTTATTTCAAATATAACCATCAACTTTATTTTTTTATTCGATTGGCGTTTGCTTCTTCCTGTTCTCTTTATTAGTTTCAAGTCAGACCAAAGGACACGTGCTCACCGTATTTTCACACTTCATAAAGAAAAAGTAGACAAAATGTGCATTGCTAGCGATTTCGAAGTCCTTTCTCACCAATTAGACGATGCACCTGCTGTTTACAAGTTTAGGGCTGGGCTGGACTTCGATTTATTATGTCTTTTGAAAATTCCCGTGCATCAAACGTCCAAATAAAAAGTTTCAGTTGCTAAACAATAAAGGACGTATTTCGGGTCTGGTGGCTTCTTCTTTGGTGACTCCATTTACAACATAAATATTCCGTCAAACCGTTAGCATCAAAATTGTCAAAAATTCTTATTTTGAAAAATGTCACGTGATATTACGGGGCAGGGGATCGAGCAAAATATCACGGAGTATCACCAGGAGGAGGGAGGGAGGGTCAAAAAATCGCAAAAATCGTAACACGACGTAATTTATGGAAGGACGCCCACTAACCAGCCATCTTATTTCAATGTAGATTAAATTTTTAGTTATTTAACTATTAAATAAACTTCTAATTTAAATTTTTAATGAAATTTGGAATGTAGCCTAAACTGATTTTTTGCTTCAAAATGACGTATCCCACTTGTTTGTGAGACTTTTGGTTCGTTCTGTGAAAGTGGGTGACAGAAGACAGACGGATAGACAGACGGACAGACAGGCGGGCGTACAGACGGACGGACTGCACGATTATAAAACCTTCCACTTTTTACGTTATAAACGTAGTGTGGAAACTAAAACAGACACATGTTGAAAAAGTGTTAAAGAAACTGCCTTTTTTCACTAATATTTTGTTTTGTTGAAAAATATTGCACTAAAACTACACTAGCGTGATTGGGGATGAGTTTCGCATTTTAGAAACGCGGTCAAGTGACGAGGCAGACACCTAACATGGCACCCAGCGCCTCCTGAGAGCAACATCGCCCTCAGCATCAGAACTGTTGACCACGACATCTTTAGCGTGCACCAGTCCCAGCAGGGCCGTAACTTATAGGGGGGGAAGGGGGGGAGCCTCCCCCCCCAATAATTTCACAAAGGGCGCCATTTTGGGCGCCGTCAGGCGCCCAAAAAGGCGCCCCCTTAAACTTTTTTAACAATTAACTTTTTAACAGTTATTTAACAATAATACGCAATTGTTAATTTATTTTCCTTCAGTAGCTTTTCAGAGGGGCTATTTTCGTCCAAAATGGCATCACGTGAAAGGCGCCCTGCCGAAGATTTTATAAAAAAAATAACAGAAGCTTAAACTGGTATAAAGAACATACTGGTATTTTTATTTAAAAAATAACGGAAATCTTTGTACCCCCTCCTAAAAAAAGCTTTTTTTCTCTCTCAACAGACGACTGAGCACCTTTCCCTGGGTCACTCTCTGGGGGGGTCCAATTATGTACCCTTTTATAACCCCCTTTAGCTAGTCAAGCACGCATTCTGAGTATGGGATTTCGTAAGACTTTCTTTGAACGGTGACGATTGGGATCATTCGAACTTGGGTTCGTCCAGACAAATTGTAGAGTCGATGTTTTAGGTTATAAAATGTGGCTGGTCTTTCATGCACTTCTAAAGAGGTTTCAGTAGCATTTTTGAAGAGGTTAGATTTCCCTAACGAATGTCCGAACGATGCGGCGGAATACTTATTTTACTTTTTAGAAATTTTTTAAATAGTATTTTAAAGATCAGACATATTTTATCCACAGTTTTCTAATTTTTATTTTTTATAGCACGTTTTTCTTATATTTCTAATTTTGCAAAACCTATAGTTTCATATAATTTTTAATGTTTCTTTCAAAACTGAAACTGCATTGTCCTTTGGAAATAAGGTAAGAAACTGTTACTTTTTCATTTGATAATGTATCAATTTAACGAGTTACATTCAGAGCATTTTTAATATCAAGATAAGTAATTTGAAATCAAGTCACTGGGAAGCAATGGAAGAGAATTTATAAAAATAACTTAACATACATAACTAAACTAATTTTTAAAAAATATATTTTGAAATTGATGTTTTTTATTTTCTCTAAAAATACAATTTTTTTCGCCTTCTACGTGCGTTTTGAAATATTAGAAGAAAAATTTTAATTTTCGATTTAATGGAATATCCATATGGCTAGCTGATTGTTGGGATGAAGCATAATGCATAAAAATTACATTTAAAAAAAAAAGGGGGACGGATTAGGAATGTCCAAAATTTCCACTTGCACGTCGAAAAACTATACCGATGAAAAGAGATGTCGTTCTGCGGGATGTCTCTTGAAGGGTCCTTTTTTTGGTGGCGACCACTGATTACGGGACAATGGGCTTTATCTTTGTCTGTCTGCGCGCAAGTATGTGCTTGTTTTCACATTCCTAGTAAAAGATATCATTTAGGGGGAAGGGGGGACTGTATCTTCGAACCAAAAGGCCACCCAAATAGAAGCCATAAACTCACGGGGGTCCAATTTGATCACTCTTCTTGCCCTCTGGTGGGAAAAAAGAGTCAGCCTATGTCCGATATGGTCAGTTGTAAAATAAAAATGTCGTTGGCTGTTCTTATACGTAGCTATTGAATGTTTATTTTGTTTTCTTTGCACAAGGATTTGGGGTAGGCTTTTTAACGTATTTATGTGTTGTTTATGAGAGAAAGCTAATTTTATCCACTTTTTCTCTTGCCTTTCCAATGCTTATAATTTTCAAAACCGTCGGTATTTCGTAATAAGTCCAGAATCAAAATTAAGTGTTCCTTTTAAAATAATATTTTTACTTTCGTTGGGAATAAAAATTAGGTAAGAAATTACTATTTATTCATTTTATTATCATTATACAAGTCACTTATTAAATGTATCATTTTAGGGAGTTAAATTGTATCAATTTTTTTTTAAAAATATGTACTTGTATAAAAATAATCGAAATGAGAGAATAAAGAAAACTCATTTTATAATTATAAATAGGAAGTGACAAAATGTAACTTTTACAATTAAATTGCGTGCAAAGCTACTTTTCGATAATTTCATGAAGCAATAATAATGTGTGTTTTTTTCACGATTGTAAAGATATGTATATGTATTATTTCTATAAAAATTGTATAAAGGATAAGTTAATTTGGAATCTAACTCGTTTCTATCGAATACTCTATTGCAAAGTACTTTTAAAAAGTCAATAATTTGTATGTTTAAATTTATCATAACTAATTCAGTGTTGTTATTTTAAATTAGGTTCATTCAATTTTACCTAATTTACAAATTAATTGTTAAACAATTAAACTAGTCATTAATAATTATTTAATTTGTAATTAAAACATTATTTCATCAGTAATTAATAATGATGTAATTAGTAATTAACAATGATGTAATTAGTAATTAATAATGTTGTAATTAGTAATTAATAATGATACAAGTAGTTAATAATTATTTAATTTGTAATTAAAAATGGTTCAATTAGTAATTAATAACAATTAGTTACTTTGATTAGAAAGTTAAATTAATGCATAAGTACTAATTAATGTAATTACCCGTTAATAATGATTCATAACTGACTCCTAAAAATTGTAAGAGGGCGCCAAAACGTGGTCCTCCCCCCCCAATAAAATGTCCAAGTTACGGCCCTGAGTCCCAGACACAGGGCACTATATTACTCAGAAAATTTAGAAATGGATACAAGGAATTCGAAAAGCGCATGTTAAATTAAAGGCGCAATAATATACCTTGACGCGTGTTTTATTTTAAATTCCTCGCTGTAAAACAAAAAAAAAATTCCGAAGTCATGATATGTATGAATGATACGTCAGAAATATGATTTAGCACCAAGTATCAAAATTGGAAACGAAAAAAGTCTAAAGGCGTCTTTTGTGTTATCGTACGGTCGTTGGCGCCCTAATACTGATCGTTAGAGATGGTTTTTTAGATCCTTCATTTAAGCACTAATCTCATATGGTCATATATATGCGCCGGCGGGAATTATATACTGATGGATTAGCTTTCTGCCCAGCAAAATCAGTTTTAGGCGAGGACAGAACCTTTGAAGGTATCATCTGTGACAATGTAACGCCTTAATTGCACTGCTTGCGCTCCGTTTTGCTAACAACACTAAATGAGTTTTACTCGGAAAATTAAAAATATTTATAAAAACACCTAATTAATGTGACATTAAAGGCGTTTCTATACTCCGTGGAGCATGATTTTTAGATCACTCATTTGAAACCAAATGACTATTGACTGCAAAGCCGAAAATATATTTTGGCAATCGCTACCAAAATGGTATCCAAAGGTAAGGTTCATTGGAGCGTTTATGAGATCACATAAGGCGCCGTTGGACTTTCCTGTTTACAATCTACTTCTTGGTGCATGAAGCCATATGGCGCCTCTATGAAAAGGGAGGGCGCCTTATTAAGATCCGTTTTTAATATTTGTCTTGATGTTCCATTTAAAATGTATAGTTAAAATTGATTCTAACGAGTGTGTTGAGGCGAAAAGTCATGATTGTTACCTTTGAAGGTTCTGTTTCGTCCAACCATCTCCTAAACGAATAACGTACGTATATCCTACCAATAAATTATCCCATGTGTATGAAAATGTTCGTTACTAAAATAATCGTTTATTTAACCGGCTCGTCAGCGCCCAGTATGGAAGTGAAGGCGCCTTGTTAAGTATCGGCTTATAGTTATTAGCACCAAGACGGCACAAAATGACCCACTCTCTTCCTCAAAAAAGTAAAAGCACCTTGCTACTGCTGAAGTTTTACGACCATCCAGTAGCCTATGCACCATGAAAGTGCGAACAACCAAGGAGAAGACGAATTTGGGGTTCAAAAACAAAGTCATTTTTTATATTTTTTTTTGAGAAGGGCGCACCGGCCCGCCGGCCGACGGGCCGGCGGGCCAGTCCGGGCCTGAATTGAGACAAACCATATTATTGTTACTTCCCTTTTTTAATCCTTAATTGTTTTCTGGGGCAGGTTTTTCTCTGTTTCCGAAAAATATAACGCAATGCGAATAAAACGGGATCCTATTGGAAAGCCCTCTAACTCCAGAAAGGACCTGGGTGCAATCGGACATCCACTTTTTGAAAAAATTAATGCTGGTATCAGAATGAAAGGGAATTATAATATCCTGACTGGGGTGCTGATCAGATCAATGGACATAAAATAAAAGTTATTATACAAAGCAAATCACCGTTATTAAGAATACACCCGTGCAACGCCGGGTTTATAAAGATAATTTTTTTATAAATGCGGTAACCCCAGGTTTCGACATGGATGGTTTGAAAATGTGAAGAGGAGAAAAAATGTGTCTGAGGATTGTGAAGAAGAAAACAATATCCAGTGAATTACCTCTTGCAGTGCAGATATATTGGAATTCGCTCTTACAAAGTCTACTCATCAGGTTCTAGCGTTATATTGATGTCATTTTGACTAAGAATAACCTTCTGTTTAATGCTTCAATTATATCAAATGCTAACTGTGAATAGTTTTTAAGTGATTTTAGAGATAAAAAAAATTGTTACAGAGTTCGTATGGTTCTTAGAAACTAAAAAAAAAAATTTAAAATTGCATGCACTACCATTATTAACTTATGCGTACTAACAGGAGACACATCTGATGTATAAAATAAGACCAAAGGACATTTATTCCATAGAGTTAGGAAAGAGGGGTCTATCAGTTCAAAAGGTTTGAGGCAGGGCTGTCAGGTTTTTCGAGCTACTGCGCATAACATATCATAATAAACGTATATGTGCAGACCTGGCGACTCTTATCATTAATACTTTTGGCCCTATATAGTTTCATCTATCATGGACACGATAAAAACAGCAACAACAAACAAATCTGTTCAATACCGTCTAATAAGTTATCAATCTGGCAGCCATGGATAGGGGGTAGGGTATTTTACATATATATTCCGACTTGTGTGCTTGCTCAGTGAGCCGCTTATAAGTCTTCGTCAAGTAAGACAGACACAGAAGGATTTTTTACTGTCACAAAGAGAGGAAAATACACCCAGGGCGAAGGCGGGAATCGAACCCGCGCCCGTTACAGCACGCAGACTGCTGGCCAGCGATGCTTACCACTCGGCCATCCGGGCCCCTGGCAGCCATGGAGTGTCACGAATCTATGAAGATTGTTCTTTTATGTGGCATCCATTATTAGAGCTCTTTAATAATACTTTTATGCAAGGCACTGTAATAATTTTTCAAAATTCATATAGTTAAAAAACAGCATCGTATTATATAGTTTTGATGTTTAACACACTGTATCTTTAAATTACAATTTCTATGAGGATAGATTACCTAACAAATTTCTATGCACTACCGCACTCTTCCCAGAATAGGAAGAATGTACTTTTGATTGAACTGTTAACTTGCTACCAAGGTAAATATGACACACGGTATCTTTAAATTACAATTTCAATGAGGATGCACTACCGCACTCTTCCCAGAATAGGAAGAATGTACTTTTGATTGAACTGTTAACTTGCTACAAAAGTAAGACTGATTATTTTTAAAAAAAAAAAATGATTTAAAAAATAAAAACTTGTAATTATTATTTTTAAAAAATGCGCATTAGAAGTGCAGGTGGGTATAATTAAAATTCATGAATTTAACGAACTCTGGTAGAAATGTAGAAAAACTATCAAAATCATACCATGAAGTTTACATGGAAGCAATCACCCTAAATGTTCAACATAACTACCATTACATAGCGCTTTTATCATACACCATAAACTATACATTATAATAAGGAAACTTTGAGTTAGTCGAGTTTATTTCAAAATAGGATTGTTGGAAAAATCTACTTCACTATCCACTTTGAAAGAATTGTGGAAAAATTAATACCACATCGGTTCAAACCAAACCAATAAAGTGTCCCTCAAGAAGAGGGCAAATTACAATTTTGAGAGATTTTTTAAAGATAAAACATTTAATTTTTTTTGCATCAGAATTGTAATTCATGTGTAAATTGTAATTCATGTGCATTATGGGATTGGACATTGGATTAGTTGCATTCATGAACAATTTTCATGAATGCAGTTTACGCATCGCCGCTAGACGTCACTCCTTTTACTGTTGTTGTTTAATACACACACACAAACAAGTTTTTTATTTTCTCCTTTTAAATACACATTTTTTATGTATGCAAACAGTGTACCAAACACTGTAGTAAAAATTGACGTCTAGCGGCAATAAACCAATTCTAATTATTACGAAGGGGGAAAAAATGGGCTATAGAAAATATTACCAATCTACCATATACAATCTACCATATTGTAATTATCGTCTTGTCTTGTTTTGAAATTATCGTCTTGCCTTGTACATGTATACGTTTGTTTATGCAACCCAGGGTTACCTGGGTTGAACCTTTTATGTATTTACTTCACAAACAGGTCTATTCTACGCGATTAGGTTTTTACCCTGCCATACCGGAGAGATTGACGCCTTTGGCGTCAGCGTTCTCCAGAAATAATAAACTTGTGTTGTGTGGTTGGTTTTGAACCGCTATGCTATGAAACTTTCAACATTATCTTAATGAGTATTGCCCGTTTTGTAGATCTAGAGCGACGTTGAACTATAAAGCAGACTTTTTTTAAAAAATTACTTTGACGTGGAAGTTTTTTTAAAACATTCTTATAAAATCCTGTTTCTAATGGACCAAATCGTCTAAGACAGGGGTTCCCAACCTTTTTGAACCTGCGTACCACTTGACTTTTTGAGAAATTTTGGCGTACCACCAGACCTAATAAGCGTATAATATTTACTTTTCTGAAAATGTTCAAATGTTTTTTGAGTAAAATTCCTGAGAAAATTTCGTATTTAATGGTTAGATATTTGTTTATTTATGACATGCTTATAATAAAGAAGAATTAAAAATACTAAAATGGTATTAATTTACGGTTTTGTTTCTTACCTATAGGTCTAAAACATGCAAGTAAAAAATAATACAATTTCGGCAAAATCAGATCCTGGAAGTTAATTAAAGATTTCTTCTTAATATCATGTTAAAGTTTAGAATAATGAGTAATATGTTTGCGTGCTCACTGCACATGCGTAGAGTGGCTATTTATAGCATGTTGCTCACATCACTCACGTGTACCACCTGAAATATTCCCGCGTACCACCAGTGGTACGCGTACCACCGGTTGGGAACCCCTGGTCTAAGAAATGTACATCAAATGTTGTCTTTTTAGACCGAAGTTACAAATCCACAGAGATCAGTCACCTTGTTAATTTCCATTCAGTGGCGCCGGAATTTATTCTTTAGAGGTATGGCAAGAAATGACTCCACCCAGGGCCTGATGATTTTGGGGATTTACGGTATTTAGCATAATAGAACCAGAACTTTAGGGGCCCCTAAACTTTGGGGGCCCTAGGCCCGGCCTAACGGGCCTTATGGAGGAGCTGGCCCTGACTCCACCAACCCCCTTCCCTCTCATCTAGATATTTTAAATATAATACTATATAACAAATAAGTATTTTTTTAGGCAATCAACCAATTTACATTTATTAAAAGTAAGATTTATTTCAATAGTTTTTTTTAAAATACATATCACTTGCAAAAGTTTTTTCTTCTTCTCATTGTTACATTAGGATAAGATCAAAATGGGACGGCAGTATGGTTAAAAATACAGTTTCTTATGCTTTATTTTGGATATTTATTGTGAATTTATTCGAAAAGTTTCAAAGTACAGGGTGTTTCATAAATCGCTGTACTCTTGCTTTGAAAAATCACTGTGAGCGTTATGTTCTGAATGTAAAATACCAGACAATTTTAGAAAAATAATTAACTTATAACAGGGGATAAAATAAAAAAAATCATTATAGAATACGCACACCTTGTACTTAAATAAAATATATTTCAATGTTACCGATTTGGAAAAAGAAATTAGTTTATTCTTCAAATGTCTTTAAAGTTATGTTAAAATGTGTTAAGAAATACAGATTTAATTTACTTAACAAACAATAAATTATTAAAAAAAATTAAACTACGCTGATGATTCAGTGCGTAAATTAACAATTTTAAACACATTTTAAAACATAATTTTAACAAAATTTAAATATTTACATAACTTTAAAAATTTTGAATTAATAAAAAACTTGGACTTATTGAAATTTCGTAGTTCAAAATCATCATCTGGTAGTTTCCAGAAATAATAATAAAAGAAAGTATCAAAATGCATCTGGGTACACTACAAAAAATCTAGTTTATAATAAGAAAAAATGTGGAACGCTTCACGATTTTGCGTGTCATCCTTGCGCAGGGGCCATGCTAATCTTCTCTGTATCGTTCCAATTTTAGTATATGTACTGCCGAAGCGAGTACATGACTTCTAAGAAGTGTTTGGCTTTATATAGATTAGAAATAATGTATTAATAAATTAGTGGTAGCAATAAAAATTAATTGGTCATTAAATTTTTGGATTGATAGATCAACATATTTAGTTGGTACTAAAACATCTTTTTTATGCATCTGTGAAGATTTAATTTGTGTTTTACATTTCTCATATTTAGAATTTAGCTATAATCAAAGGGGACTTTTCATGCCTTTAATGCACAGGTATTTTTTGGCGATTTAAAATTGACTCAGTGGCGGCGGAACCTGTTGCACAGATTATATGTTATGGGATTTTTTTTCTCCACAGAATCAGACCCAAAAGTGAACGAGTGAAAAACTATCCTGTTATCGCACTTTTTTCGATAAAACTAAAAATTTAGTCTCTTAATTTTAAATCAGCGCCACCTGACCGCCGCCGGTCTTAAAAGTCCCGTTTTGATGTTATTGATCCCGCTAAGTACTGAAAAACAGAATTTATAAATAAAATACTTCAACAACATTCTAATGGTATTTTATAATTATTTTTTTAATAAAATGTTTTTCTGTAGACATCATTTTTAATTTATAAATATAATAATACACACTTAAGGGCGTTCAATACCCAAAAATCGGTGAAAAAATCAAAACAAAAACTATTGGCTTAAAATACTATTACAACCTTTATTAATAATGTCACAAAGTATGAAGAAGATTGGAAAAATATTTTTGACATTAAAAGCCATTTTAATGTCATGGCTTCGTAAGGAAATGGGTTAACAATAAAAATTTAAATGCGTGTTTCTCAGAACTTGATTTTTTGAACTTCGATGTAAGTTTTCTCAAAAACTATGCTGTGTTTTCTCGTAAACTTTTTTTTATATGATGTAATACATAGTATAGATAAAAAAAAGTAACAAATTTCATGATTTTTGGGTACTTTAAAACTTATTTTATTTAAAAAAATCTAACAGTTATTTAGAAAAAAAACTTTAACCTCAGATTAATATATAGGGTTGGTATAACACACACAGAAAATTTTAAGATGATCTGATCAGTAGTTATTGTGAAAAGGTACATTGCAATTAGCCAATTTAACATAACCGATATACAACATACTAAACCCCCTTAACAAATTGGAAAATTTCTGTATTATTATATTTGATTACTCGGAAAAAAAAAGTTACTAATACATATTTATATCTCAGTCTTTAGTTGTTTAGTACAAGCAAAATTTGGTTGTTTGTATTTGTGGAAGGATGGGTTATATATACAATATGTTTTTGAAAGATATAAATATTTCCTTAAATTTTAAATTCTACTTTTTAGGCTTATAAAAGGATCAGACGGCTCTCGTGCTCATGCGTAACAAGTAGGCGTCGCACGTATCATGAATAATCATGAAAACCGACTCATCATATCTTTTTGTTCAAGTGAATCAACATAACAAGTTGCAAAAAAATTGCTATTACATTTTAATTTTTCAAAATAGTGGTATTAATGTTTAGTAAGTTTTTTTTTGTTTTATGATAGTAAGACATGCATTCAAACAACGATATTTCCCAACATAAGTTACCTATTTTTTTCTATTGAAGAAATGTTTACAAGTGACTTATCTTTTATACTGATCGGGAATTTTATATTTTTTTCGATAATTCTTGATGACCTGCAAACACTATAACTTACTGCTTGAATATTGAAGTATTCGGTAAAGAGTCATCAAAAGGTAAAGGTAGCAATACATTGCTAAAGTGCCTATTTGACAGGACTTTATTTTAAATAAAATTTCTCAATATTATTTTACATTAACATGACAATAGGGCCATTTTACGGAGACTTATTTTCTTCCAAATGCTCCTAGGGTAACTAGCGATCTTGTACAGATCAAATTATCCTTTATATATTTAATTCTAACATATTAAAAAAAGTATTCATTTATTTTACATTTCCAGATGTATTATTTACAATGTAAATCCCTCCAAAAACAAAATGTTTATTATTTTTCTTAGATTTAAGGGCTTTTAACACCAAAATTTAAACATGGTTTCTTTGAAATTTTCACCTAAAAGCATGCGACTTTTGCTTTCGAAGACACTGTGGGATTGATAGACTCTGGTTGAAATTTTACTGTTATTTCGTGCAGTTCTTTAATAAAATATTTAGGGTATTCAACTTTTTATGGAGCATACTGCAAATTTTCTCAACTCTACTTAATTTTTGCAAAGCCCCTTGCTTGACTCGCTTGGCTTATAGGAGAATAATATGGCTTATTAAAAATACCGATGCCGTAGCAGGTGAACAAGTATCAATCATTTGTTGTACATACAACAACATTCAGACATTGTGCTTAAGGAGTTGTCAGCATTTACATTGATTAAGGCAACTTCTTCGGTAAATCCATAACATCTATAAATAGTATAAACTTAAATCAGCGCCATCTGAAGGGATAATGAGAAGTTGCGAATTCGTTTTTGAAGAATAGAAGTTAAATGCGTTTCATGTAAAATATGTTTACTGATAGAAGAATCGAGTTGTTTAACAAAATATCATATTCAATATATAAATATAACTTAAGCCTATTTATGTAGGCCTCCAAACCGGTGATGTTGCCAAATTGAGGGAAATTAAGCGAAAATAATTTACTTTTTAAATGACGAATTCTTGATAGAAAATATAAAACACATGTAAAGGTATTTTATATAAAAAATTTAGTAATCATGTAAAATTACGCAATATTACGGAAGTGTCACTGATCTCCGTAGTTAATAAATCTCGTTTGTTAACGAAAAGTTAACTGAAAGGCATGGCATGGATTCTCATATTCATCAAAATTTTTTTTAACCCCTGAGGGTTCCAAAAATTGCACCCAAACCCGGCAATTCATTACCAAGCGGTGCGGTAGACATGTGTCACATGGGCGTCAGCACACTGCTCTCACATTGCGTTCCTTGAGCAGATACTTCCCAAGACAAGGGCGGTTAGCAGCATTTAAGAAAATTAACGTATAAATAATTTTTACTTTTTTAAAAAGAGTGGTATTTCAAGAAATAAATTATTTTTATAATAAGTTTGAAGATATTGTACAGGAAAAATTGAGTAATTTTACGATTCTTTAAATAATAATTACTCTAACTAAACTATAAATAATGTTACATGAAATATGTCACTTTGTGCTACATTTGAATTATTTGAGATTTGATAGTTTTTAAATATATATATTTAAACACTAAGTAATAATTGATTCAAATAATTAGTAAGAAAATGCTGTACTAAAATTAAGCTTGTTATGCAAAATATTTTTCAATCTTTATTACTAACTCTTTTAGAAAAAGGTGATATCAGACAATGAAATGTCTTAAAAATTATTTTTTTAAACAGATCCGATCATTCTGATTTGGTGACACTGAATTCGAAGAGAAACAACCTGTGATAAAAAAAATATATATATGCTGGAAATCCAGTCTGCAGCAAAGGGCACTGTTATTTTAAGTGTGAAATAGGCTTTTTGGTTTGACATTAGTGCTTATTGTTCGGTACTTCAAATTTCACTTTTTCAACGATAAAGGATAGTCAGGCGATAGCCAACGATAGAGGATAAAGGCATAGGTAATCTATAAATGTATACACAACACAAAATAATTAATTAGAGAGGCAGCAACATTTCGTATATAACGGTTTTTTTTTTGTTTAAACATTTTTCCGTTTATTTTATTGCGTCAAACTTACGCCATAATAAAAATTCGCGCAAGTGTACTTATTTTACAAAAAAAAATATTAAAAAATCATAACTCAATCTCTAATCTCAAGATCTGATACAAAATAGTTATATCAAATGTCTAGTTATAGAAGCTAGATCGTGTTTGGCGATTTTGTCTTTAAAGTGTATAAATCTTGTGTAAAAGCTGTATATGACATTTACTGTTGCCTTGCTTTCCTTTAAGAATTTCAGTGAAGAGGCGTTCATAAAACTTTATTCCACAACGTAACAAATAATATATTTTTTTACAGTTGAAGAAACAATTACATATGAAATATAGTTACAATGAACATTTTTAAAAAATATATATAGATAGATTACAAATGCTATATATCCCTTTTCAACCGGCTGTCAGGTGACGCTGATTTAAAATTATGAAACTAAATTTGTAGTTTTATTGAAAAAAATACGTTAGTGCAGCAACTTCTTAAAAACAATGACATTTTTTATACAAATAACAAATGGTGCTAGTCAGCTGCTTCAGTGACGATAATTTTTGAAGAACTTGAACATTCTCTTTGATACCTGCACAATCGTGCGAGCCCGGTCGGAAAGGGTTATATAGAATAGTTATAATTATAGATTTATAAACATGAAGTTGTAATAAAATATTTTATATGCTTCTCGATGATGCATGATGACCTGTTAATAATCGGAGAATAGAATAAAATGTTAAGTCATTTATCATTATGCCTATGGGACAAATTGTAACTGCCAAAACCGCTAAATGAACATTAATCAGCGAAATTTGTCTTTGCTAAGACTTAGCAATTAAACAATGATTTAAATTCACCGCCAGAGGGCACGGTTTTTGCTTATTTTGCTGTAAAAATTGCTGCAAATGTTATATATCGGAGATCGAATTAGCAATTCGCAACATCGACGAGAGCATCTTTTCTGCACATCGAAATAGTCCTAAAAGCAAATGACATTAGTTGTTTTGAAATTAGTAATTAAGTTCGGTATTGGGTGTTCGTTTTTCCTCCATCTTGTGGTCGTTGTCAGATGCTCTATTGGAAGCTACATCATTTTACTTCACAATATCTACGTGCCAGTTCATGTCATACGGCTTTTTATTCCAAGGTAAAAATTAACGGTATTTCTCCGATACCAACACTCGGGAAACTGTTTGTAGAGTGAGGGCTTAAGAATTAAGCGAACTCTAGCGAACAACTCCCAGATTAATAGCAGGCTTAAAGCATTTAACTGAAACAATTCAATTCAATAGAATTAAGCAAAAACATAACTTAAAAACCATTTGCCAGTAAAGTTTTGGGGAGAATCGGTTTTTAACCCTTTTATATCTTAGATCTGTTTTATATCTCTTGGATAGATTTTAAACACGAATTCGAAGTTTTAAAATACTTAAATTGCTATGAAATATGTTGTCATTCATGCCAAATGGGGCACAGATTCTTCCTAAAGCAGTCGCCAAGTGACCCAAAAATAGACTTCACCAGCTGGGATACTAATTTCATTTGATGTTCTTTCCAGAGTTTTAGTTCAGTTCAGTGGGTTTGCTAGATGGTCTATTGCTTTACTAAGCGCAGTTTTATCAATCATGAAGATAAGTAGATAACAGTTTCCGGATGTCTACTTCAAGTTTTACGTGGGGAGCTTAAACACAGCCAATTGCTCTGACATCTGAGAGAGTACTAACGAACTTTTGGCTCCACAGACGAAACGAGTACTTAGTAGGCGCGTTTACATAAGCCATCGAATCCATGGATTGAAGAGCAAACTCATCAATTTTAAACTCTTGAGGATATTCTCCCAAACAGAACCGGATTTGCAGGGTTCATTGGGGGGATTCGCAAACCCTCCACTGAAGGAGGGTTTGATGTTTCATACCATGGATTTGGCCACAGACTATCATTTGGGTTAGAAATCCTCATCGACCTCTTTTTCACCAAAAGGGGATTTTGGCATTCCCTGGATTCAATGGCTCATGTAATGTGATTCAATGGCTCATGTACGCGCCTAGTGTAGTCTGCCGTGGGTGGACAAATGACTTGGACCCTGAATGATGGCACTCAGCAAATCTGGCCTATAAGAAAGTTCACTGAAAGACTGGTTATTTTAGAGCAAAAATTGCCCAATACATTGTTGCGGTTATTGCTGTTTATGTGCCCAAGGCAGCAGTCCGGCACAAAGAGTTCTATAGTAGGGTAGAGGGAGACTGAATCTACAAACCGCACCATGGACCAAAACGGAGACAATATAGGGTGGCTTGTGGGGCTCGATGGCCGAGTGGTTTAGATCGCCGGCCATAACGCTAGCAACCCACGCGTGTAGCGGGTACAGGCTTGATTCTCGCCTTTGCCCTGGGTGTACTTCCTTTCTCTGTATCAAAATTATAAATTAACTAGCACTGTTGCCACTCTATTCGGGATCCGTAGTGAGCCATGGCTGCCGATGACAGCTCAGTACGAGTAGTTCCTCTACCCTACTATAGAACTCTTTGGTCCGGCATCTCAGTTTTTTTTTCTCAAGCACGGTTTCGTCAATAGTACATCTAGAGCAGAACTTGAACCTTATCGGTAAAAGGCCCGTCGATTATCAGCCTCGGCCACTGATTATAGTGGCTAGAAGAGGTAGTGTATAAAGCACACACGAAAACCGGATCCCTATAAGGTTGCATGATTGTTACATTTTCTTACTTGCTTGTTTGTAGTTAACCCTAATGAGAATAAAACTCACTTTAACAACGAATAGTATTTTCAACCACTTCAAAAATGCATAACATTGTAATGCAGTCCTTTATATCAACTTATAAGATCAGTCGTCTTTGGATTGATACCATGTTGGTTGGTTGGCATATATTTTCAGGCTTGTGTGCTTGGTCGCAAGGACCCGCTTATAAGCCATCGTCAAGTAGGACAACACAAGACGCACACATACACAAATGACAGATGCTGCTATCTGTCGCCACCTCCACAATTTAGACATGTCCCTGAAGGGGAGGGAAATTTTCTCCATTAACCTGTACCCATGGTGAACTGCGCAATGACCGACCACATGACTTTCGGACCCAACATATTTTACGAGCACGTACTCCGCATATACTCGGTAGGTCTTCAGTGGCACCGGATCTCGAACTCTCAACCTTCCGATCTCGAGTCCGAGATCTTGACCACTAGACTCCCTACAGCCCTACCATGTTCTTTATATCAATTTACCAAATTCGCGCTCCCCTTTCAGGTTCATGTCTAAATTATAGGAGCCAGAAAAGTTTAATGTGTAGCTCTAGTGTAAAATTATCTGAATATGAAGTCAACTGTTTTTGATAAAGTGATACGTCGTTCCTTAGTGCTAGATCACTTAAAAACAACCAAGGGTTTATCATAAAAACATTTTATATTTGAAGTAACAGTATATTTTCCACGGTAAATCAAAAATCATCACTGTATGATGATACTACTCAGCGTTTTTTTTAGGTAAGAATTTTTGTATTATAAAGTATTTTTTGTGATGAATTACGAAGTATTTTTTAATTTACTTTAAAATAAATTAATTTGACAAAAGCACTTTTTCAAAAACATTTTTTACTCTACTGGTATCACAAAGATTAAAGCTACGCATATTTTAGTGAATTGATAAAATAAATTTAACATTTCTATAATTGTTTTCCGCGTTCCGGTTTGTTGTCCCGGTACAACTTGACATTTTGAGAAACTTTGGCATACCACCAGATCTAAATACATTTTAATAAACGTTTAATATTTACTCTTCTAAAAGTGTTCAAAGGCTTTTTGAAATAATTTCTAAGGCCTGGAAATATACAAATAAAAAATTCGTACAAAATCAACAAAAGATTAATCATTATACAAAATATAACTTTTATTCAGAAAATCCATTCTTTCACCTATGCTCTTATGTCTCGCGTAACTCTTAACAAATTTCATCAAAAATAGCGCAGCTTGACGAATGATCAAAGGGTACTGGGACTGACATCCGAACCTGAAGTTACTAAAAAAGTTCTCTTTAACCCGTCGGCACTCGCACTGGGGTCTAATGGACCCCAGATAGATTAAATACACTCTAGTTCTGAAACTCTGATTGGATTACCATTATAAAGATTTTCTATATTGAAATTGATAGAGACACTAACTCCTCCAATTGCGTCCAAGGAAACTAATGCAATTAGCGTCTTTTTGATCTTTCTAAAAAATTAGGTAGCGCTAAGATCGAAAATTGTAATTATCCATTAAAATCTGACGTATTATAGTATATTTCGAAGAAACAGTAGAGCAATCGAAAAGTTCAATTAAGCCAATCACAGATCAATCGTTTTTAGTGTATTAGTTCCGTTTGACACTTTGGAGGCGCTAGACATCAGATTGAGTTCCCGGTCTAGAAGCTTCTTAGTCTATGGTAAGTTAGCGCGAGTTCTGCCGGGTTAAAATATTCTTTCATGGAATTATCTTTTATACGATCGATAAAACTTCCACGGGTTCCACCTGAAATTTTCCCGCGTACCACCGGTTGGGAACCCCTGAGCTAAACAATTACCAACAGTTTTAAGGAATAAATGAAGTAGTGGCTAACATTTTATTTTTATTCGTGAAATCTTCAGACGAATAAACGATTCCTATGCTGTTTGTATGTCTGTGGTTGAAGTTGAAAGACTCAAAACAAGCATCTAGTTCAACTAAGAAAACTCGAATTAACTACTGAAGAGGAATTTAATAATATGTTGTTAAACTAATCGTATTATAGTTGCAAACTAGGGAAACAATTAGTTTTTGTGCGAAATTGAGCGATGTTTATATTTGACTCTGGGACAGTAGACGAGTTGTAGTTCCAAAACTACCATGACCTGATCTAGGATAGTACGGTTTATGGGCACAGCACATTTTATCCACCCTTTCTTTTTTTATGGAATATTTGTGTATGATTATCTATATTTGTATAAGAGTGACCATGCCTACATACCTTGTTCTAATATACTATCGGCTTGTCAATAATTATAATCTGATCAATCCCGTGCGATCAGAATCTAAATCAACGTCAGGCTAAAATCAATAGGGGCCTTTAAATTATGGAACTTAACTAAATGCTTTTGATATAGATATCGGCTGGGTTCGGACACGTTTGGCCGCCATTTTAAAAATGGTGGAAAATTTATAATGACATGTAACTACAAAGTTGTAGGCTTTTTTTTTATTGTGAAAGGAACATTTTTTTTTTGCGATTCGGAGCAGTATTTCTTGAGATGCAAAATATAAAATACGATTACGGTTGTACATGGGGCTGGCGGAACCATTTCGGTATCTATTCGGTTCATATCAAAAATTAATCTTCATGTTTTAATGTACAAACCCTGAAAGTTTCATAAATCGTCACTTAGGTTCCCACATGTGCTACCTAATTGTTGAGAAAAGATCAGATTTACTGAACCGTTACCCTTGGCAAGAGTTTTTCGGACTTGTCGAAAATATTTTTTTGTGGCAACTGTCTGACTTTGACAGATGATTCGAATTCCTTGACTTCGAAACGATGACGTTTTCCGAGCAGCCGATGTTAAGGGGTCATAGGAGTCTTAAAAATGTGCAAAGAAGGTAGTACAAAGTATAGTTTGATCTTTCATGTAATTTTTTAACTATCAATAAAAAGTATAACTTTTTTTTGTAATACTATACGATTTATTTAATATAAAACAAATTTTAAAATTTATGAAACTTTAGCCAAAACAAAAATAAATGATATTAAACATAAAGCTATTTAAACACTTTGGGATTGGCAAATTTTGAGGTCAAAATTGAAAAAATGACCATGAAAATGACTTTATATTGTACAAATATGTACAAACAAAGACTTATACCTAAATTCTCAGCTCAATTTTAATTAGAAATTATTAAAAAAAATTAATTAAAATTAAAAAAATTTTATTGATTTTTTTTAGAAAAAAGTTCTTAAAATAATTTATAATCAAATTGAGCTGAGAATTTAGGTTTAAGTCTTTGTTTGTACATATTTGTACAATGTAAAGTCATTTTCATGGACATCTTTTCATTTTTGACCTCAAAATTTGCCGCGCAAGCCTAATCCCAATGTGTTCAAATAGCTTTATGTTTAATATAATTTATTTTTGTTTTGGCTAAAGTTTCATAACTTTCAAAATTTGTTTTATATTAAATAAATCTTGTAGAATGTAGAAATCATGTAAAAAAATTATACTTATATATTTAGTAGTTAAAAAATTACATGAAATGCTTTGTAGATTCTTCTTTGCACATTTTTAAGACTTCTATGACCCCTTAAGGGATGAAAATGTGTTTTGTTGAAACTTTTGAGACTGATTACAACAGTAACTTCATAACAACCACTACCACACAAAAGTATTACAAGTTAAAGAATCGCCAAACGCAGTATTTAATTGCAAATTAAAAGTTTAAAAAAGAAAAAAAAAATGTAACCCAATATTTTTCATTGGTAAATTTATTTAATATATTTATCGTATGTTAATTTAATTGCAGTTCGAAGAGTAATCAGGTAAAATTGTTTGGGTCGTATCATGCTATCCGTTCCGGAGGCATTGAAACACAATTTTTAGAAGTCGAAAAAGAATTGTAGTTGTTTCATTTTCGGTTTTCACTAATATTCCAATTATACTTTGAAAATATGTTTTTTTTATAATTTGCAAGTCAATAAGTGTTATTAAGGCATTGAAAAAAATTACGCAACATAAGTACTGAATGTTGCTGGAATGGATAGTAGGACTGTTTCTCGCCCTAAAAATGAAACAAAACTTTCTTAACATTATTTTAACTTTTATTTTTAATTTTCGAACAATGATTTATAATTTTCGAAAACAAATGCAATAACATGGAAACATTCCATCATGTTCCAAATAATATCTTAACGTTGAGATTTTCCAATACGTTTTGAAAAATAAAAACTATAAGTATCAATTATCGCATTGAATATTTTGTATTTTGACGCCCTTATAGAATTGAACAATAATAAACGATGAAACATAAATTAAAAACTAATGTAAATAATTGAAGAGCTTAATGGAAGAACGTGCTCAGTGGCAAAAAAGGTGAAAATGGTCTTTAAAGTTTTTTTTTTTTCGTTTGGATTTGTTGAAAACGGTACCTGCACATCGCAAAAATATACTAAACTTGAAATTTATGACAAAGGGGAAACGTGTTATCATTAAAAAAATTAGTAATATGCTCATTGACACAAAAAATGTCACAATTTGTTTTTCAAAAATCTCACTTAGCACGTTCTTCCGCTAAGCTTTTTACATGTTTTGTTAATTATTTGGAGTGCTATGTCCCGACGTTAATGTACGGTAAAATTTGAATTTCTTTTGGTTGTAGAAAAAGTTTTTCAAGTGAAGTGCAGTTTGAACTTACATCGTGCTCACTATTATTGCATAGCTTTATTTTGATTTATAGCGTTCCCCGAGGCGATACTGAATGAGTTAAATAATACATACTACTGATGACGCAAATCTATTGACGATCAAGTCAATATAGAAAATAAATGCATGTGCAATTGATGACGACCATCAGCAATTAACTACAATACTCCTTTCGCAAATAACTTAGGTGTAGTTTTAGTGTGACACATTATTTCCAACCAAACTAACCCAATAATCCTATGTGTTCGCCGAATGCCATGAGACAGGTAACCATGCCTCCTTTAGGTTCCCTACCCAATTTCAGAGTGGACTGTTCCACAATCAAAATATTTTGGATGCTAAGAAGTGACAGCATATATTATTCGATGTGTTTGCTTTTCAGCTGTATTCCTCCGATCCACCCCCATCCGATGTCCATCTCCCAATGACCCACCGCTGTTCCTCGTCCCTTCGCCACGCCCTTCTCTTCGTCTTCATGGCATCCTGCATAATTCTCCTAACCTTCCTCGTCCTTCATTTCTCACTGTCCACGTCCCATTCTAGAAAGTCCTACTCGAGGGCCGAATCCGTGGCCAGGAACGGATCCAACCTTTATTTTCCCTTTGATAAGACCCTGTGGATGAACGACTCTTTGTTGGAGAAGTGTCCGAAAGATTCGTTTCGTTGTGGACGGTTGAACGGATCCTGCCTGTCTCTGGGGAAGAGGTGTGATGGAAAAGTGGACTGTCCTGATGCCGAGGACGAGGTGAATTGTGTCTGTGCTTTCAGGTCAGTGATATAACTGTCTTTCATATTGAATAGTCAAGAAGGCACCGAGCAATAGTAAAATACGTCAAAATATGTACAATTTTAAGGGGACACTATGTATTTTTATATTTTGCAAGACGATAATTAGCTTTTTTTTTGGTCAGAAATTCCGCAAAGTTTTATGAGTTGTATAAGTTACATGGATTCAACAATCAGATGCAGAGAATACTGCTTGCGTCTCAGCGAAGAGATACTAAGTCATTTTTTAAAGCATGCATTGATTCATCCAACATTGTTGGCGCCAAACAGGATGATGTTTTATTTAAAACTGCCCGAAAGTGGAATACGAGGGCAACCGTTCATTCAACTCTGGCCACCCTGTGTCTAAATTTCAATAGTCGAAATTAAGAGATTAAAGTTGACAGTCGAGTTCCGTTGAGGGTACGGTTGAATGAATGAAATATGGTCTTTTGCAGTCCAGTGAAACGCGAATAAGATATCTCCTATTTTTAGGTTGCCCGCCTCCAAGTTCTGCGACGGCTACCCGGACTGCTTCGATGCCAGCGACGAGTCCCACTGTTCCCGGAGCTGTCCTGGTGGTTTCTTCGACTGCGGGGGAAGCAAGTGTGTGCCGCTCACACAAGTGTGCGACGCAGCACCCGACTGCGACAACTTGGCCGACGAAAACAACTGCTTCCGGTAAATTTATCCGCATCCCTTTACTAACGGAGTTACAAAATTGTGCGGGTATAAAAGAGAATGTCCAATAAAAAATATTGGGCTACATCCACCATCAAGGCTGACAAGGTGTCGGCTCTACTATCGCTCTTTGAGCCTTAGTTCGGACTCCCGGCTCGTGAGTCCTACGTTTCCTGTTCTTAGACCTGCCGGTTCACCTGGCTCTTTTGAACCGAACGAACGTTTCGCCCTTTTTTGGGATGTCTTCGATGTGTAGGCAGGACGCTTCGCATCGATACTACAAATCGTTATCACGATCTCCGATCCCCGAAAATATTGATACTGACGCTTATGACTTGCATCAGTCGTTTATTTGAATAAAAAATGACGTAGTTCTTAAAAGAGTTGTTGGCATTGATGCTTTTTAAGGCAACTTTTTCGATAAAACTCTTAACATTTAGTCTCATTGCCTTATATTAGCGTCATCTCTAAGGGGTCGTAAATTGATACATGGAGGGTCTGATCTATCCCTTTATGGCCACTTCAAATGGCACTTAATTAAGGTAATGAGATAAATGTCAAGAGGTTTTTTTTTTTTTATCGAAAAGACAATCGTATATGACGATGATCAAGTCCATACTTCTGTTCGCCTTCTATGCTTCTGTAAAGGCTAAGATAACCAGAAAACGACCAGGAACAACATCTTTCAGAATTAAATTCTTAACCCTTTGCGTCCCCTATGGCTCTGATTTAAGGTTATGATACTGGTTTTATCTTGCCGGTTTCCGTAAATGAATTAACTTGTTCATTTTGAAAGTTACTTACAATCGGAAGTCATTTCTTTCTTCCTAGAAGAGAAAACTGCGAAAAAACGGAGGAATGAAAGACACACATCCGAATTTGAACACACAAAAATAACTTCTGATTTATTCAAATACAATCACAGATACGAACATAACATTTCTTAGTGGTACAAGCGCCACCTAGAGGAATGTAACTACTAAACAAGACTAAATGTTAAGGCTGCTCATCAACCCCATGCCCGGCCCTCCATCGATAGGGCTTGCTAATCGTAAGTTTATGGGGGAAAAATGGTTTTTATTCCAAAAAAAAGCAATAAACTTACGGGAATATTTTAATGCGGTTTTTTTCTGAATTCCTAAAACTCCAGTAAAATTGTGCTTTTAGATGTTATTTTTTTTAAACGTTATTTACTTTTTTTAATCGAAATTTTTTTCTATTAAAAAAAGTAAATAACGTTTTAACAAACCCTCTAAAAGCACAATTTTACTGGAGTTTTATGAATTTAAAAAAGTCGCATCAAAATATTCCCATAATTTAATTGCTTTTTTGGGAATAAAAACCATTTCTTCCCCATAGACTTACCATTAGCCAGCCTGGTCGAAGGAGGACGGGGTATGGGGGTGATGAGCAGCCTTAAGAGTTTTATTGAAAAAATTGTCTTAAACAGCATCAATACCAGCAATTATTTAAGAACTACGTCATTTTTTATAGAGACCGTAAGTGTTAATACTTGCGCCCCCTGCAGATCAAATGGGTGGGAAAACATTGCACTGACTTCTGTTTGTTTACTATTAGAGCCATTCCTACAATTATTATTTTTCATATCTTTATATGGTTTTATTAAGTAAAATATCCTGAAATGAGTAAATACATGTACGACCGAGCGTCCGAATGATCGTGCGAGTATAAAAGAGAATGTTCAAGCTTTTCAAAAATATCGATACCGATGCAGCTGACTTGTACCATGCATTATTTGTATGTAAAATGACGTGTTTTTAAGGTGTTGCTGGCATTGATGCTCTTTAAGGCCACTCTTTCCATAAACTTTTGAAATTTAGTCTCATAAACTGAAATCAGCGCCATCTGACGGGGTCTTAAAGGGCTAATGCAATTCCTTCCTGTCCGGTTTCAGGGCGTCATTTGACTTTATAACATTTTTTTGCTCTGCATTCTAAATAAACCGTGGCTCTTTTAACAAAATCAAGAAATGATTACAACAAATTAAGGATTTTAAACATTTTTTTTTTAAATAAAGGCAAATGTCTTCAATCACTTAAGGT
This sequence comes from Hylyphantes graminicola, assembly GCA_023701765.1. Classification (NCBI taxonomy): domain Eukaryota; kingdom Metazoa; phylum Arthropoda; class Arachnida; order Araneae; family Linyphiidae; genus Hylyphantes; species Hylyphantes graminicola. Next base: position 14,278,179 of record CM043112.1, read on the forward strand.
AGGCGAGTACCCAAAATTCCACAAAATTCTAAAATTTTTACTACTACTTTAATCTTTTCCAAATTTGGCATAGTGATTTCAAACATAATGAACAATGCTATCTAGGATTTTTTTTAAATTTAAATATTATTTATTTAATTTAAACGGTGTTTTTCAACTAAAAAAAGAGGTTACGCTAACAAGTCTACCACATTGAATTTTCCTCCTATAAACATTAATTATGTGTTAAATTCTTCGTTTTGAACTGATACATTCAATGACTATCTAGAGTTACATACAAATTACAAGAAAGGAAGTTATTAAGAAAAATGTTATGAATTAACTAAAAAAAGATTTTTTTTTTCGATTAACTTACTTGGACATTAAAAAAAATTACTATATTTTCACCAGATGGTAAAGGCTTAAAGCACATACATATATTGTAATAGCATCTGTAAAAAATGTGAGGTAAATTAATGTAAAAGTTTTTATGCACATGTGTTAGCGTAACCCCCTTTTTTTTAGTAGAAAAACACCGTTTTAAATAAATCAATTATACTTAAATAAAAAAAAAGTGCATAAAAAGCATTGCTTATTATATTTGAAATCACTATGCCAAATTTAGAAAGGATTAAAGTAATAGTAGAGAACTTTGGGTACTCGCCTATCTAAAACTATTACAACTGGAATGCTTTAAAAACTATTTAAGACAATAAAATTTCTATCTTCTTAGAAACTTAGAGTTTTATTTTACGATTGTCTACCAGTACTTTTGTTAAAAAGAAAGAAATATGTAATTTTTTGGAAATGCCAGAATGTGTTACAAATTGTTCGTACGTCAATTTAATTAAAAAATGCTAGTCTCTCTTTAAGTGGGAAACTGGTAGTATCCGAAAGCAGTAAATGGAGACCCTGTAGGGACCGGAAGCATAGATGCGCGAGCCTTCTGCAAGCCGAATGGGGAAAAACTTGTGGGGAAACATTGCAATGAGTTCTATTTGTTTTCTATTAGAGCCATTTCTACAATTATTTTTCATATCTTTTTCTTAAATAAAATATCCGAAAAGTAGTAAATACAAGTGCTGTGTAGTAGGGTGCACAAATCACGAGGAGACGAAATAACGTAAAATACATTCTATCCTGATAAAATAAGCTCAAGAGCCAGTTTTTTTAAGAGTCAGACAGGCTTGGGTAGTTGACATTTTTGATTTTGCTGAAAATTACAAAATATGTTCTTTATGAAAACTATTAGACATGTATATTTTTGTTTTTGCTAAAAAAATTTTTTATTAATAATTTACAAATATTTCTGTAACCAAAATTATCACTGCCCATCACTTGCTATTCTTGGGTACTTCTTTTTAGTATGCATTCATTAGATCATATACACATTTGGTTCGCTGTTGGCATAAGAAAATATTAAAGTTAGAAGTTCAGAGAAAAAAATTGAATAACTTTGAATGGCCTTGGACCTTTGTGCCAAATATCAACCATAACTTTTCATGTCCTAACATGTTCTATGGAACAAGCAGAACACGAAAAAATTGTCACTGCAATTTTTAACTCTTTGCACAAAAAGTATAGCCTTATGGAAGTTGGTTCGTTTTTCTTCAAAATACGGACGATCTTCAACTTTGACCCCCCCCCCCCCCAAAACTTAAATATTTTTTTTTTTTACAAAAACAAAAATATACGTATCTAATAGTTTTCCATAAAGAGCATATATTCTGAAATTTTCAGCAAAATTAAAAATGTCAACTATCCAAGCCTACCTGTTTTGCAAGATTTTTTAAAAAAAACTGGCTCTTAAAACTAAAAACTTTAGAACTATGAAAAAATATTCGACAAGTAAATTTGTTTTTAAGCCTTTCTAAGGATTCAAACATCTCTGACATTGGCTCCACGTAAAAAAAGCCACCCGATATTTGCTTTAATAAGACTGGCTGGGTACTCAATATTTTAAACGAATAAGTTTGTTTTTCAGTCTTTCCAGGGACTTAAACATCTCATCTGACATTGGCTCCGGCCTCCGCAACGGATTTCTGCTTCGCAACCAGCGCGGATCCTGGCTACCAGTATGCGTCAACCCGCACGACCGTATGCAGAGTGCGCTGGCATCGTTTACATGCGTCAGTGTCACTGGAAACCCAATGGCTGGCAGCTGGCATCAGCAAAAAAGATTCGGAACACTGGTGCCAGCTGATTCGCAATATATTTATCACTACATGGGCAGGTATTTATACACTTTATTCAAATATGTATAGTAGGGTGGGCCGAAAAAAACTTTATTTTATTTCGGATCGCTATAGTGCGGAAAAGTTGCCATTGGTCAAGGCATGAAAAATGCACTAATTATTATTTTTTTATTACTTTATCTTCCGTTCGCGCAAAGCCATCAAAGTTGGAAAAAATTGTCAAAATACGAATTTTTTTATAATTTTTTTTAAGCACGATAGATGTTTTTAGTTGCGTTCCTATTCATCAATTAACTACTAAAAGTACATATCAAAATATATGCACTTATCATACATTTGTGTCAGATCTTCCGGCCACGCAACGCTGTACAAAATGAGGGAAATTCTTAGTTTTTGCAAAATTGACAGATCTGACACAAATGTATAATAACTGCATATTTATTGATTTAAGTAGTTATTTCATGATATAGGAACGCAACTAAAAACATCTATAGTGTATAAAAAAGTATAAAATATTTCGTTTTTTGACAATTTTTTCCAACTTTGATGGCATTGCGCGAACGGAAGATAAAGTAATAAAAAAATAATAATTAGTGCATTTTTCATGTCTTTACCAATGGCAACTTTTCCGCACTATAGCGATCCGAAATAAAATAAAAAGATTTTTTCGCCCCACCCTAATGTATAGTCCGCCTGTCCCTTTTTAGCATATCAAATATTTTGATTGTGGAAGAGTCAGGGCCTGATCTTGGAAAACTCGGACTAGAGGCACCAAAAATTTTTGGGGCCCTTATAAGTGAAATTTTGTCAATGATTGCCCAATATTTTTGTCTATAATGTGCTCGTTATGCTTTGTTAAGCATGCTTTTGTAAAGCATGCTAGTTATTAAATTTTTGCTCCTAATATATGGACTTCCTTAAAGTATTGATCAATATTGATTACGTTTGGTCAAAGTCAAGCTAAAAATGAAATAGGGTCACAGATTTTTTTTTTATAATTTAATGAGTTTTTGGGGATCTACTGCATTTAGCATAACAGAGACTAAATTTAGAGGTCCCTAAAATTTGGGGCCTCAGAGTAGATAAGGCCCTGAGAAGAGTCAACTTTAAAAACAGGTTGAGAACCTGAAGGAAGCAGGGTTGCCAATCCCATTGTGTTCGGCAAGCACAGGGGGATTGTTTTGTATTTTTGGTTAGAAATAATGTATCACACTAAAACTACACATGGGTTAATGGTGAACTTGGGATTACAGTCAATATCTGATGATCATCATCAAATTGCACATGCATTTCTTTTCTATCTTGACTTGATAGTCAATAGATTTGCATCTGTAGTATTTATTATTTACCACGTTCAGAATCGTTTCGGCGAACGCTTCGGCGAACTACCTTTCAGTTGAGAAAGTGTTTATAAACCTTAAAGGAATATGCTCCTTCAAAAGCAATAATCCATCGCCAAACTGAGTAAATCTGGACTGAACAAAAATCTTCCTTACCACTTTTCGTTCTACGAGTGATAGTTTGGACTTGCTTAAATCACACGGCATAGATACTGAAAAGTGATAGGAGGACTATAATTTAATTCGATTTATAATTCTTTTGAGAAACGTTTCATTAAAAGTTTCAATAAAAAATTCTACTAATGTCGATACGAACTTCTCAACTTATAAGACAGAGAATGATCGTAATTTTTTTCCAAGTTGTTCAACAAAAATAAAATTCTATTATGACTCTTTAATTACTTTATTCATTCATTAGCATACATTATATTTTAGTTGTTCAGCAAAAATATAAAGTATTTAATGATTCACTAACCGTTTTAATAACGATGATTGCAAAGAAATTTGCTAAACGAAATAAACTTTCTGCATAAGTTTATCTAAATGAAGTTATTAAATGAAGACTATAGTACTGATCATTTCATGTAGGGTAAATTTAATTGCCCGAAAAACTAATTTTAAAGACTCAAAGTTACTGAATTTATTCGTTGAAAGGAAGGTGTTAATGCTGCTTAAAAATGAGTCGTTAGTGTGCGTTAACACACTGCTTATTCAACTTGCGAGACCAGAAAAACTCTTACTAACATTCACGTTAATTTTTTCGTCCAGGCACGTGTTAAGGAGAGCTAATCTTGTAAGTTGAGTAGGTAGAGGTTACCCACAGCCTACTCAACTTCTAAGGCAAAAGAAGCTCGCCCAAACATGCTCGCAGACGGTCAGTTTAACGTCCTAATTCCGAGTGACGTTCCGAAGATGAGGACAACCGATTTCGAAACCTGTTCGGTCGGAACCATTTCTTCACGCCTGACAACATTTTTAAGGTTCCGAGTGCGTCCAAAATAGTTTCTCCATCTTCGGCACTCTGTACAGTGACGTCAAAATTTCCGTCCACGGTCAGGTTTCGGAGAGCTTCTCCTGCCTCATTTAAGTTGGCAGTAGTTTTATTTGTTTATGAATCTATCTTTATCAGGTTCATCAAATGGCGTGGTTGCGTAACACGCAGTGGCCTTTGGGTGCAGTGTTCCCCCGCCCAGTGCGGTGTTCCGCCACGCCCGCTGCTGCCAGCGCCCTCGCGCGGGCGTATTGTTGGTGGAGTAGTTTCCCGACAGGGGGCGTGGCCGTGGCATGCAGCTGTCTACAAGAACGGGACGTATGCTTGTGGTGCTACGCTAGTCGGCGACCAGTGGTTGATATCTGCCGCTCACTGTTTCATCAATTACAGGTTAGAAACAGCAGTTTCACTAAAAGTTACTAAATTGTAAACGTTTTCCGCATACTGAACGCATATATTCATGACAACGAGGTGGAGGAGGATATTCGTTTGTGTGAAAGAAGACAATGGTTGACGTAACTTTGACGTCACTCGTAACCTCTCTAGTTTAAACGAATTTACAACTGGCACGATCACGCCTATAAAGGGACGTTACAGTTACTCCTAGCATTGTATTCTATCCCGCAAACAAACCACTCTGCGCCCTGTTCGAATTGTAAATTAGCTGTTGGGGGATTTGTTTGTCTGATCACGGCCCCACTCGATCCTTTCCGTTCACAACACTACGCTTAATACGGATGCTGCAAACAATTCGAATACCATATATCTGCTGGAATCGCTGTTTCACTTTTCTCGCGTTAGATGGTGTTGATCACGCACCTCAATCGTTCGATTGTTTGTGCTCCTAACAATATTGTCAAGCCTTTATATGACGAGATTTACAAGAAATTTTCACAATCAAATGTTTAGAAATGTAGTAATTTAGAGCATGTGCAAAATCAAGTTCCTTAATTTGTAAAAAAAAACTAATTTATTTTAAAAATGTTGCAAGTAATGCTACAGATGAATGCAATGCTCTGGCAAAATTTCATTTTAAACCAAAATTAAAAGGAAGTATTTAACATTTACATAAAATACACATATAGACTAACTTTTACATTTAAGATACATAAACAGCTACAAATTTCTGTGTAAAAAAAATTCAAATTGTTATAATATTTTTAATTTATTTATATACTAGTTGGCTCGGCCATGTGCTGCTGTGGATCAATGAAATTCATATTTGTTAAACTTTATTTTTTACTTTTCAAAAGTTCCATAGCAATTAGACAAATGATGTGGTCATATATTAAAGTAGAAAAGCATTTCCTAGTGACGGTTTATAAAGAGATATAATTGTGTGGTATTCATTTATTTTACAAGAAACATTAAACTGCACATGCCACTGTGTTGTTATATTCCCATTCAGATATTGACACATTAAATAAGCTTATCAATGCAGACTTATTTTTAATAGGAAAATGGTTTCTAAGTAACTTGCTTAGTATATAAGTATCAAGAAAACAAAGTTTATGTATTTTAATCTAATGCCAATTAAAAATAGGAAAACTCTTAATTTGATATATCATGTACAAGTCTAGAACGTGTTTTTTACTATAAAATATCAGGGTGTTCAAATAGATAAAAATCTCAAGGTCAAATGTCACGTTTTACAGATTTAAAAAAAAATTGAGATGCATCTTTTTTTTATCATTTAAAAAACAAAGTTAACTCAGATTTTTTTTTACAAATTTGTATTACTCCTGGGTGTGTCCCTTATTTCTTTGCAGCATTTCCATTATTTGTTTTATCATATTTATGTTACAATTAATTATTTCGTCCCTACCTATTTTTATTAATATAATTTTTTTTTAAAATTTCGAATTGTCACAAAATTCTTTTTAATTTGTTTATTCATTTATTGTACTAGAAAAAAATAAACCGTACATATTCAAATAAAATCGATTTTATAATTATTTCATACCTACCTATTGTTGATATTATATTTTCAAAAAATTCTAATTGGTTACAAGATTTTTAATTTGTATTAGATTTAACTTACAAGAAACTGCACGTATTTAAATAAAATCTACTTTATTATTGTTTCATTACATCCTGTTATTATTGATATAATTATTTTTTTAAAATTCAAATTAAAAATAATGTAAACCTTCAGAATGTATTATAAAAATTAATTTAAATCTCTGAACAAGTAGACAAATCTTAAAATTTCAATTATTCTTAAAATATCCAGATTATATTATTACATACGTTAAACTATGCAGAATATTAGCATATACATTAGTTTTAAATTAATTTTTGTGATTGAAACGATGTTTAAAACAAAAAATTCCTGTTGCATACGAAACATTGCTGTCTATCAAGTTCATTATTATTTTTGTGTATAAATTTATTGATTAGCTATGCTACTATCGCCTAAATAGCTTATATCGCTGAAAAAGTGCAATTTGAAGGGCCCAACCAAAAAGCTCTCATGTTAAACCTAAAAACCTATTTCACACTTAAAATAACAGCGCCCTCTGCTGCAGAATATAATATTGGATTTCTAGCATATTTTTATCAATAGGTTGTTTCTCTTTGACTTCAGTGTTTCCTAATCAGAATTATCGAATCTGTTTAAAAAATAACTTTGTGACCTTTCATTGTCTGAAATCACTTACTTTTTTTTGTAAAAGAGTAAATAATAAATATATATTTTAAGTCTAACAAATCTCAAACAATTTTAATGTAGCACAAAGTGACATATTTCATGTAAAATTATTTATCTTTTACTTAAAGTAATTATTATTTAAAGAAATATTTAATGTTTCAGTAATCGTACAATTACTCAATTTCTCATGTACAATGTCTTCAAACTTGTTAAATAAATCCTTTATTTCCTAAAATACCACTCTTTTTAAAAAAGTAAAAAATACTGATAGGTTAATTTCATTGTAAATTGCTAACCGTCCTTGTCTCGGGAAGTATCTGCTCGAGGAACGCAATGTGAGAGCAGTGTGCTGACGCCCATGTGACACATGTCTACCGCACCGCTTGGTAATAAATTGCTGAGTTTGGGTGCAATTTTTGGAACCCTCAGGGGTTAAAAAAAAACTTGATGAATATGAGAATCCAAGCCTTTTAACTAACTTTTCGTTCATAAACACGATTCGCTGACAACGGAGATCAGTGGACACTACCGTAAAACATGAAAAATTGTGTAATTTTACATGATTACTAAATTGTTATATTTATAAAAAAAAAAATAAAGAGAAATGCTCCTAACAGTTTAAAAACCTTATATTTCAGGAAATGCAAAAAAAAAATATATAGGTTAGATTTACAGTCTCTGAAAAAGGGTTATAGAAAGGAAACTACTAAACAGAAATTGATATTATGGTCTTAAATGAAAGCTATAAATATGCAGATTAAAATAAAGACAGAAAATGGGCAAATTTTGACCTAAACACCCATCTGACACATAATCCTTTAAGACCCGCGGAGAGATGGCGCTGATTTAAAATTATGAGACCAAATTTGGAGTTTTATCGAAAAATAAGCTTTACACAGCATCAATGCCAGTAACTCCTTAAAAAGAAACTCATTTTTTATACAAATTGCGAATGTTACGAGCCAGCTGCTTAGGTATCGATATTTTTGAAGAGCTTGAACATTTTCTTTTATACCCGCACGATCGTGATAGCTCAGTCTAAAAGGATATGGACATGGACAAACCTTTTTTTTTTTCAGGTTCAACTACTATGAGGTTCAATTGGGAATGCTTAGACGTCGATCGTTCAGTCCCCACCAGAAGACATTCCACATTCAGCGAGTGTTCCCACATCCGAAGTTCAACGTTGTCACCCTAGAGTATGATCTAGTTTTGCTTCGTACGGCCCGTCGCATACCCTTCGATCTTCACATTCGCCCAATTTGTTTACCTGGAAAGTCAGAACAAAGGATGAACCAGGTTTGAAGTATATACCTGTCACTTTTTAGCATCTAAAAATATTTTGATTGTGGAACAATCCACTTTGTAGACAGGTAGGGTGGACTGACCAGTGAGTGAACAGGCCCCGAACATTTAGTAAATATAATTTAAGAAAAAACGGACTGAAAATCATTCCACTATATGGATTGGCAACACTGACTTTCTCCCATGTAGTAGGAAGCTATCTGACAAAGGTTGCTTGTCCTAGTCATTATATCCTGGTATTCATTCACTGGCGAACGTGACGTCTTAAGCGTTCATATTCACTGGTTAGTCAACCCTACAGAACCTAAAGGAGACAAGGTTACAAATTTCATGGTGTTTGGCGAGCATAGGGGTTTGTTGGGTAAGTTTGGTTGGAAATAGTGCGTCACTCTAAAACTACACATGAGTTATTTGTGAAAAGGTGTACAGGGTGGTTATAAAATAACGCTTACTATTCGGAGTTTTTTCTGTAGCTTGAATGAATAATCCAAATGCATCAAAAATTGAGACACTAAGAAGGGGGAAAAGAATGGAATCATAAAAAAAGATAGAATCCTAAACAAGAATCATAAAAAAGAATAATCATAGAAAACAAACTCGTCCCTTGACCGGGGCTCTAAATTACGAGGCGTCTTCAATTTTGGCCAATTACGGCCAACACAGCTAATTACGTCTCGTAATTAAGAACCCTGGTCAAGAGACGAGTTTCTTTTTTTCAAAAAGAATGGAATCATAAAAAAGAAACTCGTCTCTTGACCAAGGTTCTACATTTCGAGGCATAGAAAATTATGGCTAATTACGGCCAACACATCCAAGTACGCCTCGTAATTTAGAACCCTGGTCATGTGACGAGTTTGCTTTTTTATGAGTCCATTTCTCTCTCTCCCCCTCTTGATTAGTAAGTGTCTCAAAGTTTTTTTGCATTTGGATTATTCATTAAAGCTACAGACCACTCTGAATGGCGAGCGTTATTTTATAACCACCCTGTATTTTAATTGAATGCTAATATAGCCGTCAACGATTACACGTACATTACTACCTTGACTTGATCGGCAATCGATTTTCATCTGTAATATGTACTATTTAACACGTTTCGTATCACTATTTATAGGGAAACGCTATTAAGTTGAAATATGCAATAATAGTGAAACTGAATTACGTTCGCACTACCCTTTAATCTATTTCTAAACCTTAAAGAAATATGCGCAGATAAGAAAAAATGACTCGCCAAATTTAAAGCACCTTATGCCTAAACCAAAATCTTCTTTACCCTTTTGCGAAGTAGACTTTTCCACAATATAGATATTTCCAACCCAAATATTTATTTAAATCAACAATGTTTTAAAAAAAACAACTGTTAATAAACGACGAAGACATTTAATAAAAAGCGTCTTGTAGAGGATTTTTTTTTTGTATTACATAATCGTTTTTCTCATATTCAAAGCCAACCACATAATAAAGTTGTTAAATTAATCATTCAACTTAATTAAATTTTAACTGAAAGTGCTTAATTTGAGATTAGTTTCCCACGATCGTTGACAGTTTCATTATGGCTAGGTGCCCTTCATTTCACGGTTAAATTTGTTTCTTCATAGCCAAACAAAAACAAGTTTTGTTCCATCTTGATCCCAAAAATTAAAAAAATTATTCATTTTAAAGAAAAGTGTTATTATTAACAATGTTTCTGTAAAAGAACTAATATTGATGGACAAAGTTATTGATGGTAGTATATTTCTTTACTTACCAGTATTTTTATATAAAATTCAGATATATAAGTTTTTTTACATTGCTTAAAGGTCAGTAAATGACTAATACTTTAAACACAATTTAAAAATCTAGTTTTTCTTGAATTAGAAAGACTGGTAATACTTAATAAAAGATACTAGACAGAGGCAGCCTTTTTAATTTTTTTTATGATGCTGCTGAAAAGTGAAAATTTGACTGACGTCTAGAAATCGAAAGCTCCTAAATCGATGCGAATGACGACCAGTGAGCAACACGAGGACTTACAATTATAGAAGGAAGTTGTGGTTTCCGTGTTTTGTTTTATTACGATAAAGTTTTCATTTAAATGTGTGTAAGTTTTTATCTACTCATGATGCTTTTAAATTTAATGAATAAAATATATTCATTAATTAGACCTATTAGTTTGTAAGGTGTCACAGATAATTAAACTTAACTATTTAAGTTGCCATTCAAAGCAATTTTTTTAAAAAAAGAAATTACAAACCAACCTACAAAGTATTAATAACTGCAAAAATTAATACTCAAAATACCAGAAAGAGCCTGTCGGGATCTGATGTTCAAGAAAACTAAAAGTAAAAAGGGGCTGGGGAGCCCAGTCGGGTTAGCACTCGCTTAGCATGCGGAAGGTCCCATTTTCGGGTCCGGGCAAAATAAACTGCCAAATAATAAAGTCGCCAAAATAACTGCCGACCTATAAACGGTCCGTACAGCCGAAAATGCCCGACGAATAATACCCCGTGTAAGAGAGTGCACGCTAAATATTCTTCAAAGTCCAAACGCTGCGTACGATGTCGCCCTTAAAGGTTGCGTTGGGTGCCTATTTAGGTGTGGGCTCGTCACCTGACTGTGGTTCTAAAATACGTCGCCAAAAGCCCTCGTGTAGCTCTAGTGCGACGATAATTCAAACCTAACCAAAAGTAAAAAATAATCTTAGCAGTCGGACCTACATGCAAAGAATTTTGGAACGAACTGGCTCAGTTTTCCTATTAGGGTAGACTAACCAGTGAATGAACGTTTAAGGACAATTTGTTTTAAGAAAATTCATACATTTTCAGTACATGTAAATTCTGAGTGTATGACAATGTGAACACATCTGTCATTATGTGTAAATTCTACAAAAAAAAGGAGGTGAATTAATATTACATTGCTTTGGGTCTTTTGGGGGTCCAAATAAAAAGTGATTCAAAAGCCAAGTGAATGAACAGTTCTTGCCAGTGAATAAACACAAAAATGTCCAGTCAATGAAACCGGGACTAGCCATTTCTTCAATTGGTTTTTTTAACTATGCTTTTTTTTTTTGGTGTAGTAGGTGCTGAAGCTGGTGCTTTTTTTATATTTTTCCTTTACACAAAATTAGTAAACTTTATATTTTTCCCACCTTACAAAATGAATTTTCGCGCGAGTACCTTTCTTGTTATTCCCTCTGCTCTATTCTTACAATTTTTCTAATGTAAAATGCATAATAAGAATTTTTTTAAAAAATACACCGATTTAATTAGTTATTAATTTATTTATTTTTTAAAACGGTTGTGTCACTTGTACATAAAACAAATTAAATTCAAATAATAAAAAAAATAATTTATCATTGTTCCTTGCTTCAACTTCAATAGGATTTAGCGCAACCGTATGATTATCTTTTTTCGGAAAAAATTTTGCCATATAGAAAAAAGTACAGGTTCTCGGATGTTTGACATGTTGGACTCAGCATTTAAGGTTTCATTAAAAGACTTCAACATGTCTGGAGGAAGTTCAGACTCAAGTGTTTGAAGAAATCGCTCGCTTCTTTTTCAGAGCGTGCTCTTTCTTCATGATCTTTCTTACTCTTCAACTCTTGGTGTCTGTGCTGCATACACTTGTTGAAGTCTACATTTTCTACATTAAATGGGGAAATGACACTTTTCTTGAAAGCTTCCTGAATTTTGATGGCATCAACTGATGCATCGAAAGCTTCTTTGAAAATTGGGGTAAAATAAAATTTACTTATCGTTTTTGAACCACCATATTTCTGCTTCCAACGTCTGACACAAGCCCTCCATGATGCTTGTAATGTGCGGAAAACTACATCACAAGGCTGAAGTATGTTAGTCGCATTTGTTAGAAAACTGAAGAGGAGGATTCGTTTCCCTGAGTAAAATTTGCTCAATTACAGGCTAATGTGATATTTGTGACCATCCAGAAAGAATAAAATGGGAAATTTGATACCATTTTCAATAAGCCATGGATACAAACAGTTTGCAACATATTCGTTATTTTCATACATAAATTACAATAAAATAACTTCCTTAAAAATATAAGCTATGCTAGAAATTACAAAATCATAATCACAAATTGTTCATTCACTGGGAAAACTAGCCTAAAGTGTAGCTACCCGTGAATGAACATGTGTGTTCAGTCACTGGTTAGGAGGTGTTTTTTATTTATTCACGTGTGTTTTATTGTATAAAATGGCTAAAGAAGTTGTTTTATTTTGCTTTGATTTTCTGCAACTCAGACAAATCCCAGTTAATGAACATGTGTGCATTCATTGGCTTTATCACAATTTGCCTAGCCAGTTATTGAACACCCTTGTACTCACAATCTACTCATGCTACAATATTTGAAACAATCAGAATCATTGCTTAAATATGCATATTCAATGTGTCCTTAATAGAATGAGGGAAAAAAACTAATACGAAGCATTAATTACAATCAAAAGAGGTGATGACAGAAAACTTGCCTTATTACTTTAACAGAGAAACAAGTTGATGCACAGTTAACAACATTGCCAGCATTTTTCTAAAAAAGATCTTGCGACCAAGACAACCAATCATGTGTCAAATAGCTTCCTACTAGATGGGAGGAAGTCAGTGTTGCCAATCCATCCAGTTGAATTATTTTCAATCCTTATTTTTTAAAGGTATTTACCAACTGTTCATTCACTGGGGCCTGTTCACTCACTGGTCAGTCTACCCTATTACTGAAATGGAATACTTTTTAAATGCAGTAAAAGTGCATCGAACATATATATTATCCCTTTACAATCCCTTCAGATGGTTTTAATTTACGATTCTGAGACTAAATGTTAGGAGTGCTATCGAAAAGTGTTTGCTTAAATGGCATCAATGCCAGCAATTCCTTAAGAAATACGTCACTTTTTATACAAAACTAGGGGGCAAAGCCCTGCTCGCTACCGCTCACCAACCCACGGGAATTGCTACGCAATTCCTATTGGTTTGCTCCGTAAACAAATATGCAAGATTAATATGAGGATACTGCCAATGCAGGAATGCTCATATATACAATCTGGCTAGTTTCCGTGGGACTGCTCCAGGTAATAGGCCAGGGCCTCACGTAGCTCTAGCGCTAAGCAACTATCTCTACCTCTATGAAAATCTCTGTCAAACGAGTCGGAGTTTCCAGGTTTTTTATTTTTCATTTCAACACACTCACTTTACTATACCGGTGTGATTGTTAGTGTTAATTTTGTGGTCCCTATTTTTGTTCCCTTTTATTGTTTATCTTTCTGTCCATAAACATTTTAGAACATTTCAACTATGTTATTGACTTGAATTGAGCTTCTATTAACACGTTGGATGCCACTGACACCTTAAGGAGTCGGGTGGTTCCGATTCACCGATAACAGCACATTCTGATGAAATTCATAGTACCATTTCGCCAACCGTTCTTATGAGTTCAAGTTTGTAACTTTTGCAACCGATCCTTCTGTGCTTGGAATAATACTCGGTGATTTGAAAGAGGGTATTCTATTTCCTTGTATTTTTAAGACTAGGTATGTAGCGTGTAGTTTTAGTTAGTGACGTTAATTCAACCTAACCTTGCTATTTTACGATCTATAACTAAGATTTGTATTTGTTCAAAAATGAACAGTTAGTTTATTTCCATTGTAACGAACAGGTTTAAAAAAACAAGATGTTTTTCTACTTCATCAGCCTCTATCGATGAAGATTCTATCGATGATTTAGTGGCAGCGAATGTGTTAATTACAAGGTTTTTCTTTAACATATGCGCATTTATTTTCCAATTAACTAAGAAATGCTTTCATGTTCAAATGCTTTTGTTTTTGACTCAAAAATTCTGGTTTTTGGATATTTTAATTTTTTACTGATTGTTTGAAATGGCCTGACGAGACAATGATCTAAAATTTCAGATCAATATATTCGAACAGTTATTTGAAGTTTAAAAAACGGATTTTTATACCCTGATAAGTTGTTTCCACATTACGCATAAATTTTCACAAACCACACATATTTGATACATGATTGATTGCAAGAAGAAATATGATCGCGAATTTCTGATTTATCGGGACATTCTTCGGGGAGTGGCTTCCACCGTGGAGGAAATCCTCAGAAATAAAAAAAAAATTGGACCCTCGCATGCCTTGCATACCAGGGACACCGAGCCATCAGCTAAAATTAGCCGGACGCTCGTAACAATAAGTAAGAAGCAAATTTAGGACTTCAGCGCATTTGCTTTCAAGAATATGGTTCTCAAAATAAAATAACATTTTAGTACTCATTATAAAAAAAATTTCATTTTTTTACAGTGTATATAACAGGATGTAAAGGACAAAATTTATTTGATAGTCATTGATTAATTGTATTAATAGTCATAATGTTTTTTTTTTATTTCTGGGACAACTTCATGATATAGTAAATTTGTTGTAAAGTTGAGAATGCATTTTGGGAAAACGGGAATTAACATCTTTGATTTGAACTATACGTTTATATTAATTGAAAGATTTTCAAAATTTAAGATCAAGCAAAATTACGCTAAGCCCAAAATAATTACACCATTACAATCATTCAAAATACTATCTAACTCTGCACGACTTTCAAATATTTAAATGTAATTATATCTAAAAATTTCTCTTTAATTTCTTTTATTTCACACCAGGGATACATGTGCACTGCCATCGGATGGGGGGATACGGGAGAAATGGAAGATGATTCGGATGACTTACAAGAGGTAAGACCACGAGTGGAATTTAATGTGAATTGTGGCATTCCACCAGTCATCTGTTTTCTTTTTTTAGGGGGTAAATCCTTTGTTACCCGGAACGCGGGGACTGTAGGTTAAGGCGTCATGCCACCAACGTTACCCTCCTGGGTTCTGTCCTTACTTCAGCCCTCCCATAAACGAATCATTCATTCTATGGAAAAAAAATCAAAACGATAAGCAGCTCCAAGGTGTACGAGTCTGGTGCAAATACGTGAAATCCGTCGTGGGCCAAAGTCCTGATGCCGCTTACGATACAGTCATAAGGGGTGTTTGGGTTCCTGCCTAGATTTCGGCCGGGTCCCTTAACCTACCCTCAAGAAAACGTGGCCAAAGCCTTAAGTGTCCTAGCACGGCATTACCAGAAAATTGCGCATGGTTAAGAGCGTTATTGATGACTGAGCAAACTGAAAAACGGTCTCCTCTTTGCCAGAACGTTACGTTGACTGGAAACCAGAAGCTTAGCGAACTAACTACTCTTATTGGAGCTTTCACGTTAGATTTCTAGCTTCTCTTGATTTCTCACAAAATCCATTAAAATTTCCCTTTTTTTCCTGGGCAAAACCGCCATCTCCTTCAACATTCCCATTTATTTATTTTGCCCTTTTTTTTAGTTTTTACGGTTTTCCGCCAACATTTTGGCAACAGAGGCAACTGGCAACAATATTGACGTAAACATTTTCCCAACTCACTCAACTGCAAATCATTATAGCGGACGAACAGAACTGTGAGTTGTCATGCAACGGTCTCTGAAAACCACACTAGCTTGATCGATGGGAGAAGTTTATGCGACGTATCTGTGGTCGTACTTGTCTGGTAGCTAGATTACGTTACCTAGGAAACCAAGTACAACAACAGCGTTTGTTTCGAATATGTATATAACTCAGAATACACCGCTTTCTTAACATCTATACGTCATAGTTCCCAGCAAGCATCGTTTCCTTGAGGGAAAAATACGTCATTTGATATAGCTCTATAGCATGGCTAGGACAGGGACAGAACCATCTCGATGAAAGCCTAGTCTTTTATCGACCTAGGCCACTGTGGCCCGACTTTATAGTTTTCGTCTAGCTTTAGTGCAACAACAGAAAACAACTTCAACCAGAAAAATGATTTATCACCTGTCTCAATAATAATGAACTTCGATTATTTTCCCAGGTGGGGCTGTAAGGAGCCTAGTGGTCACGATCTCGGACTCCAGATCGGAAGGTTGAGAGTTCGAGACCCGGTGCCACTGAAGACTTACCGAGTATATGCGGAGTACGTGCTCGTAAAATCTGTTGGGTTCGAAAGTCCTGTGGTCGGTCATTACGCAGTTCACCATGGGTACAGGTTCCTGGAGAAAATTTCCCTCCCCTTCAGGAACATGTCTAAATTGTGGAGGTGGCGACAGATGGCAACATCTGTCATATGCGTTTGTGTGTGTCTTGTGTTGTCCTACTGGATGATGGTTTATAAGCGGGTCCTTGCGACCAAGCACACAAGCCTGCAAATATGTCAACCAATCTAATCCAATCCAATCCCAGGTGCACGTTCCTCTGACCACGAGCTGCAAGCGCGATCTGGATAGGTGGCTGTGCGCTGGGTATGCAGAAGGCGGGAGGGATGCCTGTCAAGGAGACAGCGGTGGGCCACTCATGTGCCCCGGCTCAGACGGGCTCACATGGCACATAGCAGGTGAGGTCATAGCCAAAATGATTCTCTATATCATTTTATACTAGGTAATCTGTAGTAAACAGTCGACACCTGCACTCAGTTGTCGACTAGTCACATAACCCTTTTCGATCGGCGGTCAGGTGGCGCTGATTTAAAATTGAGACTGAATGTGGAGTTTTATCGAAAAAAATGCTTTAAACAGCATCTATGCCAGCAACTCCTCAAGCACAAAGTCGTTTTTGTTATACAAATAACGAATGGTAAGTCAACTGCTTCGTTATCGATATTTTTGAAGAGCTTGAACATTCTCTTTACTACCCGCACGATCGTGCGAGCCCGGTCGGAAAGATATAATTGAATCGATGAGTGCAGAAACGACTTCATCAGTCAAAAAAAAAAAAAAAAAGACGAAAAGTCGTTTTCAATGAAAATAAGCGTAGAAAGGCAAAATGCGTGTTGGGTGCAGAAACTGCGTTAGTCTGTTTAGTAGTTCCGTAAATACAGGACATTTTTTTCGAGTAGTTTAGCGCAGAAATAGAGTAGGAGTTCTTACGTTTTTTCTCCCTCTGGAAAAATTTGAAATTTGCGACTGACGTTCTTTCTGCACTCACCGATTCAATTGTGGTTCAAAATTACGACGACCATCGCCAATTTCCTTTTTGTAGCCCTAGTGCGACGATAATTAAAAACTAACGAAAAAAGTCAGCCGGAGTCGTTCAGCAACCAAGCAACTAGAACCGGGTTTTCAAAGGCCTGTTTTTAGTTAATTTTAACTTGTGCCTGCTAAGTACCGAAGGATAAAAGGACCGATTAAATCGAGAGGCGGTTTTATTTAAAAATAAATAAAATAAATAAATAGATGGCTAGATAGATAGATAGATAGATAGATAGATAGATAGATAGATAGATAGATAAAACGCAAATTCCTGGAATCTGCACATTCGTGGTTTGTTATTTGACCGACGATAAATTCTCCAAAATGAGAACACACAAATTTGCGGAAGTAGTTCAAATTAATATTAGGTTTTTTTTTTTTACAGAAACTGCTGATATTAAGATAAATGCTTCCTCACAATATGGAACAATTTAATAAATTTTTAAATGAGCTCAAGGTAGAACAAAAATTGTTTCTTGGCTTTGAAGAAAATGGCTTTGAAGACTTTGGCTATGAAGAAGTAAATTTAACTGTGAAATTAAAGAGCATTTTGCCTTAATGAAACTGAAAACTTTAATCGATTGTTAATGGAAACTAATAACAAATTAAGCTGTTGAATTGGTATATGTGGTTGCTTTCGAACATTAGAAAAACGATTAGCTTATTAAAAAAAAACGCTACATGGGGCTTTTTATTAAATGTTTTCATAGTGAAAGTTTATCACTACCAGCCATTTAAAAATTATTGACTTATCCCTTCTCTGCACGATTCTGTTTTTCAGCATAAAAACCTAGGATTTAATGTATTCAATTGGAAAGGTTACTTGCAAAATTATTTGAAAAATATCGTTAATTTTTTTCTGAACATATCACTGATTTATCAGAATAGCGTTAAACTAAAAATGCCCAGAAATATATAAAAAAAACATGGATACTTTTTTTTTTAAAGAGACACACTTTTTTAAGGGGATTATACCGAAGATATACAAATCATTTTTGCATATAAAATAGGCTAGTTAGGACTGACCCAGTCAATCAACAATTAAAAAAAAGTGTTAAAAGAACATTTTTTGGGTAGGTTATATTAATAGAATTTTCAGTTAATTCGTTACTTGTAGAAACGTTTTGACATTGCTACCTAGTATTAAATATTATAAGAAAAGTAAAGCTATTGCTATATATGTCTAAATGTACGCCTGTGCCACTATGTAACAAATGTCGTTTATTGGAAAAGAGAAGCATCAAACTTTATCTTTGCGCATCTAATCCGGAAAAGGGTTATTACCGAGTTAAATCAGTAAAGATGGCAGATTGAACTAACGTCGCACTGGAGCGATAGTAGGCAGGTCTGTAAGCTTCTTTTACATTCCAGGTGTCATCAGTGCCGGCTCAGGTTGCGCAAGACCTAAAACTCCCGGCATGTATACCCGCATTGCTTACTTCCGGGACTGGATCGACCACACAGTGCTAGCCGGAAGCGGAAGTGACGTTCCACCCCTGGATATTTGTCCCGGGCGGAGGTGTGCTACGCTGGGCGGAGGGAACTGTCTAAGTCGCGAGAAACTGTGTGATGGCCACGTGGACTGTTATAACGCCGAAGATGAAATCGGCTGTACTGAAAAGAAGAATTAAGATATTTCGATAGGGCTCCTGATAAAGACTTCTGTGCAACTGAAGCAGGCAATTTTATTGGGGGCCTCCTCCGCAATATCGCAGCCTAAAATTTAACTGATTTATATGTGTTTGATACATTTCATAATTAATGGTAAATTAGTATTTGCTAAATATTATAGACTGTTTGTAAAATTGAAACCTAGGCTTCAACTAATTAAAGCAGTGTCAAGATAGCTAAAAATAATTGAACCAGTCGTGATTTTGGGGCCCCTTGAAAATTGGTACGGTAAGGGGCTGTGCACATATAACGTTATCAATTGTACACATATTTTAGACCTCCTCCCACCCCTACGATATCAAATGTTATCATTACACGACCCCCCTCCCCTCTATGATATCGTTATCAGGTACAAAAAGAAAATGTAAGTTTTTAATTCTATATCACACCATTCCTTCATAGTGTACAGTCCATATCAATACCATCAGTAATGTATGATCGGTAATCATGTAATCATCAATGATCAGTAATCAATCGAATATTGTATGTGTTTTGTGCCTTAAATTTCCTTTAAAAATGATTTCACACAATTAAATCTAGAAATAAACTCCCGAATATTGCCCAATGTACGAAAATTGAAAATTAGTATATAAAAATGATAACGTTATCAAACTTACCCCCTCCCCCTCTCGATATCCTACGATATCATTTGGCTTTCCCCCTCCCTCCCCTAAAATGATAACGTTATATGTGCACAGCCCCTAAGCACCGGCTTCCCGAACATATTTGGTGGTCAGGCCCTTTAATCAGAATAGGTTATACAAGAAACAATACGTTTCCGAAATATGTAATTTTTACAGCAACTAATTTTTGCTGTCACTAGTCCTTAAGGATAAGAAAAAATGTAAGAAAGTATTTGTAATACAACGAGTTAAATCATATAGGAAATTAAGTTTTAAAGCGTGTCAATACTATCAATACTATTGCAGTAGAAATAAGAAAGCGACATCTAACGGCTGATTTATTGTGTTTATTTTAAAATTTTATATTGCTATTTTTTAATTAAAACATGGAAATTTTATTTTCGTTAACCATTCTTTAAATAATGTATTTATTTGGTAATTTTTTGAACTGTTACTTTTAGAATTTATTTTGTTATTTTAATGAATATTTTTAAATGATTTTATTAAAAAGATTTATTTGTAATGGTTTTTATTTATTTGTATATGCAAATATTTTTACTAAGCCAAATTTTTTTTTAAATTTTTAACGAACATGCACTACTCCTGGCTAAAAACCTTTGAACAAAGAAAGCCATAAAAATATTCCTTTGTGGCGACATAATTTTTTTTTCGTTTGGTCAGTCAACGGTGTAATAAATCATAATATTAAGGGGACACGGTACCCAAGACATTATTTCTAGAAATACACTGCTCAAAACAATTAGGGGAGCACTTTGTGTCCTTTGGTCAACCCTTTCCGTTTCAGCGTTTTGTTTTTCATTCTAAAAATCTAAAATTTGTGAAATAGATTTATTATGCATCCAGAATGAAATGGTAAAAAACATGCGGAAATTATTAATTTTTTAAAACTAAAATTTAAGGGGGGAAATTGGAATAAAAAAATTAAGAATAAATTTAAACACCAATTTTTTTAATTTTTAATTTGCAAAAAAAAAAAGTAAAATCATTTTTTAAACATTTGAGAATGTAAGCGTGAGGGATTTAGGGTCAATTTATTTCATTAAAATTCTTGGGATTGAATTTTATTTTACATTTTTTTTTTCATATTTTCATTGAATTAAAACAAACATTATTTACATCCTCAAAAGACATGATTCTTCCATCTAACGATAAATTAGTGCAAGCTAAACTTAGTGAGAAAAAATCGCTTACTCATGCGATTCCAAATGGAAACATTGGGGTTGAAAGAGTTTAAACCATGCGCTCCCCTAATTGTTGTGAGCAGTGTAATAACAAACTTGCAAATTATAGTTGTTTTACACACACACACGCATAAGGCTTACTCTAAATAAACATTTTCTAGCAATAAAAGCAAATATTTACAAGTAGTTTTTTTCATTCATTTTTAAACAAAAAATCAAAATTTTCAACTTTTTTAAAACGCTACTCTTCTTTCGAATTTGCGAATAACTCCATTGAACTTTGATGGTTTGTTTTTAGTACTACTTATTCAAGAACTGTGAGTGGATTTTAATATGTGAGATACAGTTAAAAAGTAAGATGCATTCATACTGAAAGTCACAAAAAAATTTACAAATTGAATTCAACGTTTTCTTAAAAAATCGACTATTCATAGTAGATCTTTTTCCATGCACAATTTTGTGCACCATATATATGAAAACACAGGTTAAAAATTTCAAAATCCTAACTTAATAAACAAAAAGGCCTGAGGGATTTTTAACACACGAATTGAAAAACACGAAATAGAAGAAAGAAAAAGACTGGAAGCAAACGAAATACGTATTAAAACTTATAGGAATGTCTCCAGAAAATTGTTAACTTTTTTTTTCTACAGAAGATATTATGAAACTTTTAGTAAATGTTCAGAAAAAATATTGTGAATAATAAGAAGTAAAAACTGAAAAATCGATATTTTGACCAATTTTTGGGTACCGCGTCCCCTAATATCTCTTATTAAAAAAAAAAAAAGGAAGTATGATTGCGGAGTGGGAGGGCGAGAGGAAAAGTTGGAGTTTTGTGGCCTCTAAAAATAAAGTGCAACTACTTTTTCCTCGCTAATTATGTCACTAAGCTTTCCAAGACAACAATTTTAGCCAAAAAGCAATTCAAAAACACACAATTAAAGATTCCACATTTTATTTCAAAATGTTTTCAATCCCCGCTTTGAACCCCCTCTTTTAAAAAATATCCATTTTCACCACTTGGTGGCGCCCAACGTCACTGATAGTTGTTCACAGCAGATGAGGGACGTTCCAGTACTGGCGAGGGACGGACCAGGACTCCTGGCTGGGTAAAAGTACGGGTTGTTCTTCCTGGTTGGATGACCGGCCGTCCTTTTTGCCCTGTCTAGTGGCCGTCTTTCTGGCTTCTTCGGATTCCGTCTCGCGTCTCCTGGGATAAGAAGGTCTTGAGACGCCATTGCGGGAGTAGTAGCTGTTGAAGTTGGACGACGTCATGCCTAAATGGAATCAAGAGAGCAGTTAGAATATATACAATTCTTATTAAAATATTCCTGAAAAAGGTTTTAAATTTAGTTAACAAATCCAAGCTTTTAAGCCAACGTTACTTTTTTTTATTCGAAGAATTAAAAAAAAAACGAAAAAGTAGGTATTGACATGCTGTCGATGTCCGTCTGTCCGTCCGTACCCCCTCCCAAAATCGGTTCTATCAATCCGATCTTAAAAATTCTTTTCTTATTAGAAAATTATAACCTCAGACACCCAACTTTCATACTTTTTGTCCGTCTCTCTGTACGATCGGATGGACATAAATCTACTATTTGTCGACGAATTTCCCAATGAAAAAATTGAAATTTTATTTCGAGTCATTTAAATCGCTGTTGCAAACTACAAATGCTACGGACAAGTGAGATAAGTCTAAAAATTCAGCGCATCGAAAGTTTCAGAAAAGAATTCGAATTCAAAGGACTTCAATTATTTAAAAAAAAAAAAACTTCAAAATTTAATGCTCATTTAAAAAGCATAGGAAGACATTTTTATTAGAATGAAATCACTATTGCCATCGCAACAATCGCTCGAGAAACTTTAATTCTTTTAGACAATAAATTAAAATAAAATTATTTTTGCGACATCTATCAGTTTGAAATGACGTCAAATATATTTCACTACGAGATACTTTGTATGTTGGTATGAAATGTTTTCATTCTAGTTAAAAGCGAGAAATATTGCATGTTTATTGTTTGAAATATAAATTTTTGCAAGCGATTTAAGTAATAGTTACTTAATTTTCGAAATAAAATAAATGAAACTAGCCGAATTTAGCGGGTACATGTTTAATATAGAATTAATACTGAGTTTGGCGCCTTTTGACCTGTTAAACACAACTGTTGTTTGGAAGCGGGTAAGTGACAGGTTCGGTTACAAACCTACTTGTCAATTTACATTTCCTATTTTAAGTGCATTTTGGAGTAGTTTTTTGGTCTTTGTTCTACGAATAATTAAATATTTATTTAAAACTGCAAATAAATCATAAATTGGCGATAGAAAATTAATGAAAATAATTGATTTGCTTTAAGAAGTTAAAATTATAGCTGGATGCTGTGTTTTGTGAAATTTTTTCTAATGTATACAAATTTAATGTAGAAACGGTTGTTGATGTCACTTACTGTTACGAAATTAGTTTTTTTCAAGACAAGAATTTTAGTAAGTATTTAAGTAACAGGAAAGTAGGCTAATTTAGTTCTTTTAGAACTTCTTGTTTTTGTCCGATTCTTACCGCCGTATTCACAAGTTCGAGTCAAGTACCGAGATATCCCCAGAACATGAATCCTGCCAGTAATGGACAACTTGAGGGTTATTTCAAATTCGTATTTACAACAACGATTTATCTGCGTTTCACTTTCTAGTTTCTTCTCAGGGTTTCCCTCATATTTTGTAACAAGACATATCATTTGGTAAAGAAGAGTCGCATGACGTTGTTTACTACTAAAGATATTTCTCATGTACTCTAATTTCGAATTTTGCAACGTGAGACAGATCGCTATCGCCTCTTAAAAAAATGGCTGAAGAGAAGAAAATAACCTTTACTCCGGATGACACTGAAGTTCTAACTTTAGATAACTTAGAGACTTATTTACAATTTGAACTTTGAAACGCTAAAAATTGGCTTCTTTTATTAATTTTATGCCGTAAATTAAATAAATAATTTTTAGCATTTGCTAAATTTATTTGCAGTTTGAAGAATAGTTATGTAAAATCGAATGAATCTAATCCTAGAATCCTTAGATCGACAAATGGCAATGTTTGGAACCTGTTCCTTAAAAATGGTGTGGAATTGAGATTTTTTAGCATTAGCTCAAAGCTTTGTAGGCCGGGGAAATACTTTGAGTTCAGAAATTTTGTGTTAAGCGAGTTCGCGTTAACGAGGTTTGACTGTATTATTGCTGTTGTTGGAGCGCATCGTCACCTTTAGGCATTTTTGGAAACGCAGACTGTTTCTGTGAGGTTCCGCTCCTTCCTCTCTCCCCTCCTGCTCGCCAACCCTTGGTGAGAAAACCGTTCTTTTTTTGTTTCTTTTTCTTGTTCTTGTCTTCCTCCCAGTCGAGAGGCACAATTACCTGAAAAGAATAAAAACAGTTAGAGGACAATTAAGGGGGAATGGGCGTGCAGGACCGGGGGTCTCCAAACTCAAGTGCCTCAATGTTAATCCAATGGGGGAAAACTATTTTCTTTGCCACATTTCTCCGGCTGTATTGAATATTTTTACAAGCGGATTTTTTTATGTGATAAATGTAGCTGACTTACAGGTCTCTATCTTCCCACTTTTTGAAATTGCTTCGAATATTTTGTGTAAAATAATTTATTGAATATTAAAAAAAATATTCGTACTAATTTCAAAAAGTGGGAAGATAGAGACCCGTAAGTCAGCTACATTTATCACATAAAAAATCCGCTTGTAAAAATATTCAATACAGCCGGAGAAATGAGGCAAAGAAAATAATTTTTTCCCATTGGATTAACATTGAGGCACTTGAGTTTGGAGACCCCCGGTCCTGCGTGCCCATTCCCCCTTAAAGCCCCGTGGCGCAGTGGTAGTGCTTTCCATTGCCGTGCCACTGGTCAGGGATTCGAATCTCGGTTTAGGCGGTGTTCATTCATCCTTTTATTTCTTAATTGGGTAATGGCTCGTCACTTGACAGTGGTTCCAAAATACGACGCCCATCGTAAATAGCCCTCGTGCAGCTCTAGTGCAACGATATTTCAAACCTAACCTTAATTTGGTCGATAAAATGAGGACTAATCATGCTTGGGAACTAGACACTAGTTGAACCGCTCGAGGTTGACCAACTGACCAGGACATAAGCTCAGCCCCTTAGGGCCCTTAGTCATAAAAGCTGAATTGGGCACGACAGGCCTTGTCTTACTAATGGGCTGTTGCGCCGGGGAGTTTAGTAGTAGTAGAGGCATTTATGATTTTAAGAATTAATGAAGTATCTCAAAGAATCTGAAGGACTAAGACAAAATTTGTTGGCTTTTGAGTGCTGTGGATAGATATATTAACACAATTCTTGCAGAAAACGAATGAGTAATATCTGGAATTTGATATGGAACACTTTATTATGTTAGTTACGTTTATTACGTTATTATGTTATTACTCTTTATTATGTTCAATTTAACCGACAGATGGAGCTTTAATACCGTGTGTTGGCTGTATGAAAGAACTAGGCATGCGTATACACAGAGAAGAAGGACCGTGGTCACAAATGTTCAGTTCTGACCACGTGTCCTTCTTTTTGGTGCATACGCATTCCTAATTCCTTTATACAGCCAACACACGGTATTGAAGCGTCATCTGTCGATCAAATTGAACATACAAAAGTTTAATTACATAATAACGTAATCAACTTAACTAACATAATATTAAAGTGTTCCATTTCAAATTCCAGACATGACTCAATTCTCTTTCTGCAAGAATTGTGTTAATATCTCGATCCATTTCTTTTTTATTAACTTTTAAAAACAGGTAGTCCATTTTTTGACACCCTGTATCTACGTAATGTTCATTAAAGCAGGGAATACATGAAGGGACGGGTCATATGAACTTTCGCCAAACATTGTCGCTATTCCCGCAAAACGTTAAAGAAAGTATTTTTACTCGTCAGTGATTAGCTTGAGATGTCACGTGGACGCATTAAAACAATAGAAGAAGATTGGCAGTTTTGCAAAGGTTGACAAGTACTGCCCCTCCATGAATGCCCTGCTTAAGAGGGCCAGTCAGTCCCTTAGAGCTGATGCCTTAGTTTTGAAATCACAGCTGTTCCAAAAGAATTGTTTTGCCATGTTATCCCATTTTCACCAAGTATGGGAAGTACCGTAACATCAATTTAAAACAAAATTGAAAAGAAAATAACACCCGGTTATTCAATTATTAATAGCTTAAGTTTTAAAATAGTGTCTACATCATATTTTTGGCATTTAAAACTTCCAAAATATATAACTAAATAACTCAATAACATTTTCATTTCAAACTTGTTTCTTTTCTGTGTTATGTTGATTCCCATACCTATTGAAAAAGGGCTAACACAGCAAAGCACTACTTCTGCGGAAGTTATGATTCTAAAACTAATATACAGGGTGTCCCAAAATGGAGTAACTGTTTTTAAGAGTTAATGAAAAAGAAATGGAAAGAGGTATTACACAATTCTTGCAGAAAACGAATGAGTCATGCCTGGAACTTGATATGGAAAACTTTTTCTTATGTTAGTTATGTTTATTACGTTACTATGTTATTTAACTTTGTTATGTTCAATTTAATCGAAAGAGGGCGCTTCAATATCGTGTATTGACTGTATGAAAGAACTAGGAATGCGTATATACGAAAAAAGACACGTGATCAGAACTGAACATTTATGGCCTTGGTCCTTATTTCGGTGCATACGCATGCCTAGTTCTTTTTTTACAGCCTACACAAGGTATTAAAGCGCCATCTGTCAGTTAACTTGATTATAATAAAGTATAATAACGTAATAAATATAAATAGCATAATAAAGTGTTCCATATTAAATTCTAGAAGTGAATCATTCGTTTTCTGCAGGAATTGTGCTCATATCTCCATCTATTTCTTTTTCTTAACTTTTAAAAACAGGTACTCCATTTTGGGACACATTGTATTAGCTCTATGGGACTGACAATCCCACCTAAGTTTCAATGAAGCCCTGAAAGACGTCAAGTTTTTTTTCTTCAAAAATTACCTCGTCAGCCAGTGGAAGAGACCCGTGCAGTGACAACATAGGGTCATGCGATCCGTCCTGCACAAAGTCGTACATGTCCCGCCAATCTTCAAGTCTGGCCATGCGACGAGGAGACATGGCGGCGTCTTCCATGGTCAGGTATGGGATGGCCTCGTCAGACACAGCGCCCTCTAGCTCGAACGGACGGTCAAGATCCATCTGACAAAAAAAAACCTACTTTAATCCGCTTGTGAATACCACTATTACTAACCATAGATCCCTTTCAGCGACGTGCTTAAATTGAGGAGGTGGCGCCCTCTCAGAGTTAGAAGTCAGACATCCACCATCTCATTAATACTCAAAGCCTTGTGCTAGCGTATGCATTACTCCCCTCTTGCTTTCCAGACTATGATCCGGAGCCACAAGTCAACAACAACTACCCATGGAGATAGTAAATCCGCGCGCTCTCGAAAGTGTGACAGGGAACGGTTTTACTATCTCTTTGCCACTAACACCTAGCTTTTCGAATAGAAACGAAGCCTATGTAATGAAGGTTGGTTTGATATCGCTAACCCTTAAAAGACCCATTTGAGAATACCGTTAACATCTTTCTCACAAAATAAATCCATTTAGTCCGAGCTATCACGATCGTGCAGGTATAAAAGAGAATGTTCAAACTTTTCAAAAATATCAAGCAGCTGACTTGTCCCATTCGTTATTTGCTTAAAAAAATGACTTTGGTTAAAAGGAGTTTCTGGCATTGATGCTGTTTATGGCAATTTTTCGATAAAACTCAACAAACTAAAATTTAGTCTCATAAGCTTAAATCAGCACCATCTAATGGCCAGTCTTAAATTGTTAAATTTTCTTTGATATGAGCTTCCGCGTAGCCAAGTTGACAGTGCGAAATAAAAATAAATCAAGACAATTACTGATTACAAACTTGCATTGCTTCGTGCGTACCTGGTTGAACTGTGGCCATATCACATGAGGCTGTATAAGGGGATTGAGGCTTGACAGGTCAACTTGGACCAGCTTAGGTGCCAGGTCTCCGTACTCGTACAGCACGAGACCCGGAAGCGAGGGTCTGAGAGCCGATAGGTCTATGGTGACGCGGTCTTCCGATGGGCGGCGCTTTTGTCGTAGCTCCGACCCCATTACAGAAGATAGCAGGAATATAAGGCACCAATGCATTTCAGGGTCTGGAATCAACAAGAAAATGCACAAAGAAAATGCAGAATAAAATTCACCGGACATCTATAATAATAAAAGAAAGAGTCTGTCTGTCTGTCTGTGTGTATGTCTGTGGATCGCAAAAGACCTACTTAGACTGCTCTAAAAATTCGCAAATTTTAATATAGATTCCTTTAAATACTTACGTGTGCACCTGAGGCTTAGTTTTTTCATATTTGATTGGGATGTTTAATTAATATAATTAGTTTTATAAAAAAACGTCATCCACGTGGGATTGCGGGACCATACAAGGGCTTGAAAATACATGGGCCGGGCCGAAACGGGGGCTTGACGCCATCCTCTATTAGTTTGATTGATTGAGTTTGGTTGAGATATGCGCTCGCCCTAAGGATGCTTCATCCTCTGTTAGAGTTTGCTTTTTTAAGTGCGCATGCGCCAACACGAATTTAATTTTGTTTTAATTTTGAGTGTATTTTCACAAGGTAAGCATGCCTCTAAAAGGAAGCAATGCGAAGTTAACGGGTTCCCAGTAAGGCAGGACCATACTGCTAGTTCACTATAACAAATACCATATACACACAAGCGTATGTATTATATAAGTATTGGACTATTGCATGAAATGTAAACTTTTTTTTTTGTAATTTCTACAAATAAAGTTTAAAAATATATTCCGAGTTTTCAAACTATGTTTTAAGAAAGCAGGGCGATAAAGGATATGTATTCACATTTCCTGAAAAAGAAGATCGATGCCTAGTGGACAAAATAAATTTATTGCCTCTGCAAAATCAGCCAGCATTTCAACTACACTGCTCAAAACAATTAGGGGAGCACTTTTTAATTCCAACTTTAACTTCACTCCCAACTTTTTAATTTTTGTCCTATAAATCTAAAATTTGTTAAATAGGTTCACTATGCATTCGAAATGAAATAGTAAAAAACAGGAGAAAAAAAGTTTTTCATACTTAAATTTGAAGGGGGGCAATGGAATAATAACTTTTCAATACATTATAACAATAATTTTTTCAAAACTTTTTTTGTTAAAAATAGTTGAAATATATTTTTAAACATCTAAAAAATGCAAGCATGAAAAATTTAGGGTCAATTTATTTTCTAAAACTGTTTTAAAGTGAAATATATTTTACCATATTTTTCATATTTTTATTATATAAAAAAAAATATTAAAGTCTTCAAAAAACGTTATTCTTCCATCTAACGATGTATCTAACGATACATAAGTGGCAAATTTAACTTAGAAAAAATCACAAGCTGATGATTCCCAAAGGAATTATTGGGAGCGAAAGAGTTCAAAACATGTGCTCCCCTAATTGTTTTGAGCAGTGTAGTTGGAAATCATCTTCGATACGTGTTTGAAAAACCATTCACTGTTGAATAAGTGTATATAACGTAATATTTAATATCTTGGGAGTATTATAGATTATTGAAAAAATATTAAATTTATTACACTTTACACTTAATTTAATATATATGTTTATGAAACTTTTAGTCATTGCGTCACGTCAAATGACAGTTACTAACTTAAACTATGTTACATGTAGGTTGCTCTAAATTATAATTTAACATATCTTGTATTATCATATTTAAGATATGCATTAGTTTAAAAACTCAATGTATTGTTAATTCACAGAAGTTTCAATTTTTAAGGACCAGGATGCAGTCGTGGCAGCAAAAATGTCATTACGTCACACAAAAAGAAGTTAGTCAAAAATGAAATGAAACACGGCCTTTAGCTAATTATAGTTTAAACTTTTAAACGTCAAAACTAACCATTTTCATAAATTTTCTTTGACATATTAAATTAATAGTCTTTATCGTTTAATAAATTTGTTAGAAGCTCGAAAAATAATGCTGTTATTTCTTTGCTATAAAAATAGAAGCGGCATTAATCAGAATACTATTTAACGCTACAATATTACGAAAAATAAAATCAGATTAATATCAGGTAAATCTAATTTTAAATGATATATTATGATTAATTCTATTTTCACAGCCAATAAATAAATAAATAAATAAATAAATAAAAATACATGATTATTATTCAAATTTCAAGTCCTTTAGATCTTACGGAACAAACTCAATAAATTTAGTTGGCTGGGGAGCTCAGTCGGTTAGGCATTAGCCTAGCATGCGGAAGGTTCCAGGTTCGGGTCCGGGCATTACCAAAATAACTGCCGACCTATAAACGGCCCTTGCAGCCACAAATGTCCGACGAGTTATACCCCATGTGAGGTAGTACACGTTAAATATGCTTCAAAGTTCCGTCGCTGAGTACGCTATCGCACTTAACGGTTGAGTTGGGTGAATACTCAGGTGTCTGTTCGTCATCTGACTGTGGTTCAAAAAATATGACGTCCGTTGCTGATAGCTTCTCTAGTGCGCGACGATAATTCAAACTAAACTAAATAATTTTTTTACGTTCTTCTATTATACAACCCTTTCCGACCGGGCTCGTACGATCGTGCGGGTAGTAAAGAGAATGTTCAAGCTCTTCAAAAATATTGATAGCGAAGCAGCTGACTTGTACCATTCGTTATTTGTATAAAAAATGACTTTGTTTTTAAAGAGTTGCTGGCATTGATGCTATTTAACGAATTTTTTTCGATAAAACTCTAAATTTAGTCTCATAATTTTAAATCAGCGCCACCTGACCGCCGGTCGAAAAGGGATAAAACACAAATGTAAATAATAATGAAATGACTTACTTCAGTAATTATTTCCTTCTCCGTAGGGAAGAAAACTGCCCTTTTCCCCTTCTGGTCGACAGTTCGAGTGGGCAGTGTTAATAACTGCCTTGCCACCTCCACTTTCAATTATAAAAGGCAATTGCAGCGCCCTCTAGGAAAAATACGAACCATATTTTTCTTTAAGGAAATTTTCGTGGATAGAATTCATAATATTTCGGATAGGAAATAGAAAAAAGAAGTCAGTTATTGGCGTTTTATTGAGTGAGGTCCACTTTCTGTCTAACCCTCATCTGATTTTACGTTTCTTACGTTTATTTTTTTCTTAATTCGAGCTTGGTGGAACGTTTTTTTTATCGAATTGTACTGTTTTTTGCCCTATAAAGTCTACAAATGTACAGGAAATTCTTCAGAAAATGTAACTTTAGTTTATCTGTGCCTATATTCGTTATGGCCTAACGGTACATGACCGTAGTTTTACTTTTCATTGTTCGTTTAATGGAAATCAGAATTTAGTGTGGATTTTTTTAATGCAGTATTCAGTTGTAATGCGAGAAAGACTGAAACGGTAATTCATATGCCAATATATATTGCGTTTAAAAATAAAAGTTATACAGGCTACAAAAAAACTTTACAGGCTACAAAGGTACAGGAAATTCTTCAGAAAATTTGATTCTAGCCAATTCGTTATAGCCGGTACTTGACGGTAGTTTTAATTTTCTATTTTTGTTTAATGGAAAGTAGAGGGTAGTGTGGATTTTATTTATGCAGTATTCAGTTGCAATACGAGAAAGACTGAAGTGGTAATTCATATGCCAATGTATATTGCGTTTAAAATTAAAAGTTATAAGGGCTACAAAAAACTATAAAGGCTACAAATTGCAATACGAGAAAGACTGAAGTGGTAATTCATATGCCAATATATATTGCGTTTAAAAATAAAAGTTATAAAGGCTACAAAAACTATAAAGGCTACAAAGGTACAGGAAATTGTTCAGAAAAATTAACTTTAGCCAATTCGTTATGGTCTAACGGTAGTTGACGGTAGTTTTACTTTGCATTGCTCATTTAATGGAAAGTAGAGGGTAGTGTGGATTTTATTTATGCAGTATTCAGTTGCAATACGAGAAAGACTGAAGTGGTAATTCATATGCCAATATATATATTGCGTTTAAAAATAAAAGTTTTTCCTCTTAAAAAAATTATTCATTCAACTAAATTACGTTGTTAATTCGTGTTATTAAGTTATTATGAATGAAGACGTTAAGTGAAAAACAAGGTAAATCACTTTTTGGAAAAAATCGAGTTAGTTAGCTATTCATACAGATTATATACGTATTGATGATTATGACAGATTATAATCGTATGTACATATACATACGATTTAACTTTTTTGTGCAAATCAAAATGTTGGTGTATCCCTTCCTACAATACCTGTATGAAAAGTTAACCAACTCAATTTTTTCTAAAAAGTGATTTAACTTGTTTTGCACTAGAGCTCTTCAAATAGAAAGGAGGAAAAACGAAAATAAATTCACCATTTAGTACATTTTATGTTCCCAATTGTTTTTTAAAGTACATTTTATGTTCCCAATTGCTTTTTAAAGTACATTTTATGTTTCCAATTGCTTTTAAAGTACATTTTATGTTCCCAATTGATTTTTACGCTAACATATTATTAATTGCAAACATTACTTTAAAATAGCCGGCAGAAAATAAGTTGAATTTAATACTAATCCTGTGCATAATGGATTAAAAATTAAAACCATCTTATATGCTAATGAGGTGTTTTTTGTATAAATATGTTGTTTTATATTCTATTTTGGGGAATTTTCGTTTATTCAACCACCTAATTTTCAGATCTACGTATTCGTTTACGCCTAGAAAGCCAAAATTCGACCGGCATATGTTATTATTTAAGGGGGGGGGGGAGGGTAGTTCCGAGTTACATCCAAATGTTTTATCAAGAACCAAGAGATCAGTCCATTAGTGATCAGTCCATTTCGAGTTTTCTGTTATAGGTGAATCCGAGCTTTAAAGTCTTAATTGTATTAAAATTTCACAAATTAGTTATATCAATTATGCTTTTTTTGTCTGCAAATTTCACTCAATACTTAAAAACGTAAGCTAATTTCATACCATATTATTCGTAAGATTTACACAATATATTAAATGAAGAGGTGAATGAAAGTTTTTTTATAGACATTATCCATGAAAAGAATACAGTAATTTAAATTAGTATTCGAATTTCAATTGTTAAGTTCTAACGAAATAACTTTTTAATAAACATCTTTGAGGAAACACATGAATTAAGAATGTCACATTCTTTTCTTTACAATCGTATCTAATTTAATTGATAACTGTATCCATAAACATACATTTACACTAGGGTAAGCCGAAATTTTTTTTAAATTTTATTTTAGATCACTATAGTGCGGAAAAGTTGCCAGACATGAAAATACACTTATTATTATTTGTTTTATTACTTTATCTTCCGGTAGCGCAATGCCATCAAAGTTGGAAAAATTGTCAAAAAAAGAATTTTTTTATATTTTTTTATACACGATGGATTTTTTTTAGTTGCCTTCTATGTCACGAATTAACTACTAAAAGTACGTAAAATCAATATACATGCACTTGGGTCAGATGTGTCTATTTTGCAAAAACTAAGAATTTCCCCCATTTTGTACGGTGGTTGGAAGATCTGACACAAATCTAAGATAAGTGCATATATTTTGATTTAAGTAATTAAAGAATAAATAAAAATGCAACTAAAAACAACTATCGCGATTAAAAAAAAAATCATAAAAAATTTTCGTTTTTTAACAATGTTTTCCAACTTGATGGCATTGCGCGAACGGAAGATAAATTAATAAAAAAAATTATTATTATTGCATTTTTCATGTCTTTACCAATGGCAACTTTTCCACACTATAGCGATCCGAAATAAAATCTAAATTTTTTTCGCCCCCCCCCCCCCTAATTTACACCAAAATAGAATATAGACTTAGATATTTGTAGCTCTGTCATATTCCTCTGTGACTGCAAATCCATCAAACACCACTCTGGTATAAGTATAATGCATGTAATGGTGAAATTCCCTTTAAAAGTATGTAGGCACTTAATGCAATCTTTGCCACATATGCCGTTTCATCTGACCCATATTTAATTACATTCTCCCCAGGCAGAGTTCCGCTTCGGCTTGACAAAACTGTATATCGACTGATTTTGAGAAAAAAATGGAAACAATTACACTTAGTCCAGGCAACGAAGGCTGAAAAAAGGGTCTAGAGGGAAAGTTTTGGAACACAATTTTTGACTTCATAACTTTGTTTAGACTAGTTAGGAGGTAAACATATCAAAAGTCCCCGCCCCTAGCCCCTGTGCTAAAGGGGGGAGGGGGGGTTGAATGTCCCATTTTTCAGTTCTTCGCTTATATCTCGAAAACTATGAGTTCTAGCGACATAATTGTAATACACAAAATGAAAGCTGATTAAATTTGCTACAAGCTGCATCCCTCAAGTGTTTTAATATCTTGTATAGTTTTCGAGATATCCGCTCTTGAAAGTCAGTAATTTTGGAGAAAACACTTCTCCCCCCACATTTTTCTTCTTTTTTGACCGGATAACTCTTCAATAATGCACCGAAACACTAAATGGTGGCCCTAGAGTGGTAGAGAATTTAATTCTTTACAATAATATATCTTATTTTACTATTTTATTTATTTTCCTTCAAATTTTAAAGCGGTTTCAGTGTTAAGTGAAGAGGGTACATGCAGTCCCGTAGAGCTAATGCATAAGTTTTGAAATCGCAACTTTTGCAAAAGAATTTCTTTGCCATGTTATTCCATTTTCACAAGGTATTAGAATCATCATTACGTCAATTTAACACAAAATCGAAAAGAAAATACCATCCGGTTATTTAATTATTAATTAATAAAGTTTTAAAACAGTGGCGTCATCTGCTGTATATGTTTGCCATTTTAAAATTTCAAAAATATATAATTGAATAACTAGATAATATTTTTGTTTCAAATTTGTTTCATTTCGATGTTATGTTGATTCCCGTATCTGGGCAAAAAAGGCTAACATGGCAAAGCAATACATCTGTTTAAGTTGTTATTCCAAAAGTAATGCATTAGCTCTATGGGACTGACAACACCTCCTATGTACCCTTATTCTACACGGAACGTCTGAATAACACTGATACTCATTTTGTAGGCACATTGTTACTTTAATATGTTATCTATTTAATTTCATTCGTCAAACCCCAGTTAGAAAACGGCCAGATCTATTACTGTTCTTCAGCTTCGGAGTCAATTTGAGGGACCCCATTGACGCTGTTCCAATGGTAAGTTTGGCATGCTCTGGAACCTTTGAGGCTTGCCATTTTTGCTACTATACTTGAGCTGACACAGTCTTTCTTGCATTGTCTGAACATAATTTTCAGAACATCGCCAGGTGCTGCTGCTAGCTCACTGTGCTCTGGGACCAGCAGAAGCACTATCGAATCAAAAAGTCGGTTGATATCCTTTTCACTGAGGACACCATGATAAACGTCAAACAAGATGATTTTCTGTCGAACAATTTAAATAAAATAGTCTCATCAACATACTTAAGGTGTAGTTTGAGGACAATTTTATGTAGGACCCTTCGAGCAGAAAGTGATGTGGACGTTCTGATAGTGGATACGGCATACGGCTGTTATAATGTCGGAAACAACACAAATACTTATTTTACAGGCACGTTGTTATACTTTAATATTCTGTGTCAACCTCACAGTCCTCTTGATGGCTACAGCTGATGCGCATAAGGACATCAGTTTCATAAAGCCTGGACGTGGGAAGACAAAAGATTTTTTATTCTCATCCCAAGATCTTCAGCAACTGGGTTTAGGACGTGCTATTTTTGTAAACACATTAGCTGGATGCGACACTACATCTTTCGTATATTGAAAAAGCAGGATCGCATTTGCGAAGTTGTGTACGAAGTCGTCAGAGGTTCAGAAAGCAGCAGCGGTCTTTTCATACCCTTCCTTAACCACCTATCAATTACAAAAGGCAGGCAATACCTGCATCTTGAGGTGTTATGGGGCTTCAACGAAACAAGCCTTCCCCAAGTATAATTCATTATTGAAATTCGGGGCCACCATCAAGTCTGATATTTCGTCTTCTTCCCACCGAGGAAGCAGTAAAACAGTATTTCCTCTGAATATTACACCAAGATGAGCTGTGGCTGGGAAATGACCTGCCTCCTCAGGTGTATGATTGGAAGATTGAGAATAACTGCCTGATGGTCAAAGTACACATTGAGTTAGCAGCAGCAACTGACGATATTCTGAAAATCGTTTTCTGCAGATACATGAAAGTCTGTGCCAGCTCAAACTGTAGTTGTAAAAAATCAAGTCTCAAATGTTCTTCAGAATGCCAAAATTCCCAGGGGACTAGCCTCAATTGGGTCTCTCAAGTTGACTCCGAAGATGCAGAAGAACAGGGGGGGTCATCTGACCGTTTTTCCTCTGGGGTTCGAGGAAAGAAATGAAATAGATAAAATATTAAAATAACAACGTGCCTACAAAATGAGTATCAGTGTTATTTAGACGTTCAGTATAAAATAAGTGTACATAAGAGGGATTGTCAGCCCATAGAGCTAATGCAATAGTTTTGGAATAACAACTTCCGCAGATGTAATGCTTTTCCATGTTAGCCCTTTTTGCCCAGGTAAGGGAATCAACGTATTATTGAAATGACATAAATTCGAAACGAAAATGTTATTTAGTTATTTAATTATATAGTTTTGAAATTTAAAAATGTCAAAAATATGCAGCAGATGGCGCCACTAATTTAAAACTTTATTAATTAATAATGAAATAACCGGATGTTATTTTCTTTTCAATTTTGTGTTAAATTGATGTTATGATGATTCTAATACCTTGTGAAGATGGAATAACATGGCAAAACAATTCTTTTGCATAAGTTGCGATTTCATAACTTATGCATTAGCTCTATGGGACTGCCAGTACCCACTTCCCTCAACACTGAAACCGCTTTAAAATTTGAAGGAAAATAGATAAAATAGTAAAATAAGATATATTATTGAAAAGAATTAAATTCTCTACCACTCTAGGGCCAAAATTTCGTGTTACGGAGCATTATTGAAGAATTATCCGGTCAAAAAAGAGGAAAAATGTGGGGGGAGAAGTGTTTTCTCCAAAATTACTGACTTTCAAGAGCGGATATCTCGAAAACTATACAAGATATTAAAACACTTGAGGGATGCAGCTTGTAGCAAATTTAATCAGCTTTCATTTTGTGTATCACAACTATATCGCTAGAACGCATAGTTTTCGAGATATAAGCGAAAAACCGAAAAATGGGACATTCAACCCCCCCTCCCCCCTTTAGCACAGGGGCTAGGGGCGGGGACTTTTGATATGTTTACCTCCTAACTAGTCTAAACAAAGTTATGAAGTCAAAAATTGTGTTCCAAAACTTTCCCTCTAGAATCCTTCGTTGCCTGGACTAACTAGTCTACAGTGGTTTTGTTGCCCTAGATATGAAAATGATTTTGGGTCCATTTATGCACACAATTCATAAAACTATGAAGGATTTTGTTAGATTTGCTTTGATATTTTTAAAATCTTTATTTTAATTTTACATTACAAAAATTAAAAAAAAAACGAGAAATGAAATAACAGATATATTTATAATGTCAGTAATATTTTGGGAAATTATTATACATCGAAGTAAATAAAGAGAAAATGCAAAAAAAATATTTTTTATATTTACATTAAACTCCAAATTTAGTCTAATAATTTTAAATCAGCGCCACCTGTACGCCAGTTTTAAGGTTCTTAATGAAACGTGCAACTGCAAAACTTACATTCTCTAAATTTCTAAAGGGTAACAAGAAATTTGGTCAAGTCTGTTCATTGGAGGCTCCGCCTAATTGAACATCAAGTGTCGCCAACATTTCCATAAATTTTACTTTTAAGAAACCGATATTGTTCAAAATACAAGATATGCAAAGTCATGAAAATAAGAGTACATTGAGAACTTTCATGAATATATTCGTAATCTTGACATTTGAGAACATAAAATTTTCGATGGTATCCAGAGCAACAAAACAAAACTTTTTTTTTTGTAGAGGTGTGTTATCCGTCGAATGGAGTAACGTAAGGTCCAAACATAAAACCCTAGTTATGAAAACATGAAACCCTAGTAGTGACTTTCTTCTTGATTGAATATTTTTTTACTTATAGGTCATGCCAGAGTTACCGCTAATTGAATGGGCAAACACATTCTTAAAAAGTGTAGTTTGTGAGAAGTTATTAGCGTGAAAAGCCTGGACCGAAGTAAACTTATAAACCTGAATACTTATATTAGTTCAATACAGCTTTCTATGTTCGGTCAGTCCGTGTCCCAAATTTTCTTCATGAAAATTTTTGCTCAATACAATTGCCCCAAACTTTTTAATCTGAAGTACAAAAAATGGTTTATAAACAAAAGTTTACTTTAAAATTGTGTTGAAACTCTGAATTAATCAATCTTCTACAAGTTTTGCATTCACAAAAATACTGAAAAATACACTTTGAAAGAGCTATAGGTTAAAAAAAAAAAAAAAAAAAAAAAAAAAAAAAAAAAACGTTGTACCTTCGGGTTGAAAATAGCCATTTTTTGTGTTTCTGTAAATAAAATCTTTCTTCATGCAATCTATCCGAAACTTATTTTTGATAAGTGTATTTATAGAAAGTTAAATTTCCTACGATTTTGTAAAATCCTATTTTATTGCTAAAATGAAGTATTATCTGAGTTACGGTGATGGAAAGTCGTTGGAACGTAAATGTTTTCGAAACACTCGATTTTACACACTTTTTGCTGCTTCTTAGCTCTTTAACTATCTGTCTTAGAAAAACACTTTTGATACCGATTTCGAAGAAAAAAAAATTCTACAACTTTGTGTCGAAATGTTTTGCTTAAAAGTGCTTAGAAGAAAAGTTATAGGCCAAAAACTGGAAAATGGGCGAAATTTCAAGCGCTTTTTCAAGATGGCGGAAAAAGCAATAGAATAAGGATGACGAAAACTCACATTTATTACTACCTAAGGGTCACACACAACACATAGAAAAATCAGAGATACCGGACCGGTAAACCCCTTTTTGAGTCTCTATTCACTGGACTATTAGGCAATATTAAAGATACGTCGAAAATAAACCGAACTCTATATTCCAGCTCTACTCATAACTGGATTGCAGCCCTCAATTATGATAATAACATTACTTTAACAGATTTGAATAACTATTTAGTACATGTAGCGAATTATTTGTGTAGTAATCCAATTTCAAACTTGTTAGAATGATTAATTAACAAAACAACAAGTAACAAAGAAAAAAGCTCAATAATGATAACGACTTGAGTTTTCTGTGAAGACTTCTTACACCAATAACAAACTAATAAAAAATTATATATAATTCTGAATGGTTAATTGATAGGGTTTGATAACTATATTACTCAGCTTGTTTCCTACTAAATGAACGCTACTAAGGATGCTTTATTTTAGACATTAATATCACTTACATTTTTGTCAAATCATTAAAGCGAAATCCAAGTGGATAAAGTGACCGTTTTCCATCAAAGCTCACCAGGCAGTACAGAAGCCTTTTGGACCTCCCGGCGCCTCTAAACTCTCCATTAAATATTGGAAGAGGAAGGGAGGGGCAAAGAGGGGGAGCAATCGGGGAGAGTGATCGGCTCGATGATTGATTTTAAGACGCAGTCGAAAAATGGTGGGCATCAAAGACCTGTGATTTTTATAGACTTGAGTATTGAAAGCAAACAACTACACCAAGTCACGAGAATACATTAATTATTTGAATTCGTTGTTTGAATTAGTGTAATAAAATTTAGTAATCGCATTATTCTCATCAAGTAATTGTCACAATTTTTTGTCACGTTTTATTGACTTACATTAATGGGAATGTTTCTTATGATGCCAAGCTCTCCATACTGCGATTTCTTTAGTTATTTTTTTTCCGTATTACGTAAAACAACACTAAGGAATGTTTCTTATGACGTCGCGCCCTCCATACTGCAATTTTATTTAGTGTTTTGTTTTCTTTCCGTACTACGTGAGATAACGCCATTGGTTTCAATGCGTTTTAAACAGTTCTTTTTTAAAGTTTATTCATCCCACATAAATGTTCTAGTTCATCGTTACCCAATAAAGGATTTTTTAAATATTTATTTGGTAATATTTATGTATTAATATTTGGTACAATTCAACCGACAACATGACGAACAATATAGTCATATTTATAATAAGTCATGCTGCTTCTTTATAAAATGAAAATGCGAAAAATATTAGAAAATCGTCACTACATGAACATTTACCTAAGCCAATTTTATGCATTGCAAATTAATTCATGTTTACAGGATTTTCTATAAAGCGCTTCAGGTTAAACAAACTATTAATTATTCTGTCTTATGAGGAGAAATTGTGAACCTGCAATTTAACGTAATTCACTCTCCGAGAAAAGCTTTAGCTCCACCGAAAAAAAATTAGTACACAACTTTCGTTTTACCAAGGTAAGAATTGTGTTGCATAAAACAAATTCCTCAAAATAGGAAACAATACTGCTGGAACTGTTGCCACAACTCAACTCTCATGCATTGGATTGCTAGAAAAGGCACATTTCTGCTTCTTTGTGGGGAATGGTTCAATGCCTAAGCCAAATTAAAGAATTGTTAAAAGTAGGAAAGCGAAATGCTGGAAAAATGCATTAAACTGGAAAAGCATGTGACAAAAGAAATGGATAATTGTACTCTTCTGTAGGGACGTGTTGTAATTGTGTGATGCAGTGAGAATGGCAGTGTCAATAGTGTCAACCCCCAAGTCTTTATGTAAAATGGAGTTCCTAACAAACCATGGGGAGTTAGTGATTCTGCGTTGTGCTTTGTTCTTAAATGTTTGAAGTTTCTTTCTTGAGTTCTTTGGACTGCAGCTTAAGCCGGAGAGGAATACAACAGAACTGGCCTGAGCATTGTCTTGTAGAGCGTGAGCTTATTTTTAAGTGTTATAGTGGAGATTTGCTAATGATATAGAGTTTAAACTAAAACTGGCTCCTGTAGCTTTACCTAATGTTTGCTATGCCTCACTAAAGTTGTCTGTCGTCTAAGTAAACACTATGATATTTAGTGTGTTTACCATTTTTAATGTCTGTGTCAAAGACCTCTAGGTGTGTGTCATAGTTTCTATGTGTTTTGTGTCTCCTGAAAAGAACTGACTCGCTCTTCTGGGCATTGATCTTAACTCGACAGTCTTTGCACCATGTTTGAATTATGATGTTTAAAGCTGTTTCTAGTTTGTGAAATTCAATGTGTCCATGTTTTGATTTTTCAAGATTGACTGTATCATCAGCATATTGTTCTGTGATACAATTGTTTAGGGAAGTCGTTGGTGTAAAAAATGTGCTGTCCATGTGGCGGCATTGCGCTACAACTCGATGCAGCGCTAGTCGACCAGCATCGTCCGACCAAGTTATCTTCCGATGGCAACACATCAGGACTGGGACTCGTATAAAACGAACTGTTGCTTTACGAACTCTCTCTTTTCTCTCCACAACGCCTCTTTTCGGCAACGCTGCCGCTCCGGAACTGCTCGTTGAGCGAGCGCTGCAGCCGCATTTATTCTTAATTATGCTCAATTAATTATTGTTGGTTTTGATTACATTAGTTGTTTTTATTAATGTTAATTAAATTATAGTTGTTATAAAAGCTCTCTATTTTTTTTTTAACACTCCGCTA
This sequence comes from Hylyphantes graminicola, assembly GCA_023701765.1. Taxonomy (NCBI): domain Eukaryota; kingdom Metazoa; phylum Arthropoda; class Arachnida; order Araneae; family Linyphiidae; genus Hylyphantes; species Hylyphantes graminicola. The sequence goes on from CM043112.1 coordinate 14,319,889, forward strand.
CCCAGAGTAATCATAACTGAGCCTAGTGGAGGAATCAACTTGGCGACCCCTTCGCCATACCCAGGATGCTACCATGTGGAACTCTAGCTCTGATGTTTGCGATTGTGGAATGTACGTTGTTGACTCTGACTTGAAAGACTCTATTCGTTATGAAAGAATTGATGATTTGAATGAGGGTCTTTGGAATGTTTTGTGTGATGAGTTTGCTAATAAGGCCCTCGTGCCAACAACTATCAAAAGCTTTCTCCACGTCCAGAAATACTCACCCTATCGCTTCCTTGTTGATGAATGCCTGTCCAATAATCTCAACCATTCTGTGAACATGATGGATTATGAAGTGTCTCCATCTGAAACCGTATTGGTTGGTGTTGATGATGGTGTTTTTATTAAGGAGGTGCTTTAATTTGATGTTAATGACTTTTTCGAGCAGTTTAGCCAAACAAGGCCAGAGACTGATCGGTCTGTAGTTGTTGGGTTTTAGTGGACTTTTCCTAGGTTTCCTAAAAAGAACCACAATGGCCCTTTTCCATCTGCTGGGAAAATAGTGTAACCTAAGCCATGCGTTGAAGATGTTGGTGATCGGGACAGTGACCTTGTTGTCAATGTTTTTAATAACAGTGTTTGAGATTTGGTCATAGCCTAAAGCCTTTTTTGGGGGTCTAGTGTTTTGATGAGCTAATGAAATGCATTTTGTTAGGCAGCGTTTATATATAAAGTTTTAGCGAATGCATACCCGCTGCAGTTGACCATTGATCAATTTCAATGTTCCAAGTGCAAAAGGAAGGTAAAATATAAGTTAATTTCTTCTATTTTCTTAGTGCTGATTTTTACGTTTGTTTTAAAATACTGTTGAAAGTTAATAATCCATACTGCTAGATACTTTCTGATGGCCGAAACTTTTACCAGACGATTTAAAAGTTCAGTCCCTGTAAAGTTAAGGCTTTGTCTCACTCCTCTGGTGTTGCGAGATAGCGTTACAATCGTCATCGGAGGACAAGAAAGGGAAGCAAAGCGAAAAAAAAAAAAAACCGTGTGTGTATTGAAACGAGATGAAAAAATTTTGTAAGCTAAAGGACAACGATATTTAACTTGTTTTTTTTTTATTTATTTTCTAACTAAACAAAAATTTAATTAAATCGAAATGATAATCCTTATTCGTTCGTATTGTTTATCGACTCAGCTTTATTTCTGTCACCATACATAAAAGTAATAAAAAATTACAACCCCCCCAAATATTTTGAAGATAAGACAATACTGTATTCTCTCTTCTCTGGAAGAGAGGAAACAAGGTTTTGGTTGCCCCGGTGGCGCAATCGTTAGGAAGCGAGCCTTTGGAGCTGCTGGGGTCGGAGTCGAATCCCGGTCAGGCATGGATGTTTGTGACCGTCAATAAATGTTATTTTTCTATGTTGTCCTTTCTTTGTGTATCTCCTGTGCTTGTAAAAACTCTGTGTCTGTCCCACTTGACGAAAGCTTATAAGCGGTTCTCTGAACAAGAACACAAGTTGGAAGAAATATGTACCAACCATACAATACAAGGTTTTGCTCGAGATTTGTCAAAGTGACAGATTCAGGTCTATGTTCCGACATCGAAAAAGACATGGCTGATGTACAGGGTGAGGCAAGTAAAGCAGCTTTCACTCGAAAGTGCAATCTTTATTGTCATATTAATCGAGGAAATTTTCTTTGCAAAATATGTAAAGCTTATTATAAAACCTACCTGTCACCTAAAGTTCGAATTACTGCATTTGGATACTACCAGTTTTCCATGTAAAGAAAAACTAGCTTTCATGAATCAAATTACTAGAGAAACGACTAACATTGTATCGTTATTTAAAAAATTCATATTCTCTTTTTGTAAACAAAAGTACTGGTAGACAATCGTAAAAAAAAATTCTGAATTTAGTTTTATAAAAAAAAAGAAATTTTATTTTCTAATTAATTTTTAAATCATTCCAAATTGAATAATTTCAAAATTATTGAGGACATTTGGATTTCTTTTTTTAAACTTTCAAAAATCATTTAGAAACGGCTCTGCAATTTGTAAAAACTTGGCATTGGCTTTAAAAAAACATTTAAAAAATATATTTAAAATCCTCAATTTGTTGTATTTATTTCTTGTTTTTGATAAAACAGCTACGTTTTACTTAGAATGCAGACCAATATATTTTTTTAAAGTAAAATGAAGCCCTGAAACATGACAAGGAATAATTGCTTTAGCCTATTTAAGACCCAGTCAGATGGCACTGATTTAAGTTTATGAGAACAAATTTTAAGAGTTTTATCGAATAAGTAGCCTTAAAGAGCATCAATGCCAGCAATACCTTATAAACCCACGTCATTTTACATACTAATAACGAATGGTACATGTCAGCTGCATCGTTATCGATATTTTTTTTAAGCTTGAACATCAATATACATAAAAGGCGACTTCTGTTTGTCTGTTTGTATAGGACGCGAAATCTTAAGAACCACGCAACAGATCGTCACGAAATTTGTCACAAAAATTCATCTCAACTCCGGAACAAACATAGGCTAAGAATTTTTCGAATTTGACCATTCCTTCTATCGTTTTCGAACGTTTTAAGGGAAAATATACCCCACTTTCGCTCAAATCCGATCGTTTTTCCCTTTCGTGATGCCATTCAGCAGAAAAAATTAAATAAAACTTTTAACGAAAATAATTGAAATTGAAAATGTTTATTTTGTTCTGTTGCTAAATTCATAATTTCAAAAATAATTTATACGTTTCAAGAGACGTAATCGAACCAGTCTCCTTTCTAGGATTTATTGTGTTTATTCAATTTGAATTATGAATTTTTTAATGCATTGTTAAGATAATACTAAACTATGTTACTGAACTATGTTCAATTACAGGCCATTTTTAAGTGCTTATTGAAAAAAAAAATGAAATTGAGATCAAAAAAATTTCGCTGAATAGAAATACGTTTATTCAAAAAATTATCCTATTTTAAGAACTACAAAAGTACTACTAACGTCTAAAAATTTTTAACTATCTACTAGCCATAGACTTCTACATAAAAGCATTCAAAAGAGTATTTTAGAACCGATTTATACTAGACAATTCCTGCAGCAAACTTCAACGTGGCGGGAGAAAGGTAACAGACTTTTACCCTAATCAGAAAGTGTGCGAGAGCGCACTGATTTACTGTCTATGAGCTGCGGCGACAAAGTAAACTTTAATGAGCCGGCCCACTGAGGGGGGGGGGGGCGCGCAATGGTTAACGTGTTGGCCCTTGGAGCTGGTGGGCTCGGGCTCGAGTCCCGGTCATGGCATGGATGTTTGTGTCCGTCAATAAATGTTGTTATTTGTCTAAGTGTTTGTGTCGTCTCTTTTTTTTGTGTGTCTCTTGTGACTGTATCATTTCTGGGGTTGAATACAATAGACCTAAGGTCGCAGTGTTTGGCGAACTTGCCCCCCACCAAGAAGTCATAAGTCATAAACTTTAATGAGAATGAGTATAAAATCAGAACGTTTGATTCGACTAGAAAACAGATAAGAGATTCACGTACCGTGTGATTTCGGTTGAAAGGAAAGAAGAAACAGACGCTGAAAGAAATTTAAGAAATGTAAAAGCACAAAACTTAAACTAGGTACGGATGTCCACTTATTTACTTAAAAAAATAATAATCGATATTTTTCATGCTATGGCCAAAACTCACAAGTATATTTTTGCATGGGACACGAAACATGGAAATTATAACTAAGGAACAATAAACCATATAAAATTCTATAACTATCTGGCAAAAAATATGCTCCCTGGAGGAATGTAAATATCTGGCAAAAAAAAAAAGTCGTAGAAAATAATTTTAAAATTCACAGGCCTCAAACCATATACAAACTAACCCTACAAGACATCAATAACCAATGCCGAAAAGCACCAAAATAAGATGTAGGTATATTGCACCCGTGTTGCGAATGCCTCAAAGATTTCGCCATTGGTATTGCTATGAACACCACAAAAGAATAGAAAATGAGAAGTAATGCTCAAATTATAGTGGCTAGAAGAGGTATTGTACAGGGTGTCCCAAAATGGAGTACTTGTTTCTAAAAGTTAATAAAAAAAGAAATTGATAGAGATATTAACACAATTCTTGCAGAAAACAAATAAGTCATGTCTGGAATTTGATATGGAACGCTTTATTATGTTAGTTATGTTTATTAAGTTATTATGATATTACACATTATTATGCGCAATTTAGCCAAAAGAAGGCGCTTTAATGCGATGTGTTGGCTGTATGATAGAACTAGGCATGCGTATACACCAAAAAGAAGGACACTTGGTCAGAACTGAACATTTCTGAACGTGTCTTAACCAATATGATTTTATAACGAGACACTCAACAACACTAAATTCATAGAATGGTGAAATAATTAGAATTGCTTTTAAAAATTAAGAAGCAGATGGAGCAGTGTTTTTCAATATTGAAAATTTTTTTTGATAGGTTGTGGCATGAAGGCCTAATTATAATACTGGTTAAACAGGACATATCAAAACCACTAATACACATTATTAACTCTTTTCCCACAAACAAATGTTTCCAGGTTAAAAATCAATAATACATTGTCTAAATTCCTAACCATTAACGCCGGAGTGCCGCAAGGAAGTATCCTTAGTCCCACAACTTTATATTAACGATTTTCCTAGACAGACAGAAGATATATGACAGTTCCAGTTTGCGAACGATAAGGCCATACTAGCTAAATTTAAACATGGAAATATAGCATTTGACAAATTGCAAAATGCTCTGTATTTAATTAAGACTTGGTGAGAAAATTGGAGGGTCCGGATTATTGCACAAAAGAGCGTCTTTGAACATTTTTCTTTTATACCCGTACGACCGTGATAGCTCGGTCTTAAAGGGATATGACAACCTAAAGGCATTATCACTTATATCATAACAGTTGAACAAAAATACAAAAGTCCATACACCGTTCATCACGTCCCTTCTTCGTAATAAATACCGTTATGACAATTAAGTTTTTCCTTAACTATTGATATATTTACTATGACCACAAGTTGCACTTTGACTACAGTAGGTCTATTTAGAATGTAAGCTTGGAAAGCATTTCCTCCCCCATCCACGAGTGCGGTTTTCTTGGAAACGGGGTGATTTATAGCCGTTTCGGTTTTTTCCCCACCCTACACGGGAAATACTAACTGTTTTGAATTATTAAACCTCAAGCGAAGCTGGGATTAGATAAGCGATGTATCCCCCTTCTAATAGAAAACCCAGTAAAGGGATGGGAAGAGAGTCTTTTCGAAGCTTACATTCTGGCTAGAAATGGTATAGCATAGTTTCGTCCTTAAAGATATGTGCCCATTGTTCTTTTACACTTTTTAATGTTCATTTTCATCGCTGTTTTATCTTAGACAAGCCTATCGGTTTGCCCTTCAGACTCTCCTGAGGGTTTTCCACTTATTTCGATCACTTATCTCTTGTATTTTGAAATGAACTCGACCAACGCCATTAAAATGTATTATCTGACGTGGGTGATGGTTGATAAAAAGCACTATCCAATGATAGTTAATTTAAATATTCTCTTTATGGTGATAGCTTTCGATGTAAACTCATTATGCTTTAAACGAAATTAATTAAATAATTCTTTATAGTACTATACCAGTAGCTCTTTTTATATTAATTTTTAACTACCAGCTATTATTTTGAAAACGAAAAAGTAAAAAAAATCTTACCACCGTCACGTATAATATAGTGATAAGTAATAAACCTACTCGGTAGTACATTCTTTCTGCTAATGGGAAGAATGCGGTAGTGTAAAATATAATTTCTTCTCTCTGTGGTTTTTGTAGATTGTGAAGTAGGCAACCAATTACGGGATTGAACGAGGAATAAAAACTATTTACACTTAGTATATTTTATGATTGAAGCAGTGAATAGAAGATTATTCTCAGTCAGAATGACATCAGTATCGAGCTAGCACTTGATGGATAGACATATGTAGGAACCAATTTCAATGTATCTGCGCTGCAAGAGAGATAATTCACTGGATCATATTCCTTTTCTTCTTCAGAGACATTTTTCTCCTCCTCAAATCCTCCATGTCTATATCTGGGATGTGCTCATAAACAACAAGTGAACTGATTTTTTAAAATTGAGCTTTAAGAACACAGAAAAAAGTTTGTACGCAACAATCCTTTTGGTAAGGTAAGACAATGTATATAGTGGCCATTGAGCTAGAAGAAAAGTGGAGTGAGATGTGTGATTCATTGAACAGGGCAGCAAACGAGCCGGTTCAATAACGAAAAGCGTAGGAATACACGGCCCTGCAGCAGAAACGAATGTGGCAGAAAACCTAGAGACTTGCCTATTTCGCTATTGGGTTCATCTTCGCTGGTTCTCAGTTAGTGATCCACATGGTTTATTTCTCAAAAAAGTTGTAATTTAAAGTTAAGGAAAGTTAATTTCTTTCGAACTAAAAAATAACATTTTGGAGCCCAAGTCAACATGATAGAGGGGTCCAGTGCTGTAATCGTAAAATTTTCACAGGGTATTACTGTGCCCAAATAAAAAAAATGAGAGGTTATACGCTTAATAGGCTCTTTAGCATATTAAACACTAAACTTGAAACATTAGAAATCAGTAAAGATGCCCTCAAGAGATCTAGATCGAGAGTTTTAGATCGTCTGGCACAGATGGTTTGGATTGGCGGAATTTATTATTTTTTGGAAACTAAAATAAATGTCGAGCTCATTAAAAAAATTAAAGGGTATACGCTAATTTGGAAAATAATCATATAGTATACTTTAATTTTTCAAAAAAAAAAACATAATAAATAAAAAAATAAAAACTGGGTATACGCCGTGTACCCCCCCCCCCCCCCCCAATACAACTCTGGAGTAATCTCCTGCAAGCGTTGTGTACAAGTGTAGGGAAAATAGACCTTTTCTGAACTGTTCGCTCAAAAGGGTGCGAGTGGGTTTTCGGCTCGCTGACACTTCACACCAGTTTCCCTTCTTCTAGCTCAATGATAGTGGCTAGCCCATAGAGTTGGCAGGCCAATATAAAGATAATAATTTTTTTAAAACACATGTAATTTCAGAAGGGCTAAAAGTGAAAAGGACAATGTCGGAACTGGTACCACTCTCGACGTGAAATATAACAATTGATGTTATCAACTCTCAATGTTTCTGTAATTTTAGTTTAAGTATAAATTAAAGAATGTATATAAAAAGTCCTATCGGTAATTGGTATTTTCTTTGGGAATAACAATAATCTTAATTTGAACTTTTTTTATGTCAGCTATGCATTAATTTAATAAGCGTCATCACATGGTAAAGTTTTATCAAACACGAAGTCAAATGACAGTATTGCCGGCATGCACACTTGATCTGCTAGCCATTATAGCTGAACAAATTTTAGATTTCTTTTTAATTGCGACAATTCTTATGGAGTAACTTGGCGAAAGCGAGATTTTTTAATCGCGGTTGAGGCAAGTCAAAGGCATTGAATGTTTTCGGTAACGGTACATATAAAGTCTGAAGACGAGTTTTGACGGAATATTTCACGAAGTGATAATTCTCAAACATCCAAATTTCACACTCGACAGTAGCGCCATCTGATCTATGCTAAATTCTGTTAATAGCGTCATCTGTTGAAATTAATGGAAAACAAATTAATGGAATATCGGTTTGGCTTCGAATTCGCTGCAACAAATTAAAGATATATGTTTGAAAAATATATGTGGAAAATTTTAACACTGTATGGGCAGTAGATTTTGAGTTATATCAATTTAAAGTAAAAAAAATCATCGAAAACACGATCAAGGAGAAAAACAGCTTCGAAGTTTATAAACGTGGTTGGACAACACAGATGTCATGATACAAGAAACTACACATCTCGCGTTCTATTGCAGATATAAATAAAATGTCTGTTTTAAATTATTCCAAACTATTTGTGTTATTTTTTAAGATAATAATAATTTTTGGATTGTTTTTTTTTGAAGATTTTGTGTCCTATACTCCCTTAATAATTTGTATCAATAAGAGGTTTAAGGAATATTAATGAAATTTGTAATTAATATAAGAATAAGTTCTTCATATGTCTCTAAGAAGAAACATGCTAGTAAATCTCATTTCATTTACTAGAATTAAAAAAAAAACTATGTGCAAAAGCAAATTTCATAAGTACAAGTGAAAAATAATTTTATTATTCAGGTTTGTATAAAACAATTGTATTCAGTAACAATATCGGTTGCTCATATTATCAGCATTTTATAAAGTCGGGTAAATTCTTTATAGACGAAACAAATTACAACACATTAAAATGTGTTGAATAATTTTTTGACTTATAACAAAAATATGAAACATCACATTTTGTCACATATTATTTTTTTTGAAAAAAAAAAAAAAAAACAAATATTTTTTAAAACCTTTGACTATCTAAAAGTGATAGTATATTTAGTGTACACTTATGTAAAAAAAATTATAAAGATATCTGCAATGTTAAAGAAAAAAGTTAAAAGTGTCCCATACCCCCTTATGTTAACATTTTGTAGTGTATAACTAGCATAGGGCTTAGAGTAATTCATGTAAGGTAAGATATTCTTTTTGAGTTTACCCAAATGAAAACAAATATGAGACTCCAAGAGTATGAAATTGATATTTTAAGAAAAATCTTCAATAATACTAAGGACTAAAAGTTCGGCCAGATTAATTAGTTCAAAACAGCGAATTCTAAACCAAACCGATATTCCATTAATTGGTTTATGTTAATTGGCAGCAGATGGCACTTTTATCAGAATATAGCAAACATCTGATGGCGCTACTGTCGAGTGTGAAATTTGGATGTTTGAGAATTATCACTTCGTAATATTTCAATCTAGATCCGGATCTGGCAATATTTTGGCTCAAAACTAGAAATTGTATTTGTATTTTCATGTCTTTATATTTTTGTAATTAATTAAATATACAGTTTTTGTTACAATGGCGTGTATTAAAATAAGTAAACATCATAGGCATTTATTATGTTTCAATAAGTATAGAATTATAAACTCTCGGAAGATTTCAACTGAATACAGAGATGACGGTAATAATTTTAATGTTTCTTCACTACTTCAACCAGTGTAGTCTTAATTTGTTATGTATCAAACATTTTATTTTATATTTGATTGTATTGGTAATTTGTTGTCAAATTGTAATGATTGAAATATGTTTTGATTTTTAGATAGGTAATTTTATAGAAGCTTTTGTGGCTTAGCAATTTCGTTAAAAAATTGTTTTTAAATTAAAATGCTGCAAACTGAAAAAATGTGTTAATATCTTTTGTTTAACTCTAGTCGGTGGCCCGGCGACTTTTCGAGCTTGGCGACATTTTGAGAATCATTTTTTACGAACTATGTCTTATCCTACAATTTTTTTTTTGGTAACCCTACAAACTGTAGGTTAAACTGAAGAATCGTTGCCGGATTCGGCGTCTTTTCAATAATATCGCCAGGTCGAATGACAACACACCCCGGTGCTTACCGAGGCAGCCAATGAATGACCGCAGTATGGAGAATGTGACATAAGCAACTTTCCCATTGCTGATTTTGCCAAAGGTTGTCATAATACAAATAAGTAGGGGTTCCCAGATTTGGCGTAAATATCCGGCCACTATTCTTTAGTTTCACCCAAACTCGATCAGCTTCTTTTTGCTTACAATGTTCATTAACTTCCCCTTCTTTTGATTAGGGCACATGGTAGACAAAAAAGTTATTTATCGCTCTTCAAAAACTCGCCGAATTTCTTAATTTGTCGCTGGGCCAACAACTAGGATTTTACCAAATCTTCCCCAAAACAAGTATGATAAATGTTTTTCTAATTATATAGGTACCTTTATCTAATTATATTAATATATAACTTATTTTGAAAACTCGCTAATTAAAGCAGCATTGGTATATCAGAATTAACCATGGATAGCTTATAAGTCTGCACACGACCGTCTTCTGCACTTGTGTTGTACTTTTGTACAGGGACGCCGACTTATAAGAAAATATTGGGGTGGGCTTGCGGGGGTTTTGTCCCAAAAATGTCCATTTCTTTCCATTCCAGTTCTTAATTTTCATATCTTTTAGATTTTTTCCACATCATCTATCCATCTTTTTCTATGTCTTCCTCTTCTCTCTCCTTGACATCGCCCCTTGAAAATTTTCTTTGTGCCTCTGTTATCGTCCATTCTCTCCATATGTCCCAGCCATTGAATTCTTTTAGTTTTTATGATGTTAATTATGTCTCTCTCCAAATAGTTTAGCCACTTCAAAATTGTATCATCTTCTCCAAACACCACCTTCTTTAATTGGTCCAAACATTTCTCTTAAAATCTTTCTCTCCCAAGTTACTAACATCTTTTCTTGCTTTTGATTCCAGGTCCAGGTCTCCAACCCATATATAACTGTTTGTCTTATTACAGTTTTATATGTACGTAGTTTAGTTTTCCATGTAATTACTTTAGAACGTATTAACTGTTTAAGTGAAAAGAAACTTCGATTCCCTGCATTCAGCCTTTGTTTAATTTCTGGCATAATATCATTATTTTCAACGATAATTGAACCTAAGTATTTAAATTCATTGACTCTCTCAAATTTTATTTCTTCATTTACTTTTAACTCCGTATCTGTATCAGTTCCCTTACAAACCATGCTCATATATTTAGTCTTTTCCATATTTATTTCCAGACCAAATTTATTGGCCTCTGTTGTCAACCTATTGACGAGTTCGATTAGTGCCATTTTACTTCTTGATTTTAAAACCACATCATCAGCAAAAGCTAAAACCTGGGTAGTTATATTGAATATTGTACCACCTCTATTTGATATGATGTTATGCATCACTTTTTCAAGGCATATATTAAACAACAAAGTCGATAATACATCACCCTGTCTCAATCCGGTCACAACTTCAAATTCTCTAGAAAATTTGTTCTGAACTCTTACTTTTGCTTTCATTGAGGTGATCGTCATTTTAATCAGTCTTATAAATTTTGGGATATTAAACTCACATTTCGTTTCTAACATCTTTTTTCTGTTTATCAAATCATATGCCTGTTTAAAATCAACATAAAGTTGATAGATATTTATATTCATTTCAAATATGATATCAGACAATTGAAAAAAAAATGTACCTTTATCTTCAGTCCTGAAAGCCCTAAGCTCTTTTAGAATGAATAATTACAAATCCATTAGTTTTGGACTTGACATTTTGCAAATCATGTTTGGAATGGTTCTTGAGTACTTTTTATTCTATGAAAAGTATGACCATGAAAAATTAGTAAATTTATTTCAAGGTAGTTGAAACTGACATGGCTTTATCCTATTTCTGCTATATTTATGGCAGAAAACACTAAAATAGTAAAAACTTTTCAAAAAAAGTTAATTATTTTTTAATGTAGAGAAAAATGATGAAAAGTTAATAAAAGTTCAATTTGCTTACAATATTTCCATCATTCATAATCAAATTTTATATTCTTTGCACTTAGAATCGGTCTAGATAATAAATGATGGCAGATTTTTTCCAATATAACTTACAATTTGACTTCATTAAGGCTAGAATTGCTTGGTACAAAACAATTTTTGAATTATAATTTAATAATCTTTTTTCTTCAGTTAATTACTAAATATTGCTAATGAGCATATTAAGTTTTTATAATGACAAAAAAGGAGCAGGGAGTTGCATTTCTTTTACTAAAGCAGTGTCATTTGGTAATAGGTAAAATCATGTATTGGGGATGTTTTTAAGTTTTGGCAATTTCTTTACCTTATCCAGTTTCTACCACAGCAGGGCATAAAAATAAAAGTGTCTGTAGGCAAAAGGCCAATCCTGTGATGAATATTGTTTTTAAATATTAATAATAGTCTTATAAGTTGAAAATAACTAAATTTTTTTAATTTTGTGAATGGTTAATTTCATAATCTACCTACTAATTTATTATTTGTAATCCTAAAGTGTTTTGTATCTTCTAATGTATGTGATTTTAATGCATATCACAATTATATTTATTTTGGTATGTCTTTTATTTGAAAAAAAAAATAGTTCACTTTTCATGGAAGCAATAGTTTTATTTGAAAATTTAAAATCAAATTTTTTATAATTATTTTATGTATTCTTTTTAGAGGAATTCAGGGTTTTGGAGCTTTATCCAGACAATAAGAGAAAATTAAAGCCTAAAACCAGATTTCAGGATGCACAGGTTAGTTGGATCAGAATTTTCTTATAAGATTTTATTATTTAGTTAGTTAAAAAAAAAAAAAACTTTGTAAATAATCCTTCTCAAATGAATAAGATCTGTCCTTATATAAGTGTATATAGTTTCGGAATGGAAACGGGCTGGGTGACCCAGTCGCTTAAGCACTCTCTTAGCATGTGGAAGGTCCCAGGTTCGGGTCTGGGCAACGGCAAAATAGCTGCCAACCTATAAACGGCCCATGCAGCCAAAAACGTCCGACGAATAATACTCTGTGTAAGGGAGTGCACGTTAAATATCCTTCAAAGTCCTAACGCTGTGTATGATGTCGCCCTTAACGGTTGCGTTGGGTGCATATTCAGATGTTGGCTCGTCACCTGACTGTTGTTCAAAAGTACACCGCCCGTCGCCAATAGCCCTTGTGTAGATCTAGTGCTACGATAATGCAAACCTAACTTAACCGAATGGAAACCTGCTATCTATTAATATGGATAATTTGCTTTATGTTCCAGTTACTACCCAATGTATTTTAAACTTGAATAACTAAAGTACTTCTATGAACCATTTATGCACTGAATTAAGATTTAATATTAATTATTTGCTGTTGCCTTATATAAAACTATCTGTGCAATGAATAACAATGTATTGTGGTTAAAAAAATTGTAGGAACATAAAATGCACTTTATGGCTATTTATGTTTTGTTTTTCCTTTTTAGCTTCCACACTACGTTTATAACGTAAAAAGTGGAAGGTTTTATAATCGTGCTGTCCGCCCGTCTGTCTGTCACCCACTTTCACAGAATGAACCGAAAGTCTCACAAACAAGTTTGATACGTCATTTTGAAGCAAAACATCAGTTTAGGCTATGTTCCAAATTTCATTAAAAATATTATTTAGAAGTTTATTTAAAATTTAAATAACTAAAAATTTAATCTACATTGAAATAACATGCAAATTCCAATTTTATTCAATATTTTCACTGTTGCCATTACATTAAACGTACTAGAAACTTTATTTAAAATAAAAATAAAATTCTTGAAACAAGTATTTATTTTTTTGTAATAATTCAATTTGGATTGTTGTAATAAATAGCACAATAAAATTATTTTGAAGGTTGATTATATATGAATGAAGAAAGATGCATATTGCATAAAAAATATGCAAAGTTTCGCTTTTATTTTTAATGCAACATTTACTAATTTATTTTTCAAAATGTAAACTTGAGGCTTCAAATAGGTATTTATTTAAAAAATACATCTTTATTCTTCGAACTTAAAAAAAATAGCAAACGATAAAGATTAATTATCAAATCTTCAAAGGAAGTTTAAAGACAATGATTAATTTTGGCGTATAAAAGTTTGAATTAGTACTAGCAAAAGGCCCTGTATGCGAATTTCTTTCTGAGGTGCTGTTAGTGTGTTTCCTGTTGAGCGTAAATATTGTGTGGAAGCGGTGCAAGTGACAGATTCTTTAACAAGCCAACTTGTTTCTATTTATAAGACTAAATGAAGAGCTCAAATGCAAAACAAAAATCGTTTTTTGGCTAATGCCGTTTTTGCTCTAAAGTAACTGGCCTTCGGCTGTATCATATACTGGTTATTTTAGAGCGAAAATAGCATAAGCAAAAAGTGATTTAACTTGTTTTGCACTTGAGCTCTTTAAATATAATACTGACCAATTACAAAACTTTGCTGAATGAATATGATTTACCATTTTTGTCTTTAATGTTTTGAAACAGAATACTGCTTGATTAAAACCCCTGGTACCATCTATTTTTCCTTTAACAAACAGAGAAAAGTAAAACAGCAGTTTTTAAAATAAGACTCTTGATAGGATGATTTTCTTCTAAGCCTTAGCGTTTCGAAAAAAAGTGAAAAGCTCAGAAATATGTTTCGGAGGAAAACACAGTGAAAGATTTAAGTTGTTATGAAAAGTACTTATACACATCATCGAGATAATAAAAAAAACCTCATGAACCAAACAGCTGCCAGCTACCAAATTTGGACAACATATTTTTCAAAATGTAAGGTATCATTTATGATAATTATTTTTCTTCACCCCCTCTCCGACAATTTCAAATTATTTGTCAATTTTCATGGTAGAGTTCTACCTTAACAGCATTTCATTGTAGCTGAGGATTTTAATGTCAGCAAATTTCCACAGTTAATGCCGCCAACTACCAAATTTGGACAACATATTTTTCAAAATGTAAAGTATCATTTCTGATAATTATTTTTTCTTCACCCCCTCTTCGACAATTTCAAATTATTCGTCAATTTTCATGGTAGAGTTCTACCTTAACAGCATTTCATTGTAGCTGAGGATTTTAATGTCAGCAAATTTCCACAGTTAATGCCGCCAACTACCAAATTTGGACAACATATTTTTCAAAATGTAAAGTATCATTTCTGATAATTATTTTTTCTTCACCCCCTCTTCGACAATTTCAAATTATTCGTCAATTTTCATGGTAGAGTTCTACCTTAACAGCATTTCATTGTAGCTGAGGATTTTAATGTCAGCAAATTTCCACAGTTAATGCCGCCAACTACCAAATTTGGACAACATATTTTTCAAAATGTAAAGTATCATTTCTGATAATTATTTTTCTTCACCCCCTCTTCGACAATTTCAAATTATTTGTCAATTTTCATGGTAGAGTTCTACCTTAACAGCATTTCATTGTAGCTGAGGATTTTAATGTCAGCAAATTTCCACAGTTAATGCCGCCAACTACCAAATTTGGACAACATATTTTTCAAAATGTAAAGTATCATTTCTGATAATTATTTTTTCTTCACCCCCTCTTCGACAATTTCAAATTATTCGTCAATTTTCATGGTAGAGTTCTACCTTAACAGCATTTCATTGTAGCTGAGGATTTTAATGTCAGCAAATTTCCACAGTTAATGCCGCCAACTACCAAATTTGGACAACATATTTTTCAAAATGTAAAGTATCATTTATGATAATTATTTTTCTTCACCCCCTCTTCGACAATTTCAAATTATTTGTCAATTTTCATGGTAGAGTTCTACCTTAACAGCATTTCATTGTAGCTGAGGATTTTAATGTCAGCAAATTTCCACAGTTAATGCCGCCAACTACCAAATTTGGACAACATATTTTTCAAAATGTAAAGTATCATTTCTTATAATTATTTTTTCTTCACCCCCTCTTCAACAATTTCAAATTATTCGTCCATTTTCATGGTAGAGTTCTACCTTAACAGCATTTCATTGTAGCTGAGGATTTTAATGTCAGCAAATTTCCACAGTTAATGCCGCCAACTACCAAATTTGGACAACATATTTTTCAAAATGTAAAGTATCATTTCTTATAATTATTTTTTCTTCACCCCCTCTTCAACAATTTCAAATTATTCGTCCATTTTCATGGTAGAGTTCTACCTTAACAGCATTTCATTGTAGCTGAGGATTTTAATGTCAGCAAATTTCCACAGTTAATGCCGCCAACTACCAAATTTGGACAACATATTTTTCAAAATGTAAAGTATCATTTCTGATAATTATTTTTTCTTCACCCCCTCTTCAACAATTTCAAATTATTCGTCCATTTTCATGGTAGAGTTCTACCTTAACAGCAGTTCATTGTAACTGAGGATTTTAATGTCAGCAAATTTCCACAGTTAATGCCGCCTCGTGAGAACAGAATGCCCATCAACCAGGATTGGCCTTCCGTGTGGCCAGCTGCCAAGACCTTCCGACCCTCTTCTGTCCCTTTGCCGCTGTACCAGGGTTACGACCAAAAGAGGGCGCCACCGGGGAAGTATGCCAACACTGAGCTGATCAAGATTCCAAACTTCCTTCATTTGACACCGCCTGCAGTCAAGAGACATTGTGAAGCTATTAAGTGTAAGTTTTCATAGGCCTTTCGTGATGCTTTGATTTTTGTAAACATTTTTAAGGACTATAAGTTTTAATTTTTAAGTTCTTATATTTTGTTTAGTTGGTGAAATTCTTTTTTTTTTTTTTGCACTTTAAAAAAAATTACTTGACTTTTATCATTTTTAACAGCAATTTGTACAATAATAAAAATTTTAACAACAATATATAAAAAATAAATTATTTTGCAATTTTTTTTCAAATGTCACTAAGCTTTTTGTTATTTTTTACAGTTATTCGTTTGATTGAGGCTAGGTTTTTCACTTAATTTCTAACCAATAAGTTGTGCCTTTCATTGAATCGAGACTTGACTTTACTTTAAATATTTTTTTTAAAAATACATATATCAAAATATATTCTGAAAAATTAAAAAAAATTAATATTCCAACAGAACACCATGATTAATTATTATTTTTATTCAAATTTCAATCCTAATCATCACCATTTCACTCCTTTCAGCACCCTTATTGTTTATTATGTTTATTCAGGTATCAATCCTTATCATCACCATTTCAAACCTTTCACCTTTCAGCACCCTTATTGTTTATTATGTTTATTCAAATATCAATCCTATTCATCACTATTCAAACCATTCAGCCCCCTTATTGTTTATTATGTTTATTCATATATCAATCCTAATCATCACCATGACAATACTTTCAGAACCCTTATTGTTTATTGTTTTTATTCAAATATCAATCCTAATCATCAGCACTTCAATCCTTTCAGCCTTCTGTACCAAGTGGCCTGAGGCCCTAAATACGGAAGAGGACTGTGAAAAGCATTTCCCCATTGAAGTCATCACAAGCGACTACTGCAACTCTGCCCCTACCATCAGAGATGAGCGATCAAGAATCGTCACCCTGAAAATCAAACTTAAAGCATTAAATCTAAACTACCATGCGAGAGACAAACTGCTACGGCTGATAGGACCCAGATACAATAATGGGAGCGATACAATGGTATTGGTTGCTGATCGGTGTCCGCTAAGGAAGCAGAATTATGAGTATCTGTATTATCTTCTGACAGCTGTTCATCATGAGTCATGGGTAAGTTTATACAGGGTGGTAACAGAGCCTGGAAATCAGGGAATTCTCGGGGCACGTTTTATTTCTGGAAATATCAGGGAATTCTAATGGAATTTTTAAAATGTTGCAGAATTTCAGGAATATATTTCCATTTTGGATTACTCAAACAGCAGGTTACTCAAAGAGCTTTATTTGTTACAGTGGTATAAATTACTATTGAGGTATCATGAATTAGTCTAGTACATGTAATGATGTGTTCAACTTCTTTCCCCTGCACTTGTGTTTCTTTTTTTTAAATTACACGATTTTTGCATTGCCAGTTAGTACTAGCAATCAGGAAATGCTGAGGTTAAGACAGCATTTGGCTTTCATTAAGGTTCAAATATGCAGTTAGTATAATAGGCCAAAATAGGCTAAAGTTTTTCACATAGTGTTTGTTTCATGAAGAAAGCCCAGGAAGTTTCCTGGGGATATTCCTCTGTACTTTTCTATTTTTTAGTGCCATATTATTGTTTGAAAATAATAAAAGACTTAAATTACATTTCTTTAAAAAAATATGAAATTATAAAAATGGGAAAGTGCATATCTGATGTCCATTGAAAACGCCATGGACATCCTAGTGCAGAAACTGCTTGTTGATAAACACAATCAAAAGCTGTGTGCATGAAAAAACTTTAATTGATGAGGAGTGAAAGACATGGGTAGTTGTATGACTCCTCCTTTACTCTTAATACAGCCTTTTCCAAAAAAATTGTTTTATAACTCCTTTTATTATCTTGTTCCGAAAAAGTGATATTGTGCTTAAATAAACTAATGATTTACAAGACTTGCTCCAGCAAACCTATGCTGATTTCAAAACTTTGGGATGTTTCCGTTAGCTAAATTTATGGCTCCAATTGTATTGTACTAGTTTTTTTTTTCAAATAGATTTACAAAAATTAGTGTTTATTAGCATTTATTTTATATTACAAGTTTTTCTATAATTAAGATTAATGCAGAACTATTTTTACTTTTCCGCAGAAATCGTTTTGAAATTTCAGTATAAATTAATTGGCACTAACAAAAAATTAGTTTCATACTTCCGACTAAACTGTTTTTCATTGTTTTAATTTAATAATTGTCAAAAATAGTTTATGTTATTAGACATTGTATTGTAAACAAATGTATTTCATTAGTGTATAAAAAACTTATTTGTTTTATAGGTAACAGAACCATGGGAACATGAAAAAACGGAAGCGGACATGGAGAAATTCTTTTTTGAAAACAGCAGAATTCAAAACAAGATGACCAAAACCATTTTAAAGATCAAGTCGGGCTCTGATGATGGAAAGGTAATTATCGATTGTAGTTCTCGGTATCAAAAACAATATTTTTCTGTTTTTTAAGTTGTAAGTTTGTATTTACCAGTGAAGACATTTTAAATCATAAATTAACTTTTTTTAAATCTTTTCTTTCAATTGCTGTAATGTTTTAAAACGTAAAATTTTTAATGTGATTGGTAGGATACAACATTAGCCAACACAAGTTATGAAATAATATTAGTAAATTTAAACTTGTTTTAGAGTTCTGAAGTTAGCTTATATTTGCAAGTAAATAAAATAAGAATCAAAATTCTTTCTTGCTTTTCGTTTTTAAATTTTTTTTCATAAACTTTTAAACTCAGCTTTGAGATATTCATAAAATTTTTGTTCATGCCATAACACTTTGTTGTTCTTTGGAATTAATTGTTAAAAGTTAATTTATTTTCTTTATCTTGTATTGAGTTAAGTACTGATTAATGTATCTGTATTGTTAAACTGTATTTTAAAATATTGATGTTAATTACTTTGTGAGGGTTACTAAAGTGTTAATATATGTAGGTTTAAAACAGTGATTCTATGTTGCTAAGTTTTTTTTATACTGGCTGCGTCAAAGTATTTGTATCTCTGGTCAATCACAAAAACTACTATGCAAAAACTATTTTATTGCATTTGAAAACATCTGATATTTAAATAAAACACTATTGACAATTGGGCCAATATCTATTTGTGCTTTGTGACATTTAAAAAAAAATGGAGATTTAATATTGATTTCATGGAGATTTCTGTCTGACCTTTAAACTTCCTATCTACTGACCAAAATAATTTTTAAAAAATATTTTGTTTGCTTAAAAGGTATGGCATAAGGGACCTATGTGTTATAAATTTTTTTCTGCCCGCCTTGACAGACCTTTCTTCTACATGTCTGTCCGACTGTGGACAGACAAGTAGCAATGGAAATGTCTGTCAAAACTACTCATTGTTTCTATTCAATTTCTGTTCTAACTGCTCAGTTTTAAAATATCTTTTTTTATTCAAAAAGCATCCCATCAGGACTCTATTTTTACACTCTTTATCTGTCTTTTTGTACAAATGGACATATGTTGAAGCTCGATTTCAATTTATTTTGTAATCAATTTTTTTTTTAAGTGAAGGACGTACTTTTCTTTGATACTTTTTGTCATGATGTCTAGATGGATAAGTTTAATATAGTCTGTTGACAATATGTGGCTACTACAGTTTTTAATGTTAAATTCCAAAATTCCTTTTTTTGTTTCAAAAATATTGACATCTGAAAGAAATTTTTACCTTTTTGTTTTTTTGTCCATACTATAATAATTTGTTAAAGTACAGTTTGCTACTTTAGAATTTGTTTCCAACTTCTTTTTATCTCTGTAATAAAACTGCATTCAATTATAATTTTTAATTATCCCCACAACTTCAGATTATACTTTAATTTTTCAGTATTTTATATTTAAAATTGTTTTTTAGTTAATAATCTTAAGACTCATCAATGCTTTGAAAAATTTCATTGCTTAAGAGAAACCTTATGCATCAAACTTCAAATTGTAAGCAAAATTTATAAAGGTTGTTTAAAGTGTATAGCTATTTTTGAATCCTTTTGTGAATCTTCTTTACATTTCTGGGAAGCATTCTGTTTCATAAGCAATAAGATTAATTTTGATTTACACATAGATATCATATAAAGTACTGGGTTTGCAAATCACGTGACCTCCAAGGCTAACGACGGGACCCGCATGTAGACCCCAGATTTGGGGCAATTGGGCCTGTGTTGCCACCACCATAAGGAGAAGAGTGCTACAAAAAAATAAAATTTAATTCTAAAGTTTCAACAACAACCAAAATATACCTTTAAATACAAGCTGCATTTTAGAATATTTTTAGTAATTTTAAGAAAAGCAAAATGCTTTTCTAGCATTTTTATAATGTTTTTTTTTAATAATTTTAGAATTAAATGGTATTTTTTCGTAGTATTTTTCTCATTAAAGAGATGGCAACACTGGCCAAATTGCCCCTCCTCTGGGGACTCCATGAGCGTCCCGTCGTTAGCATTGGAGTTCACATGTTCTGCCAATCTAGTATTTTTTTTTTATATCTATGGATTTACAATATTTTGAGTGCACTATGACTTTTCTACCAACTGAATTTTCCTTTTGAACTGAATTAAAATATCTTGTTTTGGTTGTTAGTCGTTTTTTTTAACCTTTAGGTTTTTCCTTTATGGCATTAAGTGTATGAGTAATTACTTTGTTTAATATTTGTTAATAAGCATCTAAGATTTTAATGAAATATCATTTAATATGTAATAATATTTTATATGTCTGCCTTTTTTATTTTACATTTCTGTACCTTTTCTAGAAAAGCAATCAGTTAAGATTTTACTGTTAATTACTAAGAGGTCCCATAATAACACATTAGAGAAAGATATTAAAATATTTGTGTTTTCAAAAGAACATTAATTCAGAAGTTAAAACCATTCTAATTGCCCTTGTTTGTCTCTCTGCATTATTAATCCGACAATTTTTTTAAAAAAAAAAATCTAGTAACAAAAAAAACTTGGAGAATTTTACATTTTCTCATGTAAATGCATTTGGATATGAGCATGCTCTAAAGATTTCATATTTAAAAAAAAATTGAAAATTAAATAATTTTCGAGGCTGAATTTGTCATTGTATTCATCAATAACTACTTAAAAGAAAATTGATGTTAATTTTCTATCTATATTTATTACATATTTTTTTACACAGGCAATAGACGAAAATGAAGTGAAGAAATCAGAGGTAGTGGAGTCTTTTGGAACTGCAGTTGAAGCTCTTATAAATGAAGGTGAAACCAAAACCAACATGGAGAAATACAAACTTAGTGTAGAAAAATCATTAAATCTATCTTCATAATCGGTTGTGAGTAGTTGCATTTTAGTTTTGTAATTGTATTTTAAGACTTGTAAATAAAAATATGATGATTAAGACAATCCGTTACTAGTTTTTTTTTATTAAATTTTAATATCACTCAGAATAAAAAATCTCACTATTGAAATGTATGAATATTTTATTCAAATTTTGTTATATTGTTGGACATCATACTACAAATTGAAATGCACTAATATGCTTTAATTTTTTCTCTTACGAATTTTAACTTAGTCTGAATTGATGATAAAAACAAGCTCTTAAAATGTATCTAAAATATACATTTTTATGCAATTTTATATTTTTGAGTTACAACTAAATTTTTGTGGAAAAAAATGATTCAATTACCTTTGTTTTAAGTTGGTTTTTAAATCCTTAGGTTTCATATGTAAACTAAAGGTGATTAAGAACGAAAATTTGTTGTGTAAAAAATATTAATCGAGGTTGTGTTAGATCAGTGATCGGAGATCGAAGTAGCAATACGAAGCATCGACGCGAAGCGTCCTTACTTCTCCATCTAAGATACCCCTAAAAGGGAGAGCGTTTGTGTTTCAAAAGTAAACCTTAAGTCCATATAAAAATAATGTGGAAAACCCGTGGGAGAGACCCCAGGGCAAAGCGATAGGCTTGTCTAATAAAAAAACTGATGAAAATGAACACCAAAAAGGACAATGAACACATATCTTTAAACACTGGACATAACAATGCTATTCAAGGTGCAACTTGTCGTCAGGCTAAAAAGTATTAGTAAAGAAAAAACTTAACTGTCATAACGGTATTACCAAGAAGGGTCGTGATGAACGGTGCATGGACGTTTATAATTTTGTTCTACTATATGATCATAAGCGATAATATCTTTAAGGTTCTCATATGCAGATCCATCAATTGAGGTTTTGTAATTATGTGAAGCAGAAAGAATCGCTGAGTCAATAAAATCAATATTAAGGTCTCTGTGAAGGATCTTATTTCTCACATACCAAGGAGCATTTGTCATTCTTCTCAGGGTTTTATTTTGAAATATTTGTAGTTTGTGTCTGTGTGTCTTGCGAACAGCGGCCCACGCTGGAGAGGCGTAGAGTAAAATTGGCATTATCATTGACTTATAAAGTAAAACCTTGTTGTTAAGGGACATTTTGGAGTGTTTCCCAATGATGGGATTTAGACTGACACTGGCACCTGTGGCTTTAGCTATTGTTTGCTTAATATGTTCCTTAAAGCTGAGTCTATTGTCCAAATGTACTCCGAGGTATTTGGTATGTGGCTCATTTTTGATATTAGTATTAAAGATCTCTAGATCGGTGTCATAATTTGTCAATGTTTTGTGCTTTCTAAAGAGGACTGAGACACTCTTTTGTGCATTAATTTTGACTCTCCAATCTCCACACCAAGTTTCAACCAAGAATAGCGCTGTTTGCAATTTGTCAAAGGCTATGTTACCGTGCTTAGATTCGGCTAGTATGGCCGTATCGTCCGCGAACTGGGCAGTAATACAGTCTGTCTGAGTAGGGAAATCGTTAATATACAGATTAAATAATGTGGGACTCATTGTGCTTCCTTGGGGAACTCCGGCCCTAATGGTTGCTAGTTTGGACAATGTACTATTGATTCGAACCTGGAAACATCTGTTTGTGAGGAAAGAGTTAATAATATGTATTAGTGGTTTTGGTATGTTCTGTTTGACAAGTTTTATAATTAGGCCTTCATGCCAAAGGCTATCAAAAGCTTTTTCAATATCTAAAAATACGGCTCCCACTGTTTCTTTGTTGTTAAAGGCATTTCCAATTATTTCTACTATTCTATGAACTTGGTGTGTTGTTGAATGTCCCTTTTTAAAACCATATTGATTAAGATTGATAATCTTATTGGCATCTAAGAAAGTGTTTAATCTAGTCAGAATAATTTTTTCAAGAACTTTTGCTAAGCTGGGTAAGAGACTAATTGGTCTGTAGCTGCTAGGGAGAAGTGGGCTTTTGCCTGGTTTTTTAAAAAGTATTATAATGGCTTTTTTCCATGCAGTCGGAAAGTAGTAGTGTTGGAGGCATGCGTTAAAGATATTCGTGATAAGTACAATGACCTTTTGGGATAGATTTTTTAGGGCTTTATTAGAAATCATATCGTATCCAGATGCCTTTTTAGGATCAAGGTTTTTAATAATGTGTGCAAGTTCCTCAGGAAAAGTTTCTAGAATAGTTGCATTGGGTTTAGAGCTTAGGTATCGATGAACCTCTTCCGTAACATTGTCAACCATTTCAACATTTATTGGATTGTCATGGGGCGAAAACTGGTTATAAAGGCTATTTGAAAGTACGTCTGCCATGTCTTTTTCTGTGTAAGCTATTTTGTTTGGGCCTTGGAGTGGGCCAATATTTTGAGGATTAGATTTTAATGCTTTGGCCAATTTCCAGACTGTTTTATTTTGGGTGGATAATTTCATAACTGTACATTTTCACGTTGTTTGTTTGTGGTCAGCAATAATTGCTCTCACTCGCCTACACGCTTCGTTCCATTTGCTTTTATCCTCCGGTTGTCTGGTTATTTTGTAAACTTTTCTAAGTTTATTTTTGTTTTTTATTTCATCTCTAATTTCCTGGGGAAGTTTATAGTTGTTGCTATGGCTTATTGGTCTCGAACTATTTTCAATGTCATTTTTTATTTTAAATACAAGATCCTTTATAGCAAGGTCTATTTGGTCTATGGTCTGAAGAGGAGGGTTGATATTGTCATTTGAGATGGAATGAAATTTTTCCCAGTTTGTTGTAAGTCTGATTGATTCAGGGGATTGTGTGAGGCCATATAGAGAGAAAGTTACCGGACTGTGGTCCGAAGACAAGGAACTATGAACGTTTAATGTAGGAAAGCTGGGAATTCCCTTAAGGAGCATGATATCTAAAATGTCTGGTCTATGGGATAAAGTGCCTGGAAAGTGTGTAGGTTCATCAGGAGCTATTAAAGTAATGCCTTTGTTTAAAATAAATTTTTGAAGAGTCTTTCCATTGACATTATTTGCCCTGCAGCCCCAGGTATCGGATTTAGCATTGAGATCACCAGCGAGTATGGTTGGAAGACCGGAGTTGACAAGAGCCTCTAGATCATCTGCTATCAGTTTGGAATTGGGTGGATTATAAACTGATACCACTAATATTTCTCCAAAAGTTTCGCTTTCAATTATGACTGCGCATGCTTCCCAAGTACTCGTGTCACGTCAAATATGACGTGAAAATAAGGTCATATTTTTATGAATGACGTCAACAAGTAAAAAATCACGAAAAAAATGACGTCAATTTTTTGTCAGTTCAGTTGACGTCCTTTAATGACGCCATTTTCGGCGTCGTTTTTTTGTCAGCCAAATGACGTGATGCAAAAGACGCCAAGTAGTTGGTCGCAAAATGACCAAACTGACTAAAGTGACGCCATAATTCACGTCGATCGGTCGTCAACAAAAGTACGAATTTCCGGTGACGTCACTTCCTTCTATTTAGCGCGGGATCATTCAAGGCGTCGCCAATGCCATTCGCCATTTTATTTTGGTTGGCATCTCGGCCGACGCCGAAGTAAGTTTTCGGAAGACGGTGAAGTAAGTTTGTATTTTCTAACTTTGTTTTCACAATACTCATATTTTTCTAATTAGTTTTTGTATAGTATTAAGCACTGAGTTTTTCGTTTCACCAACGTATGCGTTTTGACAAGGCCAACCTGAATGCATTTTTGTTAGGCCTATTATACTGACAAAAATGTATGAATCATTGTATTTTTATTACTTAACTCGTGTTTTACAGTGTTAGTGGTAATCTAACTTTACCTTTAGAAGAATTCTCGTATAATAGATTTACAGAAAAAAATGTTTTGTTTTGAAAAATGCTACTGTATTGTTTACATAATGATTTAGTTAATCACTGAACATTTTATGTGTATTAGCTTGTTTTAAGTCTAGTAACTTGCTTTATTAAATGGTTAAATGCCACATAAGTATGTATGTTTGTGTTCTGGACTAATTTTAAAAAGTGTAGTGAATGGTACCAGTGAATAGTTACTGGTAGCAATTAGTACCACTTGCTGGAACTCTGTTCAAAGGGCTAGTTTTTACTAAATACAAAAGGGCTAGTAACTATTGCATAGTACAATTTTCTGATGCCATATAAGATGTCGTTTCAACGGCTATCCCAGTGTTATCCTTGTTACTTGACCGTGCTTCAAGGTGACAGTTTTTGCCCATAGCTTGTGTAATCAGTGACCGGTGGAATTTTTCAAGCGAACCAATCTAATTCAGTGATCACACTAATAATTTTGTGATTCTTATTCACATTTTGTTTCCACAAGGAACCAAAGAAGGACACAAGATACCAATCAAGACTGCGCTTCCGCAGATCGACCGTTGGCAACCCCATAGCACGCTGCTAAGAGGACCTTTAAGATGCCTTGACTTCGATAAAATGCAAGTTGCATTTTTAATCTATTAAATGTATCAATCTTTTACACACGTCTCAAGTAAAAAAAGCATAATTTTTTAATCTATAGTATTTTTTTAGCCTCGGCATGATCTCCGAAGCACATAATGTTAAGCTACAGTAAAACCAACTTTAAGTTTGCAGTATACAAATGTTCTATGAGAAAAAGGGTAAATAGTTCTCATTTTCGAGTGCGAGAATCGAATAAAAAACGGTGCTTCACATTCAATAAACAATTTTATTTATTATTTCAAGACATAAATTTATTATTTTTATTAGTTTAGTTTCAGTTAGAGTGTAATTTTAGTTATTTTTCCTTCGATTTTGAAGTAAAAGGGCGCACGAATATCAGGATCAAAGGAGCAGCCAATCAGAGTAGGCGAAATTTCGGCGCCAGCTGTGCTGTTTACCCAGTTTCTTCCGTGCAGTACATTTCTCTGCCGAAAACGTAAGGTCGGTTTTAGTACAGCAAAATTAACTCAACATAGGATGCAATTTCATTTTTTTTGTTTACAGATTCTTAGTTTTTGAGTAACTGACCTTAAAAATGATTCTCGTGATAATATTAGTTGTAGATTTTGGCTGAATTTTCTAGCTAGGCTTGGAGTAACGTGTTACTCTTCTAACGGTTGCTGTTTTTAAAGTTACACCGTTGCATTTTAAAAAAGCAGTAAAACTGAACTGAGTTACTTTCAATGTTAACAAAGTAATGAAAAATTTTGCTACTTTCCAAAGGCTGCCATGAACTTATTTTGAAATGTAACTCCTTTAAACTAACTTTTCAATTGGAATAAAAAAAACCTTTGTTTTGTTTGTTTAATTTTAGTTCTCTTTGAAGAACAGTTAGGTCAGTGGTTCTCAACCGGTGGGTCGCAATCCACTGGGGGGTAGCGAAGGGATCCTAGGGAGGTGGCAAAATGTTTTTTTTAAATAAAAAATATATATATTTAAGTAATGTTTTATACAATAATTTTACCAACTAGAATAGAAGAAAATAATCGGCACATATTATTTTACTTATTATCTTGGTTAATTTACATTTAAACTTTTTTATGATATTAATACATAATTTTAATTCTAGTATGGGTTTACGTTGCAACAAGCTAATGAGAAACTTGTGCTTGTTTTGATTTAACAACTTTTTGTATGTTTGGTTTGATTCTTGTCCGCATGCAAAATCAATATTTTACCCCAAGTTTATTCATTATTGTAAAGTTTTTTTAAAAAAGGTAGTTATTTACTAAAAGTCAAGTCTAACCCCTTCTCCAGAAATTACTGGAAACCTCAACAAGTAGTTTGACTTGCAAGTAGCCTTGGTAAAAATAAGTAAAGCTAGCTAATTTTAAACTTCAAATCTCTAATGTATGTCTTTTTTTTTCGGAATCATCGACAAGTTCATCGGTCAAGGACGAGAGGAACCAGGCTGGATGGCCAAGCCTTATGTGTCACAGGGCACGAAGAGGACTAAGTAAGTTGTTAAATAAGTATAATTGTTAAATAGTGTAATTTATATGTTGCCAAACATGCACCTGATGTTAATTTTTGCCAAATCCTTGAAAAGCTCCATCGATCGGGTCCAAGTTATTATTTTTTTTACAAGATGGTCCACTACATATTTGCTATCAAATTCATAAATTGTTTCTTTTAAAATATGCAGCATGTAAGTTTGTTTTTTCCTCATAAATATATAATTTCTAGTGCCACACATAAAGAAAGAACTTAATGGTACTAATAAAAAATGCAACAACTAACCCAAACACTGTGAATTGCCAAACTTTTACTTTCTTATACACACTCGGGTTTTTTTTTCAAGCACAGAACATGGTTAAAGAAAGATTGTTTTTCTCAAATTTTATTCATTATGAATCTTAAGTACATATTTTTCAATCAATAATTTTGAGGTTTTTTTTTTTGTGGCAATTAACTAACCTTTTATAGATTATTACTCTTTGATTGTGACTAAGTCCAAAACATTTTGTTTAAATAAATTATAAATACAACTTTAGAATAGAAAAAAATCAATGTACATTGCATTAATAGAAGTTTTTGTGTTATATTTTTGAATTTTATTTAGGGGTTTTTTTTTTGTGTTATTTGTATAAATGATACATTATGATTAAAGTTCCACAAAAAGAAATTTGAGTCCTTAAAAAATTTTGATATTTATTTTGAAATAATAGTGGGATTTATGTTATATTTAACACTTTTTTTATTATTATAAATTACACTTTATAATTTAAAGTGTGTTTTTGCGTTATTATTCTTTAAAAATATACTGATTTTTTTAAAACTATATTACTGTATTGTTAAATAAAATACTGAATGTCTGGTCATCCTAGAGATGCTGAAATCAGAGTTTAGCAAAATTTTGGGAATAACGCAGATATGTGATATTAGGAACATTTTTTAAGGTATTGGTTAAACTATGCGGTATCTCAGAAGTGCATAATTCTTAGTAAGTTAGTAAAACTAGTACACTGCTTCAAACAATAAAAGGAGCAAATGGTTTAAGGTGTCATAATAGTCTTAAAAATGTGCAAAGAAGGTACTACAAAGCATAGTTTGATCTCTCATGTAATTTTTTAACTACTCAATATACAAGTATAATTTTTTCATATGTAAATCTACAAGATTTATTTATTATAAAGCAAATTTTAAAATTTATGAAACTTTTGCCAAAACTAAAATAAATGATATTAAACATAAAGCTATTTTAACACATTGGGATTAGGCTTGCGAGGCAAATTTTGAGGTCAAAATTGAAAAAATGACCAAGAAAATGACTTTATATTGTACAAATATGTACAAACAAAGACTTATACCTAAATTCTCAGCTCAATTTTAATTAGAAATTATTTTTAAAAAAAATTTATATCCAAATTTAAAAAAATTATTAATTTTTTTAGAAAAAAATTCTTAAAATAATTTCTTATTAAAATTGAGTTGAGAATTTAGTTATAAGTCTTCGTTTGTACATATTTGTACAATATAAAGTCATTTTCTTGGTCATTTGTTCAATTTGACCTCCAAATTTGCAGCGCAAGCCTAATCCCAATGTGTTCAAATAGCTTTATCAGGGCGTCTACCGGTCAAGAAAATCAGGAAAGTCAAAAAAAGTCATGAAATCAAAAAAAGTCAAGAAAGTCCTTAAAAAGTCATAAAATTAGAGCAAAGGTCATGAAAATTTTAAAAAATTTCAAAAAAGACGAATTTCCCCAGAATTTATATTGTTAGCATTTTGTAGTCCTTAATTTTTCTGGGAAAGTCCTTGAAAAGTGTTATAATTTTTTCCCTCTTCCTCTAATAAGCGTATGATGCAACAGCTGCTTGAATTTGCTCTGTATTGCATCGAGTATTATTTTATGGTTTGTCTTTGTAACTTTTTCTTTAATGGTTTAATCATTTAAACGGTTGTAAAAGTTTCTGAAAAGGTCAAGAAAAAGTCATGAAATTAGATTTGACAAATCTGGTAGACACCCTGTTTATGTTTAATATCATTTATTTTAGTTTTGGCTAAAGTTTCATAAATTTTAAAATTTGTTTTATCTTAAATAAATCTTGTAGAATTACATATAAAAAAAATTGTACTTATATATTGAGTAGTTAAAAAGTTACATGATAGATCAAACTACTTTGTAGTAGCTTCTCTGCACATTTTTAAGACTCCTATGACCCCTTAAACCTTTTCACCCGATATGATTCCATTTGAAATCATCAGCTTGCTGTTTTTTCTTACTAACTTAAGCTTGCACTTATTTATCATAAGAAAGATGGCAGAATCATGTCTTTGGAAGAGTTAAATGACGTTTGTTTTAATTAAATGAAAATATGGAAAACATGGTAAAATAAAATTCACAATAAGCAATTTTATTAAATATATTGACCCTAAATTCTTCATGCTTGCATTTTAAGATGTTTGAAAATGATTTGAACTGAATTTGCAATATAAAGTTTTGAAACATTATTGGTATAATTTATTAAAAAATTATGATTTCAATTTTCCCTCCTTAAAATTTGGTTTAAAAAATTAAGATTTCTTTTTACTCCTGTTTTTTACCATATCTCATTCTGGATGCATAATGAATCTATTTCATAAATTTTAGATTTTTCGAATAAAAAATAAAGAGTTGGACCTGAAAGGTTTATTAAAAATACTCAAATAGGAATTGTGGTGAACTATGCATGAAATATCATAATATTTTATACTGCCAATGACATAAATTTAATTTATATTTTGGAGGAAAACTCTTCATCTGTTCTTTTCGTTACATTGAATATCTATTTTGTCTTTTGCAAGAAAAACTTAGGTTTCGTAAAATTAATTGTAGTTATTTTTAAATAAAAAAATATTTGATTTAACATTAATGTAACTTCTATCTTGTCAAATAAATTGTTATAATATCTCGTGGTAAAATGAGTATTTTATTCACTTTTCTTTTTGTTTTTTTTAATATATGATTTAAAGCCATTCACAATTTAAAAAAAATAGTGAAATTCTAAGAGTTGTAATGTGTTAAATGGGTTTTTTCTCCCTAATACTTGATATGTATTGACTTTTTAACATTGTTAAAAAGAAGTAAAAGTGTTTCATTTTTGTTGACAGTATTTTTATAGAAGTTAAAAAATGCTTTAAATGCAATGTTTTTTTTTAAATATTAAATATATAAAGGTATTCCAAGATGAATTAAGACTAATATATTTTTTTATAAAAAGTTATCCTTTTTTTTGTAAAATAAACAACAGTGGGATGTGAATAATGAAATCAAATTAGCATTGTATTTTTACTCATTTAAGTTTAGTATAAATTTATTATCAACTTTAATTCAGATCCCTATCATAATCTAAAACAGGGGTTCCGGGTGGTACGATGGGAAATTTCAGATAGTTCAGTGAGTGATGTGGCTACATGATACTATTACTAGCTTCTATAGGCATGAGCAGTCAGCATGCAAACATAGTACAGGGTTCGTACGCCTCCTGAAATTCCTAAAAAACTCCTAAATTTTATTTTTTAAGGGCCTTTATATCTCCTAAAAATTGTGTATCATCTCCTGATATTTTGCCCTTTCCTGAATAAAATTAACATGAATCATTTTTCTCCTTTTTCACACGGTTTTCTCTCATACTTTATTCGGATGTCTGCCGGTCGAAAAAGTCATGAATTTAAAACGAGTCACGAAAATTTAAAACATTGCCAAAAAGAAAGGCGATTTCTTCCCCCAAAAGGGAGGTTGGCTTTTACACCGAAGTCTCAAATTTTTCACAACATTTACACCCCTTGTTTCCTTCATTCTCGGTCTAAGTCCCTAGACCAATACAATAATAAACACACACATATTCAAATTTATTTCCCGAAATCTCCTGAAGTTACATCGCTGTACTCCTTAGAAACTCCTAAATTTCACTATCATAGATAGAGTACGAACCCTGATAGTTTTAATTATTTTAAAGATATATCTTTAATTAAATTCTGGATCAGATGTGAAACAGAGTGCCCTTTGAACTCCCTCAAGCATTTTTTATGCCATTTGTTAGGAGTTACTTGTATGAAAGTGGATTTTCTAAACTCTTGTAAATAACATAGAAGCATAATAAGTGTTGAAGATAAGTTCCACATTACTCCTAATGTTGATGTTTTAATCAAAGGCAAACAACAATTTTCGCACTAAAGACTATAAAAGTATATTTTGTATGATGATTAATTTTTTGCTGAGTTTGCACTAACTTTTTATTTGTATGGTTGTAGACCTATAGGTAATAAATAAAACTGTAAATTAATACCATTTTTTACTTCTCTTTTATTAAAAGGATGTTATAAATAAACAAGTATCTAACCATTAAATATAATTTTTCT
Organism: Hylyphantes graminicola; assembly: GCA_023701765.1. NCBI lineage: Eukaryota > Metazoa > Arthropoda > Arachnida > Araneae > Linyphiidae > Hylyphantes > Hylyphantes graminicola. Next base: position 14,351,547 of record CM043112.1, read on the forward strand.
TGGGAATTTGATTCAAAAAGAGGAAATATTGTATGTTTATTAAAATATTAAGATCAAGTGGTACGCCAAAATTTCTCAAAGTCAAGTGGTATGCATGTGCAAAAAGGTTGCGAACTCCTGATCTAAAACATAAAAATTGGACCATAAATCAAATACTCGACACATTTTCCCGGTTCAATTCATTGAATTTTATGTCAGTCAAGCAGTTAAATAGTATTCTAATATTTTTTTATTTATTTTGTGTAATCTATACTTTGCGGTTATAAAAATAAACTTTTCCATTTTTAAAATGTAAAGACAAAGTTATTGAATCTTTTTATGGAAATATTGAAAATATTTTAAAAAAACAACTAAATTTATAATCCTTTGAATATTTGATTAGATTTATTTTAGATGGGCAAGGTTATTATGTGAAAAAAAGTTATACTGAGAATATATATTTACAGTTTTTATAATATATTTACAACATATTTTTTCTTTTTCAGTTTCTCCTTGAAAGTCTGTTTATGAAATCAGTTATGTCTTCAATTGTTTATTTTTTTTTTCAAATAAAAATGTTTTGCTTCTAAATGATTTTGTATTTATTTAAAATATCAAGATTTATAATTGCCTATCTGTAGCTCTAAATGTTCATTAAAGTAAAAATAGTAAAGCAAATATAGATATAGCAAAATAGTAATAGCAAATAAAAATGAATATCATTTTAAAATTCTTAATTATGTACTAAATAGTTTTTGAATTTCAGTTTTCTTTTCTTTTCTCATCTTATTTATATGCAATCTCAATCATGGTGTAAAATACAAATTTGTTTAAAATATTATTGAATATTTTGAAGTTATGAGGAATATCTTTTTCAAAATAAGTAGAATTTTTTTTTTAATTAATGACTTATGAATAGAATTTTAACAGTCATTAATTTAGAAATTTCTTTTTAAGGACAATATGTTTTGAAAATGATATATCTCTGTAATTCAAAATATTGTATTATATTTTAAACAAATTTTTGTTTTACACCACGACTAAAATTACATAGAAATAAAAAAAATCACGTGAAAATCGCGTCATATAGTCACGTGAGGTTAGTGTCATTTGATCACGTGAAAATAGCGTCATATGATCCCGTAAACTTAACGTCATTTGATCACGTGAAAAGCGTGACATTTGGTCACTTAAAATTAACGTCAATTTATCACGTGAAAAGCGTGTCGTATTGTCACGTGAAATTCACGTCTACTTTTCCCGTGAAATTCACGTCCACTTATCACGTGAAATTCATGTCCACTTTTCACGTGAAATTCACGTTATTTGTTAACGAAAAGTTCACGTCATATGGTCACAAAAGAGTCATTTATTCACGTCAGATTAACGTCATTATTTGACGTCGAATATCACGTCTTCAAAATGGACATTGTCACCAAAAAAATGACGTCATTTTAGGGGCATTTTATGACCAAAAAATCACGTCATATTCGACGTCACACGAGTACTTGGGTTCTATTGTTTTAAGTTTGGGCAATATGTATTCAGTGCTTCTAAGACTATTTTTTATGTAGGGTAAGGTGGGGTAAGTGGGCCACCTTTTTGGCATAATTCAACTTTAGACCCTCATACCACTGGATACAATCGGCCTAACAACTTATTTTTTTTGTGGTCCATTCTTTCATATGTTATTACTGTACCCATGACAACCTTAACACAAATTGGCAAAAAATAAATATAAAAAATATGTTTTTCATTTTGGTCATCCGAGTGGCTCACTTGCCCCACAAGGTGGGGTAAGTGGGCCACCCCCCTAATATATTTTTACACATAACTGGTAGAGATAAGGCTGGGCAAGTGGAATAATCTACATGATTTTTTGAGTGTTTGAAAAAAAAAAGTAATGATGTATCCTTAATAGTTCCCCCATAGCAACTTTTTCTGGCTTGCAAGCTTACTACAAGAAAAAATACATTAATTTTCATCTTGTCATTTTTGCATGTAGTGTAAAAAAAATGTTAGGGCTGCAGATTTTAAACTGGCCTATGTCAATGAATAGGTCTATGAATAGTGTATATGACTAACCCTATGAATCAGTAAATATGACTTTTTTTTAAGTATATTAAAGAGTTGTGGCTAGTGGGCCAGGGGTGGCCCACTTACCCCGCCATTGTGGTGGCCCACTTACCCCAAACGCGGGGCAACTGGGCCACCCCAATTTTCTTTTAACTTTATCAACATCACTAGTACATGACACTACAAAAAGATACTATGTTTTATACACTTTCAAAATATATAACATTTTGTTTTGTATCATGAACCGTTTGGAAATAAATTTAAAAATAGTATGATGGCGTGAATTACGAAAAGATGCAATTTTAAAAATTTTCACAAAAAGGATTGTACCTTGTTACATACTTAAGTGAAAATGATGCCATAATGTTTCCTGCATCTATTGGGGTAAATACGTAAAAATATTGCAACAGATTTTTTTTTACGTCCATAATTCGGGAAATGCCAGGGGGTGGCCCACTTGCCCCAATGGCCCACTTACCCCACCTTACCCTATACCGCAACTCCACCACCTCTATTAGTTAGTCTGTCCTTTCTGTACAATTTGAAATTTGGGATTTTAGCATTGTTACAAGGGCGAAGGTGAGTTTCATTAACTAACATTATGTCCAGGTTTTGCTCGTTAATAAATTGCCCTAGTTCCTCCAGTTGCTTTTTGAGACCGTTTAGATTAGCAAACCCAATGTTTGTATACATAATTGGCTGAAAGGTGTGATCTCTTTGAGAGCTGTAATTTTTCATGGTTGGAATAGTGTCATTAGCTCTTCGAAGGCTGATAGCCCAACCTCTATTTTTGCAGTGATTCCTTTGGCAGTTTTAAAATTTAGGGCAGCCTTTTTAAGAATAGTTAGTATACGTTTAATGTTAGTGCCTTTTATAAAATTCTGAAATTGTCGAATCAAATCGAAGAAGTTCAACTCATCAGTCTCTTGGTCGCCCTGATTTGGAGGAAATAGGTTTCCATCCTGTGTGAGTACCGAAGTATTTGGTGCTTAATTTTGAGAAGTGGAAGGAGTGTGAGGATCATTTGTATTGACATCATCGGGAATCAATGCCTGCGAAAAGCTGACACCTGGTCTAGTCAAGTTTGGAATAGAAGCCCTATTTGGAACAGAGTCAGATCTGTGGTCATTAGAGGATATTGCAGTATCTACTACAGGTGTTGTAGGGGTCCGAGACGGAGTAGATTGTCTGGGTTTTGGATACTTCGGACATCCACGGAAACTAGCGGCATGGGGGCCCTGGCATAATGCACATTTTGGACTTTCGATTCTCCCTCTTGAGGAGCAATCTACTGTCATATGGTCTAGCGAACATTTTACACACCTGGGTGGGTTGTGACAGCCCGATTTTGCGTGGCTATAGCGTTGGCATCGATGGCACTGAGTAGGTTGTTTTTTGCGCTTATATGGGGCAACATCTACTTTTAAATGCATAAAGTCAGTAAGATTAAATATGGCCTTATTTGCTATTGTGTTTGGAAGTTCCAGAAAGTATACCGGAATGGGTATCTTATTGCCCTCCACCGTTTTGCAAAACTGGAATACAGAAATGACAGGATAGCCTAAATAATTTAGTTCGTCTTTAATAGTCTCGATATTAATGTCAGAAGGGACATTTCTGAGAACTACTTTAAGAGTTCTTTCACTCTTAAGCTTATACGAGTTGAAAGGGATTTTCTTTTCGTCTAGAACGGTGGTAACACTTCTGTAGTCCATTTCCGTCTGGACTCTTATATTCAGAGTTTCCGGGTTTGCCTTCCCCGTAAAATTACTAATACCTGCCTTTTTCAGGTCTTTTGCCAATTCTGGCCAGTTAATTTTAGGATTTGAAATCACTATTGGAGGTGGTTTTGAACTAGCTTTAGGAGCAGGTAAAAATAGGGAATCATTTTTATTGTTAGAAATTTCGTCTATTTCTATAGCCTCAGGAAGGTCATTTTGAAGGGGTGCATATTTATTTTGGATTTCAATTTGTGTGGGTTTAAATTGATCATGCGACTTTTTGACAGTATGCCTTGGGGTAGTGAAAACCTCGTCACTATTATGTGACTGTGCATTTTCTTGCACATTGTCCTCGTTCGTCCGAGATCAGTGAAAAAGAATTGTTTAGATTTATCTAAAACTATTAATCTTATTGTCTATTTTTAAGAACTAGCAATCATTAAACACAATACAAAGGATTGTTTATAAACGTTAATTTATTCAGTGCAGTCATCAATAAAAAAAAATAGAGAAAATTTATGTCTGTAACTAAGTATTTATTAAAGGTTGGAAAATTTAGATCAGTCATAAAGAATTGTATAGATTTATCTAGAACTATTAATCTTATTATCCATTTTTAAGAACTAAAGAACTATCGATCATGAAGCACAATACAAATTATTGTTTTTAAGTATAAATTTATTGCAGTCCCCAATAAAATAATAGATAACATTTATGTCTGTAACAAAGTATTTATTAAAGGTTGGTATTTAGATCAGTCAAAAAGAATTGTATAAATTCATCTGGAACTATTAATCTTATTATCTATTTTTAAGAACTATCAATCATCAAACACAATACAAAGGATTGTTTTGAAACTTAAATTTATTCAGGGGAGTCATCAATAAAAATAGAGAACATTTATATCTGTAACTAAGTCTTTATTAAAGGTTGGTTTGGTATATAGATCAGTCAAAAAGAATTGTATGGATTTATCTAGAACTATTAATCTTATTATCTATTTTTAAGAACTAAAGAACTATCAATCATGAAACACAATACAAAGGATTGTTTTGAAACAAATTTATTGCAGTCACCAATAAAAAAAAATAGAGAGCATTTTATATCTGCAAGTATTTATTAAAGATTGGCTGTTGTGTTTTGTTATAACATTTGATATGGGCTCTTTTTAACTTACATGCATTCCTAAAAAAAAGTGCAATATGGTTTTAAAAAAATGCGACAAAGTTCCACAGTTCTTAATACTGATTATGTTGAATTTTATTCATCCATGTATGAACTCATAGGCGGGCACGAACAAACCAAGTTTGTGTCTCCATAGGCATCGTCGATTCGACCTACTGTTGGCCAAAGTTTTGTCTCCGGTTTAACAAAGTTCTGAGGGGGAAAAAAGCAATATATTATATGGATAATAAGTATAAAATAGCAGGCAAGAAAAATCACTAAAATTAAGGTCACTAGACATACTGTATTTTTCAGTACAAGTTAGTTTCTTATTAAACTATTTAACAATAAAAATTATGCATTCTTTAGTATTTTTTATAGTTTTTTCAAACAAAAATAATAAAATATAATTTATGAAAATTTAATGATTTCATTAGCAAAGAGTTAATTACTGAAACAAATCATGTCTGGCTAATTATAATGACACATTAATAATATTCACATTTATTGCTTTGTTACAGTAAAGAGGAAAATATTATTAAACAATATTTCAGTAGACTATTAACTGTAATTTCTTTCCACAAGAAGGCAATTCTTGTAATAACATATTAAACTACTTAACTTAAAAATTATGCATTCTTAAGTATTATTTAAATATAATTTTTTCAAACAAATAATAAAATATTATTTATGAAAATTTGATGATTTCATTAGGAAAGAGTTAATCACTGAAATAAGTCGGGGCTCGAAACCACGAACTTGGGCTTGTGAGGCCGACACGTATAACCTCTCAGCCACTGAGCCGACATTAGTTGTAATATTTATTATTGTATTTGCGACAAGAGAAAAATACATATCAAAGAGGAAGGCACTTGTAGCCATGTTATGGGCATTCCCTCATTTTTTCCTCCTCTTCTACCATTGTATCAAATTTGACTTTAAAACTGATTTAATTTATGCTGTTTTCCGAAACAACTTGAAATGCATAGTATTTTGTTTGTAACGTATAAGTGTGTAAGGTAATGGAGGCCTTAGAATGGAATCCGCAAGGCTAAGGAAAAAAGGGAAGCCAAAAACAATGTGGCGTCAAACAACGAAGTGAAAGAACTTAACAAGTCATGGGGAGAGATTAAGACCATTTGAGCCAACAGGATGAGGTGGCGGACCATGACCGAGGCCCTTGCTCCATGTTGGAGTGAAAGAGGTATAAGTAGGTAAGTGTGTAACTCTTACAGCAGGGAAGGCAGCCACTTCTCTTGTATAAGGTCTATCCCATGTGCTGGAACAAACAGCTCTCTGCGTGTGGGGAGCCATCTGTAAAATTGAGTAATTTAAGTTATTAGCTTCCCATGATTCTAGGGGTAGATATTCATCTACTGAATCATGTAGTTCTGAATGGATAAGGGCAGTTATACCATAATTTTTAATTTCATGTGTAAAAAACTTGTGAAATTTATTTTTTCAAAATCACTTTAAATGTTTGTCAAAAAACTAATGAGGGTTATAGAATTACGAAAAAAGTTCAGCAAAGCTCATTTGTAAAAAACAAAAAAAATAATAATAAGGGATAACCGTTTTAAAAAAAAAAACACCGATGCTACAGAAACCGGTCTAAACCGGCCTTACGAAATAACTGTTTTTCAATGAAACCGAAATCACAAAAAACTGGTTAGTCTTAAAACTGGTTTCGGTTTTCCATCCCTAGATCCTTACGACGGTAAGGACCCGAAGGTCAGGAACGGAAGGTACTGACATCCACGCTGTTTTCCGATCGTTTTTGTGTTGAAACTAACCTCCAGTTTAATAAAAAATTGATTTTTTTACTTCTTGTACTCCACTTAAACATATTTTTAGAATTTTTTTTTTCAATTATTAAGCAAAAATTAACCTTAATCCTGGGAGACTGTAAGGAAAGCAATAAAGCCTCGCTGCTCGCAGCCAATTTTACTGAGTTTTTTCAAATTTTGGGCTAATTGGTGATTTTTAGCAAATATATGGGGCTACTAACTAAAATGTGAGTTTTCTGCAATACAGTATTCATGGTTGAAGAATCGCTGTAGCCCAATTCAGTGCCTCTCTTCACCACTTTAGGAATGAGGTCAGTGAATGTACCAAAACCCAGGGACAAAGTTAGAAGACGAGAAAAACACATTATTAATATTAAAAGCCAAAAATTAATGAAGGAATTTGTTAAGCTACAGTATTAGTTCAATTTAAAATCCAATTGAATGTAATTTTTAGCTCAAAAATGTGTTAGCTTGAGCCCTTAACTAAAAATTTGACATTCGGGACACACGACGGTAAGGACTTTTCTGCATTGTTTTGTAGTTTCTTTGCTTTAAAATTCTGTTTTGCAATTATATAAGGACCAGTCTTTTAATATAATAAGAAAAAATGGTAAAGAAATATTGATTTTGACCAAAAACATAAAATAAAAAAATTATCGTAGAATTGTCCATTATCTATTTAAGACCGGCTATCAGATGGCGCTGATTTATGATTATGAGACTACATTTTAGAGTTTTATCGAAAAAAATGCCTTAAACAGCATCAATGCCAGCAGCTCATTAAAAACAAAGTCATTTTTTTTTAATACAAATACCGAATGGTACACGTCACCTGCTTTCGGTATCGATTTATTTGAAAAACTTGAGCATTCTCTTTTATACTCGCACGATCGTGATAGCTCGGTCTTAACGGGATATAGAGAATTTTCAGGTATATATTTTTCGAGTAATAAAAATTTTTTTACTTGAGGTATATGTTTTAAAAGGCATATTTCATTTGTGTAAACTCATTACTTAGAGAAAAAATATATATTTTTCATTCAGTGTCCTGAAAATTAAAATGATTCATGCTTAGTTCGCGAACGTAAGTTAAAATTTTTGGATGATTGCTTGTGGGAATGCATTATGTTCTAAAATAATACATAAATAATTATTTTACCTTTAGTGGGTTTATTTCTGGGTTGGATATTCCATTTTCAATGTCAGCAATTTCTTTTCGGATGCCTAAAAATAAAAAATTGTAAACAAAAGTATAAATAATTATGGTTTGTAGTAATTATAGTTTAACACATTTGAAGAAATAGCTCATGGGTGTTTGTGTGATCATTTAAAAAAGGTTTTTTAAATTGTTTAATTTCTATAAAATTCCTGTAACTTAAGTTTAAATTTCATATTGTATTGCTTAACCCTTTCAGTGCCATTGACAATTTGGCATCTTCATTTTAGAATTTTTTTTTTCTGATCTTCTATAGCCATTTATGATATCAAAAAGCACATCATTCGATTCTTCAAACTTTTTTGTATTAGAAAATATTTTTATTAATCCTAATAGCTGTCAGCACTATTATTTTTTTTAAATTATGATCAGAATGAAACATGATGTTGCCGAAAATGCCAAATGGCATCATTAGGACTGAAAGGGTCAAATATCAGGATGAAAAATCCTTACTATACCAAAACCGACCTTAAGTTTGCAGCAGAGAAATGTACTACGCGGAGGAATTTGCGTAAACAACGCGGCTGGCGCCGAAGCTTCGCCTGCTCCGATTGGTTGATAATTTGACCCTGATATTCATGCGCCCTGTTACGTCAAAATCGAAGGAAAAAAAATAATTAAAATAACACTCTAACTGAAGCTAAACTAATAAAAATAATAAATTTATGTCTTTAAATAACAAATAAATTTGTTTATTGAATGTTAAATACCTTTTTTTATTCGATTCTCCCCCTCAAAAATGAGAACTATTTACCCTCTTTCTCGTAGAACATTTGTATACTGCAAACTTAAGGTCGGGAGAGGTATAAGCATAAATCATTTTGTATTACTTTTGTAATATATGAATTTAAACTACATTAGTGGAACTAATACTTGAAAAATTTCACATTAATTACTTAACTGTATTTTTTTAGAAGTAAATGATTTCTTTAAATGCTTTTTACTAATTCTTATATCACTACATTTTATTAAAATTTACATGAATATGCTTGTTCGTAACAGTCACAAACCTGGCTAAATTTAAAATTTTGCAAAATAGTAAAGAGGAATATTTAAGGGGGTTCAGTATGTTGTATATCGGTAATGTTAAATTGGCCAATTGCAATGTACCTTTTCACAATAACTACTGATCAGATCATCTTAAAATTTTCTCTGTGTGTTATACCTACCTTATATATTAATCTGAGGTGAAAAGTTTTTTGTAAATAAATTTAATTACCTTTAATAAATTTTTAACCTCAGATTAATCTATACTATGTATTACATCATATAAAAAAAATTACGAGAAAACATAGCATAGTTTTTGAGAAAAGGTACATCGAAGTTCAAAAAATCAAGTTCTGAGAAAAACGCGTTTAAAGTTTCTATTATTAACCCATTTCCTTACGAAGCCATGACATTAAAATGGCTTTTAATGTCAAAAAGATTTTTCCAACCGTCTTATTACTTTGTGACATTATTAATAAAGGTTGTAATAGTATTTTAAGCCAATAATTTTTGTTTTGATTTTTTTCACCGATTTTAGGGTAATGAACCCCCTTAAAGAATTTGAAAATGGGAGTATATGAAAATTCACATACTGATCATGGCCTGGCAGAACCTATCGAGTTCCCCCTTGTCTTCCGATTCTGTGGGTTCCACCATGAGACAACCAGACACCGGCCAAGACACCGTTGGGGCATGGAAACCTTTAATTCAAAGGACACAGAAACAATCAGAAAATGAATAAAAATTAAAATAAACAGGAGAATAACACAATTTTGGAAAGTATCCTCACAACTATTACAACTATTTTCAATAGTTGTGAGCAGGGCCTGATTTTCGGCAGAGCAAACGGGGCACGTGTCCAGGGCCCCCCATTTTAAGGGGGACCAAATTTTCTTCATGGTCATTTATGCCCAATGCAACTGCCCCAAACTTTTTAATCTGAATGAAACAAAAAAAAATCACGAACAAAAGTTTACTGTGAAATTGTGTTTAAAATCTGAATTAATCAATTCATAAAAATAGTTATTTTGAGGGGATTAAGCATACTTTCCTAGCTAATTACTTCGGCTATTTTTTGGGTAAATACTGTAAGATAATAAAATACAAGCCAATATTCTATCGATGTATGTTTTGGGGACCCCAAATTTTCTCGTGACCTGGGCCTCTAAAGTTGTAAGTCAGGCCCTGGTTGTGAGTAGAGTGAGCTAGAAGTTAAAGTATTTTGGCTGCGTTGGAAACGCTTCTGGGAAAAGATTTAATAACATGCTTTTTGACAGTGGAAACTATTTGAAGGCTCAGAAAGATACAAACTGAGTTGTACATGAAAAAAAAAGAACTTATTATGTTTTATCATATTATACTCTTCCGGGTGTATTCGATGCATAGACCCTGTAGAATATTTTCCATTGAACTTACCGTAATCTTGCAACCTCTTTGCTATGTCCATAGCTTCAACATTTGCCGTCTTCTTCAAATCTCTCACGTCGATTATGAATTCATGGGCTACATTACCTAAAAGCAAGTGGAAATAAATTCGTTATGCTGTATAGAAAAAAACTATCTGAAATTTCAAATTCTTATTTCACTGTCATGTCCTTTTTAAATTGACCTCACAAGTGGATCAGTGACTGAAATAGGTTAAACGGGACCACCACGTAAGCCCAAGATCGCGGGTATGAGACTGAGTCGTCGGATTATCTGGATGGGAAAATCTTGGGCACGCATGTTATATGATTATGTAGCATGTAAAAGATCCCTGGAGGGCCCATTTGGCTGGGGTTCTCTCGACAAAATTAAATCTCGGCAAAATTTAACATCTACATAGATCTCAGATTCATTGTAATCTACGCGTCAAAATTGATAGCGAGAGTCGCCAGATGGTGCCACAAAAAAAAAGGCTCTCAGTTCTGGGAATATGCCGAGTCTGAAAGGTTTGACCGCCAATGTTGCAGCCCCTTTAGGGAGAAAAAAATTGATCTCACATACTGTATTTCCCAGTACAGTTTAGTTTGTTATTCAACTATCTAGTTATATAAATTGTGTAGTCTCTGCTTTATTTGTTTTTTTATAGTTTTGATCTGATTAGGCTATATTTACTCGTATGGGATTCCAACAAACCCCAGAGTGTTTTATACTAATTTACGACCTGACTAACTCGCACATTCTACAGGGTAAAAAGAAGAATGATCAAACTTTTCAAAACTACTGACACCGAAGCAAGTGTTAGTTGTTTTTTGTTCAAAAAAATGACATTGTACTGAATGAGTTGGCAGCATTTGTATTGTTTACGATAACTTAATTTTGTAAAACTCTTAATATTTCCTAGTAAACTTAAATCAGCGCCATCTGAAGGGATATTGTACTAGCTGTTTTGTTAATAAAGAATAATTGGATTGAATAAATTTTTCTTTAACAAGTAGTAAAAAGGTTTTGGATTGAGTTAATCAAAGTAGTGTTTAATTATGTTGTTGACAAGACAGTTTTATAATAAATTGAAGAAAGACTGTTTCTGCAATTTTGTTGTGTTTGAATTATTAACATCAATACACATAAAAAGGTATAATCTATCTCATTATAACCCAAAATTCTACATAGTTAATAATGTAAATAATATCATTATTAGTAATATAAATAATATAAAATAATTCATAGTTAAATCTGTATATTCAATCAAACTTATGATGTATGTTATACTTGGCTTTTGATGAAATGAGTTTTCTTCATTTTCGTAAAACTCGGTTTTTGCAAATAAGGGTCTTTTTCTTACAGAAGTTTAGTAAAGGTTTTAGATTAAGTTTGTCAAAATCGGTGTTTAATTGTGTGGTTGACAAAGCAATTTTATAAGGTGCGTTTACATGAGCCATCGAATCCATGGAATGCCAAACCCTCCATTAGGGGAAAAAGTGGTCGAGTAGGATTTCTAACCCAAATGATAGTCTGTGGCGTAATCCCTAGAATGAAACATCAAACCCGCCTCTTTCATTGAATCGGGCCTGTCCGTGGCCGAGTGGTTAAGTTATCCGCCTCAGGATCCTGCCTTCTCAGGAGTGCGGGGGCTCGAATCCCACCTACTGCCAGTCATCCTATAAATCGGATATTTGTACAGGGAAAGACTAGAAAATCCAACTCGTGACAGATGGGCCCCGAGTACACTGGGACGCTCGTTAAATCCAAAGTCCCGACGGCGTCACCGTACGATGTCGCTCGAAGTTCCGTTGGGTGCCCGCTCAGCTGTCGACCTCGTCACTTGACCAGGGTTCTAAATTACAAGGCGTTATTGGCTATGTTAAAGCTCCTAATGGAGGCTAGAAATAGACAACCGGAAACGATTACACTACACTACACTTCATTGGAGGGTTTTCAAAACCCCTCAATGAACCCTGCAATTCCGGTTCTGCCTTGGTGAAAATCCCCAAGGGAGAAAAATTGCGGAGTTTGCTCGTCATTCCATGGATTCTATGGCTCATGTAAGCCTATAGTGAATTGAGTCCTACCTCCCAACCCATGGAAGAGTATCGAGTAGTGCTCCTTCAACTTATGGCTCATGTAGTTGGCGTTGAGTATGGCCACTTCAGTCGCCTTCTTGAGTCCTTTGGGTCCCATCATCTTGATGTATGCCCAGGATATTGGGAGGATGGCTGAGGAGCCCCAAGGGGCCGCACTCACAACCCCGAAGGACTGGTGGGGGTCTTCCCCCTCCCCCACTCGCAAGGGGTCAATAATGGGGTGGGAGGGGAGGAAAGGAGCAAGGTGGGCTTTTCTGGAAAACACAATTAGGTTTTTGATCGTCAATTGAGTATTATTACCAAATATGAAGAGTACACGGGAAGAACCGATTGATTTATAAGACGGACGATCGTAATTGTCTACTTGACGGACATTGGCGGCAGAAAACCGGTTTCTCTCTTTCTTCTTCGCTTGGTCCGAGCGCCGGGGTCGTCAATCGCCTGAACCTTGGTAGCTAGGAACCATAGAGATAGTAGTTAAAGTATTAGAGTGGAAGATCACGTCACCTACAACACTGGCTTCATTTAATGCGTGTCCCGTCGTTAGCATTGGAGGTCACGTGATCTACCACTCCATTACCTTAACTACTATCTCTTCGGTATTATCTGGTTTCCGTACACAAGTTTAGGCGATCACTCGCTATCATCGCCAAAGGGGCCTGCTAAGGAAACTTCTCTACAAAATCAATCGGTTTTTCCCGTGTACTCTTCATATGTTTTATGGGAGTATTCACAAAGGAAACAATTAACAATTGGTGCAAATAGTGTAGCCTAGAAAAGGACTGAGCAGCAACAGAAGATACTCATTACTCACACTCCTATAGGCCCCATGCCTGGCCCCCCTCCTCCATGGGGAATACAGAAGGTCTTGTGAAGGTTGATATGGGACACATCAGAGCCGTAGTCGCCTGGTCGGCACAACCCCACCTGAGCGTTCATGTTGGCACCGTCAAGGTACACTTGGCCCCCGTAAGAATGCACCAAGTCGCATATCTCCCTGTCAAAGGAATATATTGTGTAAGAAATGGGTCAAAATTCAGTATGCTGTGTCGAAATGCATATCATACGATAGTTGGAATGCTGACACACTTTATTATTTATAACACAGCATAGAATTTCTTGTACAGCATATTGGAATCTGACACTACAATGCTGTGTCAGAAATAAGTATGATTTGTTAGAATTCAAAATGTAGAATTAAAAATATATTGTTTGCCAGAATTCCAAACTAATGCCAGAAATAAATAGGATGTGTTAGAATTCATAATGTGGCATAACAAATGAATATTGTGTGTCAGAACTCGACATGCTGTTATCAGAAATGTGTCAAAATTCCATGCATTCTGCCAGAAATTTATAATGCTGCATCAGAATTTCAATACATTTAATAGATGATACTCAGTTCTGATGCTGCGTCTAAAATGAATAGGCTGTGTAAGAAATTTAATATGATCTGTTAGAAAATGTCATAAATTTGTCGATTTTCAATATACCTTGCAAGAAATAGAAATTCTGTATCACGTTTTAATGTGCTATATAAATAATTATATTCTGTGTTTCACAATTTCTATCATATATCAGTTTTAAGTGTGATAATTCAATAAGTTGTGGCATGAATCTAATCTACAGCTCATAAAAATTCCAAAAAGCAATAAATTTATTACTCATGTTCTATTTTTAATAAACGTGTATTAACATGGTGTGATGACTCTTCATACAAAGAAAACGTTAAATAAGCGCCCTCTAGTGATGAAATGTGACTTTTAGCTGGTACAAATAATAATCTTATTTCTGTAAAATAATTTATCTTATTTTTTAAAATATTAACTAAGTGTAAGTAATTTTTTTAACCTTTTCTTTTGAAACAGCTAAAGTATGTTCTATTTAAAGTAACACTTTGACATGCCAGATGTGATTTGAAATTATTTAATATACCTTATCCCTTCCTCGAAAATTCCGTTTGTTGATGGATAAGTAATCATCATGCAGCCAACAGTATCCTTATGCTTCTCCAACTGAAAAATTAGATATATATTTGAGAACAGAACGTCATTGAATCGTCAGTTGGAAAAAAGAAAAAATGTCAATTAAAAATGTATTTCAAATCAAACATCATTTCTCTTCTAACTATCGATTATTTTTAAGATTTAAATCTATGTTCTAACCAAAAATCTAATTGTCTTTTTCAATTACAAAATTGAAAATTACAATAAAAGAACGTTTGAAGCATTACAAAATAAAGAACGTTTAAAAATGGAGAAACTATATATGGCTATTTTGTTTTTATGTTTATTCATTCATTTTCAATCAAAATTCAACGAAATCAAACATGGATTCAACTTTCCTGAGACTCTAGAGTCTAGCTTGTTGTTGGTCATCAATTTTCTTGTATCTGCTCATCTCAAGTTTACATCCGCTTAAGAGGTTTTAAAATTACTAATTTATTCTTAATTGATGTTTTCTTAAATGCTCTTTAATAAGGAAACAGGATTCGAATAAATACACTAACTTAAACTAAATAGGGTTTTTTTCTTCAGAACTTCGTGTCCGAATTTGATTTTAAACAAACTTTTTCTTCTAAAATACAAGAACAAATCAATCTAAAATATACCCTTTTTGTTTAATCAAGGTGCCCTAAAATTTTCGCGACCATCTAAAAATACATGTAAAGATTTAACCAATATCCCTTTGAGACCTGAGCTATGTTAAAGCTGATACCGACCCAGGTAACTTATATCAATCGTATACTTGTATAAAAAAATTACGAAGTTCCTAATGAAATTTTAGGAGTGATGCAACTCTTTCGATAAAACTCTTAGCATTTTAGTCTCATAACCTTAAATCAGCGCCATCTGAAGGGTTATCAAACAAATAGACGTTTTTTGAACACAATGATTTAAACACGTCTGTATGTGGTCGTCCAAGGACTTCTTTTCTCACCATCTTCTTTAGGTGGTCCATGTCGATGTCTCCTGATGGCAGTATGTCGATGACCTGCACATGCATCCCTGCCATGTGTGCACTGGCAGGGTTCGTGCCGTGTGCCGACACAGGGATCAGGCAGACCTGCAAAATAATAATAACAATAACAAGAATAATAATATTATGCAGAACATCCTTCTTTCAGGAGAGTTGGACGGTTCTATCTCGCCCAAGTTAATTTTACTAACTTAGGAAACATTTTTCTCAGGAACTGTATGAGATATCATTGTGATTTTTTTTTATAGTTTGTTCCTTAGAAATACCTCTTTGATTTAAACTAAGGATATTTCACAAAATAAAAAATGCTTTTACATTGATTTTTTAAAATTATGTATTAAATAAACCACCAAAAAAAAAAAAAAAATCCGAATAAAATTTATATAATAATAAGTTTACTTTTGGAAATCACAAACACTCTTCCTTTTTTGGTATCTTAGATTTAGAAGTAAGGACGCTTCGCGTCGATACTTCTTATTGCTATTTCGATCTCCGATTAGAGATATTTATAATTCCTCAGTTTAAATCCAAGAGATTGACGAACTGAGAAATAATAGAGCGAACTTGCTGATATTTTTTCATAGTTTCCGAGAAAAATGTTCCTAACTGTTGAAAAACTTTATATTTCAGGAAACACAAAGTAAGGTATAGATAAGATGATCTTACTCCTCTTTACAAAATTTACCTATTCGCTAGTAAAGAATTAAACCACACAGGACACTTTAATTACATGATCTAGTTCGTGAATGAAAAATAAACTGAAACGTGATTTTAAAGCATTTGTACGATGAAATTTTCACCAATAGACTTACGAGGACTCCCTTGCAATTCTATGTTAAAAAATTCACTGAGCACCTATTTAAAAAACAGTATTTTTAAATAGAAAGTCTTGACTTTGTATAGAGAAAATAAGATGTGTTCGTTTAAGAGGACTCCCTTGGAATTCCACATCTTGAAAATCGTAATGTTATTCCTATAGAAAACATTCGCAAGTCAATTACCGCCACAATTTTAATAAAAGGTTACTAGTTTTTGGTATCATTGTAAAGAACGAAAAGAATAATTTGTTTTGTGAAAATCACATATTTAGTATTTCTAATAATTTTTTGAAGCAAGTAAAAAATGGAGTACGCATTAAGTTCTGACTTCAAAAAATTACTAAAAATACTAAATATGCGATTTTCACAAAACAAATTAATTTTACAAAATCTACTCCTTTCGTTCTTTACAATGATACCAAAAACTAGTAACCTTTTATTAAAATTGTGGTGGTAATTGACTTGCGAATGTTTTCCATAGGAATAACATTACGATTTTCAAGATGTGGAATTCCAAGGGAGTCCTCTTAAACGAACACATCTTATTTTCTCTATACAAAGTCAATACTTTCTATTTAAAAATACTGTTTTTTAAATAGGTGCTCAGTGAATTTTTTAACATAGTGACTGGGCGACACTAATGTCGCCCAGTGAAAGAAAAATGTCGCCTAGTAATACGAAAATCAAATCACTGGGCGACATTAATAAATTCCGTAATTTCTTAAAACTCTCGTCCATTTTATTATAATTTGTATATTGAAAAACGAAACATTTGAAGTAAAAAATATGGTCAAGTTTTTAGCCAATTGTTGTATTGTACTTATTTGTAGTTAGACGTTCCATGGTTTTTAAATGACATAGTTAACATAGTTTTTAAATGCAAAAATCAAAAATGCCTTTAAAAGTAACTACTAAAACAACTTTTTGAAAAGTTTAAAGAAATAAATAATAAAGGTTTTTTTAAACTCTAATACCATATTGACCCTCGTTCAACTTCACTTTTTATAGAAATAAATGACAGATACTTGTA
Organism: Hylyphantes graminicola; assembly: GCA_023701765.1. Taxonomy (NCBI): domain Eukaryota; kingdom Metazoa; phylum Arthropoda; class Arachnida; order Araneae; family Linyphiidae; genus Hylyphantes; species Hylyphantes graminicola. The sequence goes on from CM043112.1 coordinate 14,368,810, forward strand.
ATCAAAGGCTGAAAACTGATATTAGAATGAATCTTCTACAATCGGACCAAGTCAATTTCTAAACTATATTAAAGTGTTAATTGTTTGTGGGGAGGTTTTGAAAAATTTCCTCAAATGGGGACGCCAGGTTTCAAGAGGGCATGTACCAGAGAATAATATTTATTAAGAGTGATCTATGTAATACATTAACATTATAGACCTGGTTTAGCTCTGCTAAATCTTAGAAAATTCACTGTAAAGTATGACATGCTTCGGTTGTATGTCCGTTTTGGTATCCTTTTTCCTGCGAAGTTTGAATATATATGAGGCTTCCACTTTTACTCATATCTCAGTTCTTTGAACTAAGCAAGTTCATTCAATTTTCAAATCATTGTGCAGCTGCAGTATGACAAAAATTGAAATAGACTTACTGCTGCTTGAAGTTTGGCTGGGTTAAGTTTAGTTAAGATCAGATTATGGATTATTGGTGACGGATGTCTTTTTTAAATTACTTACTTTTCGTTTTTCTTGTCCTGTAGCACGCAAATATGACATGATGGTCCTCAGGCCTGCGTATTCACCCTGAGCTCCACTAAAAGATAAAATCCAAATTTTTCAGTATTTAAAAAAACATGTTTGATCATAACCTCCTACATAATAATGCCTTAAGTGTTCCAGCAAAAGTAGGAAGTCAATTGTCGGATGATGCAGCCTGGAAAACTTGTACTAAAACGTCGTTTGTCGGTCGTTTGCAAATAAAGACACGCTCCGCGTACTCCATTTTCTTCTCTTCCATCTAGGTCTCTGTTAGGTTCTGTATTTTTAATATTTCTTTAAAATCGAGCTATCACGATCGTGCGGGTAAAAAAGAGAATGTTCAAGCTCTATCGACACCGAAGAAGCTGAATTGTAATATTCTTCATTTGTGTAAAAAATGATTTTGTTTTTATTTTTCGATAAAACTCCAAATTTAGTCTCAGAATTTTAAATTAGCGCCATCTGACCGCCGGTCTTAAAGGTATAACCACCTACATAATAATGCCTTCAGTGTTCCAGCAAAAGAAGGAAGTCAATTGTCGGATGATGCAGCCTGGAAAACTTGTACTAAAACGTGGTTTGTCGGTCGTTGGCAAATAAAGACACGCTCCGCGTACTCCATTTTCTTGTTTTCCATCTAGGTCTCTGTTAGGTACTGGTTTTTTAATATTTCTTTAAAATCGAGCTATCACGATCGTGCGGGTAAAAAAGAGAATGTTCAAGCTCTATCGATACCGAAGAAGCTGAATTGTACCATTCTTCATTTGTGTAAAAAATGATTTTGTTTTTATTTTTCGATAAAACTCCAAATTTAGTCTCACAATTTTAAATTAGTGCCATCTGACCGCCGGTCTTAAAGGTATAACCACCTACATAATAATGCCTTCAGTGTTCCAGCAAAAGAAGGAAGTCAATTGTCGGATGATGCAGCCTGGAAAACTTGTACTAAAACGTGGTTTGTCGGTCGTTGGCAAATAAAGACACGTTCCGCGTACTCCATTTTCTTGTTTTCCATCTAGGTCTCTGTTAGGTACTGGTTTTTTAATATTTCTTTAAAATCGAGCTATCACGATCGTGCGGGTAAAAAAGAGAATGTTCAAGCTCTATCGATACCGAAGAAGCTGAATTGTACCATTCTTCATTTGCGTAAAAAATGATTTTGTTTTTATTTTTCGATAAAACTCCAAATTTAGTCTCACAATTTTAAATTAGTGCCATCTGACCGCCGGTCTTAAAGGTATAACCACCTACATAATAATGCTTTAAGTGTTCCAGCAAAAGTAGGAAGTCAATTGTCGGATGATGCAGCCTGGAAAACTTGTACTAAAACGTGGTTTGTCGGTCGTTGGCAAATAAAGACACGCTCCGCGTACTCCATTTTCTTCTTTTCCATCTAGGTCTCTGCTAGGTTCTGTATTTTTAATATTTCTTTAAAATCGAGCTATCACGATCGTGCGGGTAAAAAAGAGAATGTTCAAGCTCTATCGACACCGAAGAAGCTGAATTGTACCATTCTTCATTTGTGTAAAAAATGATTTGTTTTTATTTTTCGATAAAACTCCAAATTTAGTCTCACAATTTTAAATTAGCGCCATCTGACCGCCGGTCTTAAAGGTATAACCACCTACATAATAATGCCTTCAGTGTTCCAGCAAAAGAAGGAAGTCAATTGTCGGATGATGCAGCCTGGAAAACTTGTACTAAAACGTGGTTTGTCGGTCGTTGGCAAATAAAGACACGCTCCGCGTACTCCATTTTCTTGTTTTCCATCTAGGTCTCTGTTAGGTACTGTATTTTTAATATTTCTTTAAAATCGAGCTATCACGATCGTGCGGGTAAAAAAGAGAATGTTCAAGCTCTATGGATACCGAAGAAGCTGAATTGTACCATTCTTCATTTGTGTAAAAAATGATTTTGTTTTTATTTTTCGATAAAACTCCAAATTTAGTCTCACAATTTTAAATTAGTGCCATCTGACCGCCGGTCTTAAAGGTATAACCACCTACATAATAATGCCTTAAGTGTTCCAGCAAAAGTAGGAAGTCAATTGTCGGATGATGCAGCCTGGAAAACTTGTACTAAAACGTGGTTTGTCGGTCGTTGGCAAATAAAGACACGCTCCGCGTACTCCATTTTCTTCTTTTCCATCTAGGTCTCTGTTAGGTTCTGTATTTTTAATATTTCTTTAAAATCGAGCTATCACGATCGTGCGGGTAAAAAAGAGAATGTTCAAGCTCTATCGATACCGAAGAAGCTGAATTGTACCATTCTTCATTTGTGTAAAAAATGATTTTGTTTTTATTTTTCGATAAAACTAAAAATTTAGTCTCACAATTTTAAATTAGTGCCATCTGACCGCCGGTCTTAAAGGTATAACCACCTACATAATAATGCCTTCAGTGTTCCAGCAAAAGAAGGAAGTCAGCAATCGGTAAATGATACAGCTGAAACGTGGTTTTTCATTGGCAAATAAAGTCCCGTTCCCACGTGCTCAGTTTCCTTTGTTTTCCATCTAGGTCTCTGCGAGGTTCTGTATTTTTCTTACAATTGATTTTAATAATTTTTAATGGATAATTATCTTAATAATCAACTAACAGGGTTGAAAAGAGACCTTATTCCCCTTCCCGAAGACAATGGCGCAACACTGCTTCTTGCAAACAACAACAAATCCATGTTATTGCTCGAACTCTGATAGCATTGTTATGTAGGAGGTTATGGTTAGATAATTTTTTTTGTAGGAGGCATTGTTATGTAGGAGGTTATGGTTAGATAAATTTTTTATGCCCCACTTAGCGAACAACGGATTAATAATTGAATATTATTGGATTAATATGATCTAAAATTCCTGCTTAGCCCTTTATGACCGGCTATCAGATGGCACTGATTGATGTTTATGGAGAATTAAATTTCAAATTTTACAATTTTATTGAAAAATTCATTAAACATCATCAATGAAAGCAACTCATTAAAAACAGTAAAAAAGTAATCTAAAGTAACTAAACAAATTTTTTATACAAATAACGAATGGTACAAGTCAGCTGCTTCAGTATAGATATTTTTGAAAAGCTTGAACATTCTCTTTTATACTCGCACGATCGTGATAGCTAGGTCTTAAAGGACAATATACATTTTAAAATTTCGCATATTTTACAAACTTAAGATAGAAAAAAAAAGATATTTGTCGCAATAACTACATAACGTGTGATTCACGCATAAAATTTTAAATATAAGGAATAGGCTTCAAGGTGAAAATTAATTAAAAACTTTTTGCCAACAAATAAATTGGTTAAGGAGAGTGGGATGGTTCCATCTCGCACATGTTAATTTTCTAAAATTTAGGAGCTTTATTCTTAGGAGCTATTAGAGCCACTTGTACTATAACCCTTTAAGACTGAGCTATCACGGTCATGTGGGTAAAAAAGAGAATGTTCAAGCTTTTCAAAAATATCAAGCTGATTTGTACTATTCGGTGTTGCTGGCATTGATGCTGTTTCACACAAATTTTTTTTGTTGTCGATAAAACTCAATTTCTGATAAAACTTTTATTTTAAATCAGCGCCATCTGATGACCTCTCTTAAAGGGATAAGTGGATAAGAGATATCATTATGAACTTTTTTAAATTTTGCTCTTTACATATAGCTCTTTGATTTAAACTGAGAATATTTCAAAGTATAAAAAAATACTTTTACATATTGATTTTTCTAAAAATATGTTTAAACTGAGAATATTTCAAATTACAAGAAAAAAAAACTTTTACAATGATTTTTCTAAAAATATGTATTTAAAACACACAAAAAAAAAATCAGATTTAAAGTGATATACTTGTTTTCCTAAAAAAAAATCATAGTGATATCTCATGCAGTTCCTGAGAAAATTGGTCATAAAGTTAGAAAAATTAACATGGTCGAGTTAGAACCATCCGACTCTATCCTCAATACACCCCAAGCAAACGCTCTGTTAATTATTTGGCACAACATTGCAATACAATGATTTATAAACGATTTAAATCTCTTGTTTTTTTTTTTTTGTATAATTTATTTCTGCGCTAAGTAACCCTTTCCGACCGAGCAATCACGATCGTGCGGGTATAAAAAAATATTTTTAAGCATTTCAAAAATATCGATACCGAAGCAGCTGACTTGTACCTTTCGCTATTTGTATAAAAAAAATGACCTGGTTTTTAAGGAGTTGCTGGGCATTGATGCTGTTTAAGCACGGGCTACTCAACTACTAAGGCCAAAGAAGCTCTCATAAACACGCTCGTGGACGGAAGTTTTGACGTTTAGTTTTTAGTGACGTTGTTCCGAAGAAGAACATAATCTGTCTTGAAACCTGTCCGGAACCACTCGTTCACTGCTGACCACATTTTTAGGGTTCCGCATGAGCCCGAACTAGTTTCTCGATCTTCGGCACTCGGAACAGTGACGTAGAAAATTCCGTCTACTATCGTGTTTGGGAAAGCTTTTCTGGCCATGTTATTGAAATTGACCGTGGTTTAAGGCAACTTTTTCGATAAAAACCTTAAAATTTAGTCTTATAAACTAAAGTCAGCGCCATCTGATGGGATCTCAAAGGGTTATCCGAATGTGATTAGGTTCCAATTGTTTCGGACAATTGTAGTTCTACTGTTATAAGCGTCTCTGTCTTATTCCGATATTCCAGGATTCAACCCCTTACCTGTTGGGCTGGAAAGAGATCTTGTCGTAGCCCGTGATTTCGCAGAGGTCCTTCTCCAGCTCGTGGAAGAGTCTCTGGTATCCTTGGGCCTGCTCGACGGGCACGAAGGGATGCATGTTCACCAGGTGGGGCCACGAGCAAGGCTAATTATAATTGTTAATTAAAAAACATTGCACTGAAACAAATTTAAGTTCTCTTATATTGAATAGTTTTTATAGATATAACTGTTAAGTGGGATAAAATTGTAAATGTGCCTACGTGGGAAAGTTCAAGGAGTTTGAAAAAATTAAAGGCGGTCGTTTCTTTCTGAGCACCAATTGTTACTTCAAAACTCGTGAAATTCCCAGTGTCGTTATCGCGTAAATAATTAAGATTTACCAGCAAAAAACTTCACACAATGCGTTTGGCTATGCCTACCTTTAAAAGTCAAGTTGTTTTCCATACAAAAAATTCGACTAACAGAGCTAAAACTAGTGGCTAAATTCGAATAAGTTCTTATTGCAAACATATTTTCTCTCTTTTCTACTTTGCTAAAGCTCTAAGTTTCAACAATAAATGATTATTACAACGGCTGTTTAAAGGATCTGAACAGTATAACTTTATTTAATAACTCTGATAAAAATATTCACTTAAAATTTTAAAATGATAATGAAAGAAAAGTGGAATGGCGAGAAAAGCGGGAATCTAAAGAGCTTACCATCATTTCAGTTGTACTGTTCAGCTTCATTGTACATGAACCCTATGGAAAAAGAAAAATCAATTGTTGGTTTTACGTTCCATCGTAATAGTTAATTTAATTGAAATTTTTAAAGTTTTGTCTCAATTATTTCACAAATTTCTAACTATGTTAGACACTAAAGTGGCAGTCTTCAACGGGGCTACTTTATTGGTGGTTAAGCCTTTGCAGACTCGGCATAATCTGCAGAACTGACAGCAACTTTTTTTGTGACTCTATAGGTGATTGTCGCTACCAATCTCTAGACGCTTAGTATAAAATGAATCTGAGTCCTCTGTGGCGTTAAAGTATGGCGAGATTTAAATTTACCGAAAGAAAATCAGCAAAATGGGTTGCCAGCGGCTCTTTTATATGCCATTTTATCATACGACATGAAGACCCACGATTTTCGCATCCAGAAAATCTGACAGCACGGCCGGGGATCGAACCCGAGGCTTGGGCTTACGAGGCTGACACGTTAAACTTCTCAACTGACACGTTAAACCTTTGGCTGCTCATCACCCCATTCCCGTCCTCCTTCGATCGGGCTTGCTAATGTTAAGTCTATGGGGAAAAAATGGTTTTTGTTCCAAAAAAAGTCAAGAAAATATAGGAATATTTTGATGCGGTTTTTTTTTTAAATTCATAAAACAACAATAGAGTAGTGCTTTTAGAGGTTATTTTTTGAAAAACGTTATTTACTTTTTTTTAATCTAAATTCTTTTCTACTAAAATAAGGCAAGCAACGTTTTAAAAAAAATAACCTCTAAAAGCACTACTTTATTGGAGTTTTATGAATTTAAAAAAAAACCCGCATCAAAATATTCCTATAATTTCTTGACTTTTTTTGGAACAAAAACCATTTTTTCACCATAGACTTAACATTAGCTCGAAGGAGGACGGGGTATGGGGGTGATGAGCAGCAGAATTAAACCTCTGAGCCGCTAGTATAAAACTATAACAGCAGATTTTGGTCAACCCAACTTTCAGGACTGAGGGTTACTGTGGAGTTAAGTACAAAAAACTGAGTCTACTTATATCGAATGTCAAATTAACAATATGAAGCTTTGAAGAAAAGGTACCTAGAGTGGTTGGCGAGAGAGAGTGACTACAAGTGATAAAAGCTAAAGCAGTTGCAATTTAACTTTCCGAGATTCTTCTACTCCCAACTACACTGCTCAAAACAATTAGGAGAACGCATGGTTTAATTTAAAAACTTTCAAGCAAAATTATTAAATTTGGAATCATCATCTTGCTATTTTTTTCTCACTAAGTTGAGCCTGCACTTATTTATCGATGGAAATATCATGTCTGATGGAAAAATCATGTTTTTTGAAGAATTAGATAATATTTGTTTTAAATAAATAAAAATATGAACAGCACGGTAAAATAAAATTCACCCTCAAAATATCTTGTGAGATAAACTGGTCCTGCATTCTTCACGCTTGCATTCTCAGATTTTAAAAAAATTGATTTTTTCTTTTTCTTTTATCAAATACAGTTTTAAAAAAATAATTTTGTAATATATTAAAATATTGTCATTCCAATCCCCCCTTCCCCTTCCATAAATTTCAGTTTAAAAAAATTAAGATTTTCTCCTGTTCATTCGATATGCCTATATAACGAATCTATTCTAAATATTAGATTTTTGGAATAAAAGATAAGTTGAAACTGCTCTCAGCCATTAATAACAAAACAAACATATGCCCCTAACAAAGTTTAATTATGTATTAACAAAATACACCCCTAGTTGTTTTGATCAGTGTATCTCCTATTCTTCAACTTATGCAACGACTTTAATTTCTTTGCTTAATCGGCAAAATTTCAGTTATGAACTTTTTTTTTAAACGTATATTGTGAATCAAGAATTGTCTGAGATACATTTTACATAGAATATCATAGAATATGTTTGCTTAAAGGAGTGTATTTTAAGGTTTTATAGAAATGTCGCATCTTGCTTTGTCAATTTTATCGAGTTTTTACTGATAATAATTCAAATTTTAAGTACTTTGCATTGCACTGTTGCTTTTTGATTAAGGGACATTCGTATTAAGTAAAAATAATTCAAGTTTAAAAAGTTGTTTCGCTGCAGAAGATATTTGACTTGTCTGGCGATTGTTTTGTTGGTGCTAAAAACGTAGTGCTTACATAAAGCGTATTAAAAAATAATGGCATTGCCACCTTCACTGAACTGAATGCGGTAAGAAAACCTTTTGGAAGGATTTCTTTTTTAACCCTTTCAGTCCCAAAAAAATACTACACTACAGAAACATCTGATATTCACAAAATAAGCTTATTTTAGGTCAAATATACGAATTCCGCAAGAAAAAAAAATTCATTTAAATTTTTTATATGGTTTTTGAATCAATGCCAAAATTTTTTAATTGTGGAAAACAACAAAATAAAAAAATATATGTCACCTAAAAACACTTCGAGTTGTATATTTTAAGGTATCTGACCATATTATTTAAAAAAAATTTAGTAATTATTTTAAAAGAAATAGTTTAAATTGTGTTTTAAATATGTGGAACTGAAGTGAACTGATCAAAATTCAAGAGAAACGCTTGTTGACTATTTTCAAAATAAAAAAAATAGTAGTTCTGACTTATATTGAGATTAAAGTAAAATATTGTCTGATAGAGCAAAGTGTGAAGAATCGAATGATGTGTGTTTGGATGTCGTAACGGGACAAAAAAAAAATTGAAAAAAATATTGAAAGTGATGATGCCAAATGGCATCACTACTGGGACTGAAAGGGTTAAAAGGAAAATATGAATCAGCTACGGTATGGGCTGAAAAGGAAAAAAACTATATATTTGTTTTTCGACTTTATAAATAGTGGTATCATTATATTTGAAGAATATTGATACCAAAAAGCTGTGTTTAATTTTTTTTTCCTAATAGGGCTACAATATTGGCGGGCAAGCCTTTGCAGACTCGGCATATTCCCGGAACTGAGAGCCATTTTTTTGTGTGGCATCATCTAGGCGAGTCGCCTAGATGATCGCTGTCAATTTTGACGCCCAGATTATGAATCTGAGCTCTCTGTGGATGTTGCCAAGATTTGCATGTACAAGATTTTCCTATCCAGGATCCTACGACTCAGCCGGGGTTTGAACCCGCGATCTTGGGCTTATAAGGGACATTCGTATTAAGTAAAAATAATTCAAGTTTTAAAAGTTGTTTCGCTGTGCAGAAGATATTTGACGTGTCTGGCAATTGTTTTGTTGGTGGTTGGCGCAAAAAACGTAGTGTTTACACAGAATGGTATTAAGAACATAATGGCATTGCCACCTTCTCTGAATTAAGTGCGGCATGAAATCCTTGAAGAATTTCTTTTTCAAAAAAGAGAAGAACGATATTTTAGTGAACTTGAAAAGGAGAAAAACTCTATTTTTGTTTCTAGACTTTATAAATAGTGGTATCATTATACTTGAAGAACATTGATACCAAAAAGCTGTGTTTAATTTTTTTTTTCTAAATGGGCTGCAATATTGGCGGGCAAGCCTTTGCAGACTCGCCATATTCCCCGGAACTGATAGCCATTTTTTTGTGTGGCATCATCTAGGCGACTCTCGCTGCAGATTATGAATGTGAGCTCTCAGTGGATGTTTAAGTATGTCAAGATTTACATGCCTCATAATCATATGACATGCGTGCCCAAGATTTTCCTATCCAGGAAATCCTACGACTCAGCCGGTGCTTGAACCCACGATCTTGGGCTTATGAGGCGGCGTGTTTTAAATATGTATTTCGGGCAGTATTTTTATGGTCAGAAGACTGGATGGAAAAAATACATTCAACACCTTTTCTTACTTTCAATTACCTCTTGTGAAATAAATGGCAATGAAATAAATTGCGATGTTGTCTAAAATCCGAAATGAAGATTTTGTGTTTTATTCACGTTTCGAAAGGGGTTGATTCTATAATAAAGTTTTTTCTTAACATTGGTCTGCCTGTCCATCCGTCTGAAACCACTCTACAGCTCGAACTAAAAAGAGCAATAGATTTCAAATTTGGTACACGAGTTCTTATACCTGTCGGACGAATAAAGCTTTGAAGAAAATTGCGGATGGTAAATTGTAGCTGCAAAAGAACTTTTTGTTTAAAAAGTATTGCTGAAAAACGAAAAGACATATTGGCATCAAAATTTGGTACACGAGTTTCCATTACCTGTCAAAATAATAGTAATAATATTTTCAAGAAAATCATTCTCAAAGGGTTGCTGCCATAGATCTTTTCAGATTTTTAAGTTAATAAAACTACTAAAAATTAAGATTTTCTCCTGTTCATCCAATATGCCTAATTAATCTATTCTAAATATTACATTTTTGGAATCAAAGATAAGTTGGAACTGAGAGGGTTAACAAAAGTATGTCCCTAATGAAGTGTAATTAATGTATTAACAAAGTGCTCCCCTAGTTGTTTTGAGCAGTGTATCTCCTATTCTTCAACTTATGCTACGACTTTAATTTCCCCCATGTGGCGTGTTGGTCGAACGTATGAGTGCTTAGTGTTAATCTGTTTAATCGGCAAAATATTAGATATGAACATTTTTTACTGTATATTGTGAATCAAGAATTGACCGAGATACATTTTACATAGAATATGTTTGCCTTTAGTAAGCTTAAATTAGTGTATTTTAAGGTTTTATAGAAATGTTCCATCTTGCTTTGTCAATTTTATCGAGTTTTTACTGATAATAATTTAAATTTTAAGTGCTTTGTATCGCACTGCTGCCTTTTGATTAAGGGACATTCGTATTAACCCATTAACGCCCTTTCAGGTGGCGCTAATTTAAGGTTATGAGACTAAAATGATAAGAGCTTTACCGGAAAAATTGCCTTAAACAGCATCAATGCTCTTGGGTCAGTTGAAATGTACACTATTGAATACAACGGAGAAATTTTTTAATTGAAAAGTTGATTCATTAAAAAATTGCCAATTTTTTTTAAAGTGTCCCTAAAAAGGGACGCCAGGCATTAATGGGTTAAGTAAAAATAATTCAAGTTTAAAAAGTTGTTTCGCTGTGCAGAAGATATTTGACGTGTCTGGCAATTGTTTTGTTGGTGCTAAAAGCGTAGTGTTTACACAAAACATATTAAAAAGATAATGGTATTGCCACCTTCACTGAATTAAGTGCGGTAAGAAATCCTTTTGAAAGATTTCTTTTTCAAAAGAAAAAATTAAACAAATGGAAAGCATAGCAGTTGAAACGGAGAAAAACTACATTTTTGTTTCTAGACTTTAGAAATAGTGGTATCATTTTATTTGAAGAATATTTATACCAAAAAGTTGTGTTTATTTTTTTTTCTAATGGGGCTACAATATTGGCGGGCAAGCATTTGCAGACTCGGCATATTAATGGCCCCGAACTGACAGCCATTTTTTTTTTGCGTGGCATCATCTATGCGACTCTCGCTACCAATTTGCACGCTCAGATTCTGAATCTGAGCTCTCTGTGAATGTTTAAGTATGCCAAGATTTACATGTCTCATAATCATATGACAAGCGTGTCTAGTATTTTTCTATCCAGGAAATCCTCGACTCAGCCGGGGTTTGAACCAGCGATCCTGGGGTTATGAGGCGGCGTGTTTTAAAATGTATGTATAAACATGTATTTAGGGCAGTATTTTTATGGGCTAGGAGACTGGAAGGAAAAAATACACTAGCCTTTTCTTTACTTTCAATAACCTTTTATGACCTTCTTCTTCAAACACCTTTTCTTTTACTTTTAATAACCTCATGTGAAATAAAAGACAATGAAATAATTGCGATGATGTCGAAAATCTGAAATGAAGATTTTGTGTTTTATTCACGTTTCGAAAGGGGTTGATTCTATAAGAAAGGTTTTTCTTAACATTTGTCTGCCTGTCCATCTGTCTGAAACCACTCTACAGCTCGAACTAAAAAGAGCAATTGATTTCAAATTTGGTACACGAGTTCTTATACATGTGGGACGAATAAAGTTTTGAAGATAATTGCGGGTGGTAAATTGTAAAGTAACACAGTGTAATTAATGTATTAACAAAGTGCTCCCCTAGTTGTTTTGAGCTGTGTATCTCCCATTGTTCAACAAATGTTTCGACTTTTATTTCCCCCATGTGGCGTGTTGGTCGAACGTATGAGTGCGTAGTGTTAATCTGTTTAATCGGCAAAATATTAGATATGAAATTTTTTTTATTGTATATTGTGAATCAAGAATTGTCTGAGACACATTTCACATAGAATATGATGGCACTTAGTAAGTTTAAAGGAGCGTATTTTAAGGTTTTATAGAAATGTTCCATCTTGCTTTGTCTATTTTATCGAGTTTTTACTGATAATAAGTTAAATTTTAAGTACTTTGCATTGCACTGCTGCCTTTGATTTAGGGACATTCGTATAAATTAAAAATAATTCAAGTTCAATTTAAAGACTTGTCTCGCTGCCTGCAGATGATATTTGACTTGCCTGGCGATTGTTTTGTTCGTGCAAAAATCGTAGTGTTTACACAAAACGTATTAAAAACATGATGGCATTGCCACCTTCTCTGAAATAAGTGCGGCATGAAATCCTTGAAGGATATCTTTTTCAAACAAGAAAAGAATGACTTTTAGTGAACGTGAAAAGGAGAAAAACTATATTTTTGTTTCTAGACTTTATAAATAGTGGTATCATTATATTTGAAGAATATTAATACTGAAAAGCTGTCTTTAATTTTTTTTCTAAAGGGCCTACAATATTGGCGGGCAAGCCTTTGCAGACTCGCCATATTCCCCGGAACTGACAGCCATTTTTTTGTGTGGCATCATCTAGGCGACTCTCGCTGTAGATTATGAATCCCCCCCCAAAAAAACTTCGTAAAAGTAAACAAACGCCAATCTAAAAAAAACTAAATAACTTGTGGCTAAAAAAGCCGTGATATAAAATGAATGCCAATCTCTTGTGTAAAAGTTCCTGGTCATAATAAGTAGTATAATTTAAGTTTTGCTCCTATAAAAATATTGCACTGTTTGAGGTTGGTGCCCATCTTAACCACAATCTATACCTTTATATAAATGTATTGAGATCATAAGTGTGTTAAAGTTTTTTTTAAAGTATCCTTCGTTATTCTGATTTAGTAATTCAAGTACATTTGCGTGATTAAAATTTTTTAATTTTAGGGGGATTAAGTTGTGCACCAACCTCAAACAGTGCAGTATTTTTATGGCAGCAAAACTTAAATTATACTACTTATTATGACCAGGAAGTTTTACACAAGAGATTGGCATTCATTTTATATCACGGCTTTTTTAGCCACAAGTTATTTAGTTTTTTTTAGATTGGCGTTTGTTTACTTTTACGAAGTTTTTTTTTTTTTTTGGGGGGGGGGGGATATCAGTAGGTTTTTTTTTTTTAAATAACAAAAGATACAGACACAATACGACTACAAAATTGACGACATGATTTCAATGTTTATAGAGAGTTACATAACTTCTGAGAACCAAAGAAAAAAGTTTGAATGCTACTATGAACTGAATCTGACAACCAAATATGACTGTTTACATTTATAGATCAAGATCAACCATTCCATTATCGCTGTTGATATATTTTTTTTAAAAATAAACGCCAAAACTTTTTAATGAAGCGTTTGGTTTATTAATTAGAATTCCAAAGTTTTTTCAGTCTGCTGATTCATATATTTGATCAATCATTTATTTTAGAAACTGTAATATCGGCTTGTTCGTTGTGTTTTTGAACTCTGACTCTTTGATGGAAATATAGCAAACCTCGGTTGGCGCCATCTCGATAGATAAAAAGGTCGCAAAGATGGCTAGTTTATCGCGCAACCGTACCGCCAAAGATAATATCGATTTTAATTAATTAAAAATAGAAAAAAAAGTTTTTGAAAGTTCGAACCTATGAAAGGGCCTGAATTGGGACATTCTTAATCGTTTAGTAGAAACAGCTTTAGAGAAGAAATCTCCCCTGTCACATCTGTAATTGTAAAATAGGAACAGTTTTAATAACCGAATCTTCATTATCGTAACGTTCCCGTTTGTTATTTTCAGGAACAGTTTCTAGATGACGTTTTACTCCCTTTATATTGTTTTCGACACATTTCGAGATTGCATCGCAGCTGTTATTTTTAGTGTACCACATCCGTCTTTTATGCCTAGTTTTTTTTTTTTTTTCACTTTTGTAGGCATATTTAATTTCAATTTTCTTTTATAAAACTAAAAAATATCTAGCCTATTCAAGAAAAAACAATAACCAAATACAATTCTTAGATTACGGTTATGTATTATAATACACACATTTAGTAAAACACAGCTCATGTTATAAAATGTAACTTTAATTATAAAATATTACTTTAGCATAGTAAAACATTCCTCAATAAATTTTATAAAAATATATCATTTCTTTTCATAAGAAAATAAGCAAAGATTACTTCGACATAATTAATTACTCCTCAATAATTTTTAGGTATAAAATATATTTCTTACTTTTTATGAAGAAAAAACCAACAAAACTATTTTTAAATGGTATTGGTAACTGAATATGGCAACCAAATTGGCAAATATGACTGTTTTGTTGACATTTCTGGATTGATCCATCCACTCGAGTTATTCATTAAATAAAAACGCCGAAAAGTTTAAATGAAGAGTTTCCGTTTATTAGTTAGATTTTTTTTTCAATCGGTCTATTCAGATATTAGATTAATCACATATTTTAGAAGCTGTATTATAACTTAATAGTTAACAGCACTGCTATGCGGCTCTTCGATGAAAATACAGTAAACCTTGACTCGTTTTCGGAGGTACCTGGCCGCTAGGATGGCTTGTTTATCGCACATTCATACCGCCAAAGGTAATATAGATTTTAATTAATTAAAAATAGAACGAGTTCTTTTTGAAACCTCAAACCTATGAAAGGGGCTTAATTGAAGCATTCTTAATCTTTTAGTAAAAACCGCTTCCAGATTAATGGTCTAGTAATGGCTGTTGGTCACTTCAAAAATTAGGTCAAAATGTGACTAAAATTGCTCGAAAGATTTCATTTTCGAAAATTTCCATACTTTTTTTCTCCTCCGTTTTTGACTCCAGAATAACCAAAAAAAAATTTATTGAAAGTAATCTACGAAACCTTTTTACTGTATTTTTTTATTGTTCTACAAAGATTAGTTTGTCTGGTAGAAAATAAAATCAATTTCGCTGTTAACATAGCGAAATGTTTTCTGTATATATACATAACTGCCGTTTAGCCCTTGGCGTCATTTTGAGATTGGCGGGCGGAACGACCGTTCCGTCTGATCTGAGCTCTATGTGAATGTTTAAGTATGTCAAGATTTACATGCCTCATAATCATATCACATGCGTGCTCAAGATTTTCCTATCCAGGAAATCCTACGGCTCAGCCGGATTTTAACCCGCGATCTTGGGCTTATGAGGCGGCGTGTTTTAAATATGTATTTAATTTAGGGCAGTATTTTTATGGTCAGAAGACTGGATGGAAAAATATACATGCAACACCTTTTCTTTTACTTTCAATTACCTCATGTGAAATAAAAGGCAATGAAATAATTGCGATGACGTCGAAAATCCGAAATGAAGATTTTTTCTTTGTTTTATTCACGTTTTTTAAGGGGTTGATTCTATAAAGGTTTTTCTTGACATTGGTCTGCTCGAAACCAATCTACAGATCGAACTAAAAAGAGCAATAGATTTCAAATTTGGTACACGAGTTCTTATACCTGTCAGACGATAAAGTTTTGAAGAAAATTGCGGATGGTAAATTGTAGCTGCTATAGAACTTTTTTGTTTGAAAAGTATTGCTGAAAAACGAAAAGAAATACGAGCATCAACATTTGGTACACGAAGTTTTCATTACCTGTCAAAGTAATAATAAGGTTTTCCAAAAAAATCGTTCTCAAAGGGTTGCTGTCTTAGAGCTTTTTAGTTTTTTAAGTTAATATCTCTACGCTACTATAGAACTCTTTGATTTCAGCTGCATGGACGAAAACTAAAGCCAAATTTGAATTTAACACATCACACTCATATGAAATCAGCTCTAAATACCTTGTCACCAAAACTGCAGATTGATCACTTTTATAAGCAATGGTTTTGTTTTAGCTTAGTTTCGAACATGCGGCATCAATAGCTTCTTGGCGAATGAGATCGAATGACAATGGGTCTCCAAACCAAAGTGCTAGAACTGAGTACAGTAGACTCCCACTTAACCGGTCTCCGTTTAACCGGATCTCCGTTTTAACCGGGCTGAAAAATTTTCTCCCTTAAAATGTTAAAAATACAAGTTTTTGGTTATTTCAATCGGTTTTTAGTGTCGCACATGTTTCAAACGCGTGATTTGTTGGGGTGAATGGAGGGGGGGGGGGGGGATTGTTGACATTGGAAGGCTGTGGGGATCGACCGTCAATTTGTCGAATTTCCAAACTTCGACAAAAAATAGTTCAGATTTGTTTAGGTAGGTAATCAAAAATGTAAAATACTAATAATTAATATATAAAATAACCTGTAAAATGACATCTTATTTCAATTGTACACGTATTTCAATTTATTTAATTTCTCCTGTTTAACCGGATTTTCGTTTAACCGGCTTACCCTCGGTCCCGTTTAAGCCGGTTAAGAGGGAGTCCACTGTACCTGAGTCAGACCTGCCTGAGTACCTGAGTCAACCAAAGTGCCTGTGTGTTAATCTAACGGGATGAAATAATCTCTTAAGCCACATTTCTCGAAAAGTTTTAAATAGTTTTACAAAGTTTTTTTTTTTAAATATGATAAATGTAGCTAACTTTTACAGGTCTCTATAATCCCACTTTTCAAATTTCTTCGAATGTTTTTAATTTTGAATGAATATTATATTATAAAAAAATGCCGAAGATATTGGCTCTATTTAGCATCCTCGAGCCTTAGATCGTGGACTTTCTGGTCCCATCTGATTCCTGTTGCAAGATAACTCCTTTTTGGACTGAATGCGATGATTGAGAAAGGACGCTTCGCGCCGATGCTTATTTCTATTGATCCGATTTCAGATTTCATTATAAAAAAACTTTGTAAAAATATTCAATCAACACAGTCGGAGATATGTGGCTTAAAAGATTGACACAAAGGCAATTTGGTTTGGAGAACCGCGGTCATTCGCTTTTAATCTAACCTGCATTTAAACTAAGTTAACCCTCTAATGCGTACTGTTACCGTTTGGTAACAAGTTACATAATCCACTTTATTCTATTCAAGTAGAGCTCCCTCTCGACAAATCTGTGTTTTTTCATCTGTTACATTTCATTTTAAAGTTTTAGTTACTAATTATCCTCATATATGACAGTAGAAATAGTGTATTCAAAATTAAAGAGTGAGGTTATTAACTTTTGTGAAATAACGTTTTTTTGCAGCATTAAAAGTATAATAATATCAGTACTAAATACAAATAAATTGTTTTGAAAAATTAATTATAGTTAAAGAGGGTTATTTTGAAATATTTTAGTAGTTTTCTAGTCATTATCAAAATTGGAATTTTGTAGTTGATTTTTATCATATGGAAAAAGAATTAAAAATTTAAATTATATAAATTCTAATGCAGTTAAATTTTTTTCAGTATTTTTCCCATAATGTATGGGTGTTAAAGATACATATATATTTTTCTGGACGAAAAAAAAATTCATGCATTAGAGGGTTAATCGACATGCCGTGAAATTTGTTTGTGGCAGCAATCTATATACTGAACTGCCTTTTCAAAATTTATGAAAATGCTACGACTGCCAAATTCCAAAAAACTCTATTTGACTGCATGGGTTTTTTTTGGTACTATTCACATTCACATCAGTTCAGGTAAAAAAAAAAAAAGAGTTCATATAAATATATATTTTTTACCAGAGGGATCATGGAATGAACTAGAGAGATGTCTTTGTTTTCTAGAACTTTCATGTATCTCACAAGACGGGCTTCTGAACGGTATCTGCAATAAAAAAGCATTTTTTTTAAAGAAACAAAACCTTTTATTTTTGTTTATTTTTCTGTTAAGTATAGTTTAACAAAATATCATAAAAGTTATATTTGTCTTTAAAATAGAGTTCTGCCTTCCTGAATCAGACCAGCCTAAGTACAGTTACCTGATAGTGACGAGGGAATTCAATTTTGGGTGACACAGTATTAAATTAAGGGGTCTAAGGAATCTTAAAAATGTGCAAAGAAGGAACTACAAAGTATAGTTTGATCTCTCATGTAATTTTTTAACTACTCAATATACAAGTATAATTTTTTTATATGTAATTCTACAAGATTTATTTATTATAAAACAAATTTTAAAATTTATGAAACTTTAGCCAAAACTAAAATAAATGATATTAAACATAAAGCTCTTTTAACATATTGTGATTGGGCTTGCGCGGCAAATTTTGAGGTCAAAATTGAAAAAATGACCAAGAAAATGACTTTATATTGTACAAATATGTACAAACAAAGACTTATACCTAAATTCTCAGCTAAATTTTAATTAGAAATTGTTTTTAAAAAATTTTAAATCAAAATTTTAAAATTTTTATTAATTTTTTATGGAAAAAAGTTCTTAAAATAATTTCTAATTAAAATTGAGCTGAGAATTTAGGTATAAGTCTTTGTTTGTACATATTTGTACAATATAAAGTCATTTTCTTGGTCATTTTTTCAATTTTGACCTTACAATTTGCCGCGCAAGCCTAATCACAATGTGTTCAAATAGCTTCATGTTTAATATCATTTGTTTTAGTTTTGGCTAAAGTTTCATAAATTTTAAAACTAGTTTTATAATAAATAAATCTTGTAGAATTACATATTAAAAAATTATACTCATTTATTGAGTAGTTCAAAAATGACATGAAAGATCAAACTATGTTTTGTAGTACCTTCTTTGCACATTTTTAAGACTCCTATGACCCCTTAAGTCATCGACATACTACTTACTGGTTAAAAACAGGATGAGTAAGTATTTTCGAAGTGCGCTTAAACTCTTCGCCGTAATGAAAAGGCTGTCCAGGGTCATTTTTGAAAGATTCCGCTAATTCGTCCTAAAAAGACAAATGACATTTTATAGTACCACTTACATTTATAGTTAACCCATTAAAGTCCAAATCATCTCTTCACTATAATATTTTAACTGTTACAAAAACACAGATTGATAGAAAAATCCGTTATTTATAGTTAAAACCATTAACAAGCCTACAAGTACAAGATCAAAATGATTTAAAATAACTCTGGAACAAAAATAAACTGATTTTACGGTAGCAGCAAATAACTTTTTGCTATAAAAATATGGTAATGGTAGTCATTAAAGGGTGAAAACAATTATTAATTGAATAATGAAGTAAACTTTAATTGTTTTTAAAATGAAAAAACGATTATGACACAACCTTTATGAAATAATTTCTTATGATCACATAATTGGAAAAAAAGTACAAACTTTAATGCACTGGCACTCATGACCCCTGTAACATCTAAAGAGGCAACGCCCATAATAACAATTAAGATTTATCCAACAATAACTACACAAATTCGGCAAGTGTTTTAAAATTAATTTCCTAGTGTTACACAGTGTAACTTCACTTATCCTAATCATTTGGGACCATATTCAGTTTGGAAACCAAAAATTCGGATTATATTTGAATATAATTGTTTTAGTTGATTGCGTTATGTAGGTTAAAAACGGAAGAAAGTTCTATTTTAAATGAAAACGATGGAGTGGTAAAGGAAATAGATCTAGCAAAGTGATAACCATTGTAGTAGCATAGGATATATGATGAGTTTTTGATGTGGACTCGTTAATACCTCAATGTCAGAAATATATGAAGAGTACACGGGAATAACTGATTGATTTATTAGGCTGACGCCCGCAATAGTCTGTTTGGCGGCAGAAAACCGGTTTCTCTCTTTCTTCTTCGCTAGGTCCAACCGTTGGGATCGCCAATCGCCTGAATCTTGGTAGCTAGGAACCACAGAGATAGTAGTTCAGTATTAGCGTGGCATATCACGTGACCTACAACACTGACTTCTTGGGGGCTCTTCTGAGAGCTCCTTGCGCGCCCCGTCGTTAGCATTGGAGGTCACGTGATCTGCCACTATATTACTTTAACTATGATATCTATGGTACGAACTGGTTTCCTTACACAAGTTTAGGCGATCACTCGCTATCATCGCCAAAGTGGCCTGCTAAGGAAACTTCCCTGCAAAATCAATCGGCTTTTGACATCGGATGTTGTTAGGGCTTACTATTGAAGCAACCATTAGCTTCACTTAACAAACCAGTTTTGCATTGGTTTTTGACTTTTCAACAATTCTTTCCGAGCCGCGGTAGCTCAGTCGTGTGAAGCGTCGTGCTCGCATCGGAAGGGTTGTGGGTTCTGTCCTCGGCGGTGCTCGCAATTCTGATGGTCACTGGGTCGGCGCTTGTGCTCGGCTAAAGACCGCCGTGTTGACCGTGTTCCCATACCAAATTCATACCTCTGAGGGTGCCAGATCAGGGGGTTATCGGCCTTTGATCTGGATCAAAATTCCAATATGTGAGTGAAAGGGACCTTCCTGTAAAACGGATGTGTCATGCTGACGGGCTAAAGTCGGACTTCCTCCCCTGTGGCGCTCAATAAAAACGGAAGCCGCCCTCTTCGCCTTAAATCGGGTAGTCCTCTACTCCGGGCTCGGTTACCGAGTGGCATTAGAAACAACAACAATTCTATCTTATTCCTGTCTCTATCTATGCATGACGGGGCCACTCTTAATTGCGCCACCCTGTACAAAACTTCTAAAAATTCGGAAATACTCACCACTGTTTGAGAAGACTCAAATATAGATAGCAAGTCGCACAAATCTTGCCTTTCAATAGTCTCGTCTAAGGACACGCCCACCTATATAAAACAGCATAAACACAAAGAAAGATATAATTCGGATACAAAAATGAATTTTAGTCCAATTGTTTTAGCTTCTGAACTTGGAAGAAAATCTTTAAACCAAATTGAAAATTAACTATTTTTAACAAATTAAGTTTCGAAAAAAAAAATATCGTTATAATTTATTCAAAGTTATGATTCCGAAAACTTTTTACTTAAATTTTAGTTAAAGTATTAAGATGCCACCCTCACTTTTTTATTATTTCCCCTTGGATGTTAGATAAGTCTAATTCACAAATTTTAGATTTTTGAATAAAAAAGTTGGGGCTGAAAGGGTTAAAGAGGGACTATCAGTCCCATAGAGCTAATGCATTAGTTTTGAAATCACAACTTTTGCAAAATAATTGCTATGTCATGTTTTCCCATTTTAAATAATCATCGTCGCACAAGAGCTACACGAAGGCTTTTGGCGACGGGCGTCGCATTTCAGAGCCACATTCAAGTGGCGAGCCGACACCTGAGTAGGCACCCAACGCAACCGTTAAGGGCGACATCGTACGCAGCGTTAGGATTTTGAAGGATACTTAACGTGCACTCCCTTACAAGGGGTATTATTCGTCGGACATTTTTGGCTGCAAGGAGGGCCGTTTGTAGATCGGCAGTTATTTTGGCGATGCCCGGACCCGAACCTAGGGCCTTCCGCATGCTACACTCTTAAAACAAAAGAGTGAAATTCACTCCAATTGGAGAAGTGCATTTTCGACACTGGAAATTAGGGAATATTAACTCAGACTGAGTTAAAATCACTCGTTTGGAGTGATCCTGTCCTGTCGGAGGTTTAACACACAAAGGATCCACTCCAAAAGGAGAAGTGCATTTTCTAGACTGGAGGAGTGAAAATTATTCAGACTGAGTTAAAATCGCTCGTTCGTTTTAAGAGTGTAGGGTGGGCCTAATCGACTGGGCTCCCCAGCCCACACTTATGCCTTAGCTCTACGACAATGACAAGCCTTCTTAAGAATTTGTACTTACCGTTTGGTCGTCGAAGTACCTGAGGTTGATCTTGAGGGCTTCCGCCCGCTTCCTAACCTTCTGGACTCCGGATTTGGGAACAATCTTGAGCGTGTCGAAAAACTTGTCGTGCTCAAGCTGATTCCCGCCCCCAGTCAAGCCTGTGAGAAAAAATTACATTTTACATTGCACAGAAAAAAAAAATCCCGTCGTATTTACGGTTTTAATCCTAAACTCCTTGCCAACCTAAGTTGGGTAAATGGAAATATGCTATGGAGAAGATCCTTCCGCGCATGTTAAGAGTTTCATAAATTATTTGTGAATCCATTCAGAAAACATGGTTAAAACATTAATTTCGTTTAAGATCTAACAGATTTGAATATTATTTGAGAAAGTTTGGCAATTTTATCAGAATGAAAAGTGTATTTTGGTTAAATTGCATTCAGATCATTTTGTATGTAAGCATTACCTTACAAGAGTTTCCAACTAACGGACCAACCGCGCTTTTCCCTCTGCCTTTTTACTTATTGTTTTTTCCCCAAGTTAGGTTGGCACGGAGTGTATATCTATTGATGGTACTTATAAGTATCACTTAAAAAGCATATATTTCATTTTTTATTGTTCAATTTTTGAGAAAACTGGGAAAGGTGGAACTAATTTTATTGCCATTTCCGGTTTTGGCTCATTAAAGTCTACAAAGGAAAAATATTTTTTCCTTCCAAAAACTGTTATTTAAATTAGCCAGCGCCAATTGGTGATGCACTGGCGGTATTTACAAATACCATTTAAAAAGCCGTTGTTTTACCTTTCATTGTTGAGGGTAAATAGATGGTAGTGGCCTTTTATTAAAACATTATCCCTTTAAGACCGGTGGTCAGATAGAGCTGATTTTAAATTAAGAGACTAAATTTGGAGTTCTATAGAAAAAAATGTCCTAAACAGCATAAATGTCAGTAACTCCTTAAAAAGAAAGTCATTTTTTTATACAAATAACGAATGATACAAGTCAGATGCGATCGATGCGGTATCGATATTTTTGAAGAGCTTGAACATTCTCTTTTATACCGGCACTATCGTGATAGCTCGGTCGGAAAGGGATATACGGTTTCATCACAATAATGATTAAAAAGGCAAAACATATGCATATTCTTTCCACAAATTGTCATAGTTATTCATTGTAATTAAGTAATTATAAGTAGAAAGGAGGAAAAACGGAAATAAATTAGAGACATGAAGTGCATTTTATTTCGACAGAAAGATATTTTAAAACTTTTTGCTTGCAATGAGCTGCCTAATTTAACAGCTAGTTTGTTTTCTAGCTGTAGAAGTTTTTTAGCAGTGTTTCTTAAGAAAGATACTTAGAAAGATATTTTCCAGAAAGTTTTCTGGCCAATGAAAAGAAAAAAAATGAGGATATATATTCAAACAAGCCAACTTCTCCACAGTCGAAAAAGAAATTTTAAAGAGAAGATTAAGATGGGCTGGCCACGTACTCAGGATGCCCAGGGAAAAGCTACCAAACATTTCGCTCTCACAGGCTCCTGATGGAAAACGAAATAGAGAGATTACCCAAAATGACATTTCAGAGACAATTTCAAAAGGTCTTACAAAATATAAGATTATCCGGATTGGAGGACGCCAGAGCCCACGCCAAATATCGTGAGGCTTGGAGGAGAAGGCTGGATGCCTTATGCGGCAGCGATGGGTGAAGAGCTTAAATAAGATTGTTTTGTAACTTTTGCTTTCGTTTATTATTCATTCATTAAAATGCAAACCTCATCGGCATTTTTCCAACTGCGAATTGTTTCGAATAAGCACAATTTTACGATCGCGTGTAATGTCAGTAAAACAGTTTTCAGACTTACCAGCCGCGAGAAGCTTCGTTGCGTTGTTGACTTTGTTGGCGATTTTAATCAGACCTTCAGCTCCGTGGTACACAGCGTACATGGCGGAAATGTTAGCCAGAAGCGCCTGAAATGTAATTGGGTCTAGGATAAAGCTTACCAATTCAACTATCTAAATGAAATAAATAAAGATTTGTTTGAACGTTGTATCTTATTTGAATCATCAGTTTTGACTTTTGACCAGACGGACATAACTTCAAAACCTCTGCCCGAGGTTGTAACCCCGGCCCCAGTGGGGACGGAAGTGACCATTGTTAACGAAGTGCAGTTTTTGCTACTTCTGAATTAGCACGTACACAGACTGAGCAAAACTCATGATAGCAGGGCTCTGATTTGTGGATGGACAACACGTGTGACCAAAGCCACCTGGGGGCCTCCGGCCTTCCGCGACTGTCTCAGTTGTGTTTTAGATATGTTTGAAGTGGCTGTGTGAGTGATCAGGTAAATTGCAACGTCGTCGTGAGTTGACGGCATTCAATCATGGCATAGTGTGTATGCCTGAAGCATGGGACATTCCATTTCGGAATTTTTTCAGGAATTCGGCTTACCAAGGTCAACCGTGTCGAGAGTTTACCGAGAATGGGTACATTAGGGTTTCACAGTCCACAACAGACACCATACCGGGGGCCCACAGGCACTCAATAACCGAGAACGGCGAAACCTGAGACGAGTGGTAACTCGAGATAGGAGAGCAAATGTGCAGCAAATCACGGCTGAATTTAACACTGGTCATGATAGAGACGAGTCTCAGTGGACAATCTGTCGGAACATGCGTGTTCTCGGGAACGAGAGCCGTCGTCCAACACTTCTAACCAAGCGTCATCGGACAATTCAGCTTGCATTTGCCCCCAATCACCACAGATGGACACTGCAACAGTGGCGTAACGTGATCTTGTCCGACAAATCATGTTTTCAACTGTCCCATGCTGATGGGAGGCACCGTGTTTGGCACACACCGCACGAAGCGATGGATCCAGCATGTTAAGTGGGCACAGTAAAGGCCGTTGGCCTATCAGTCATGGTGTGGGGTGCAATTTTCGTGGCATGGAATGGGCCCCCTGGTCGTTCTGGATGCCCCATTGACCGATCGGTGGTATCTTCAGCTGCTTACAGACCATCTTCACCCTTTTGCCATGTTTCAACAACCTAACGGCATTGCTGTGCATCAAGATGACAACGTAACCCCTCATCGCACCAACATCATCCGCGGCTGGTTCGACGAGCATGATGGTGAGATCCAACGACTGAATTGGCCACCTAGAAGTCCTGATGTGAGCCCCATTGAATATGTCTGGGATTCCCTCGATGTCAGGCTCAGGGCTTTGAATCCTCAACAGGCTACAATTGGCTGCCGCTCTGCAGGATGTGTGGTGAAAACTACCTCCGGACTTGTTCCAGACTCTTGCAGACTCACTTTCACGCCATATCGTTGCACTCAGCAGGGCAAGAGGGGGCCCGACCAGATCTCGTGAGTTTTGCTCAGTCAGTGTAGTTACTTTATGGCAACAGTATGCACTAGGGGGTTAATGAAGAAACTTCCTATAACTGTTAATATTAATGAAATCGAGACAATTCAAAGCACTGAAGCATTTGTGCTTTAACCCTCAAGACAGTGCATACTGTTGCCATATGGCAACAAATAACATAATCCACTTTAATCTATTAAAGTAGAGCTCCCTCTCGACAAATCTGTGTTTTTTTCATCTATTACACTTGATTTTAAAGTTTTAGTTACTAATAACCCTCATAGAAGACATTGATGCTGTTTAAGGCATATTTTCGTTAAAACTCTAAAATTTAGTCCCATTAACTTAAATTAGCGCCATCTGATGGCCGGCTTTAAAACGATAACATACCTGTGCAGTGCATATGTTGCTGGTTGCCTTGTCTCTGCGTATGTGTTGCTCTCGTGTTTGTAGAGCGAGTCTGTAAGCCAAGTTCCCTGCAGAATCTCTGTTTAAATGAAAAGTGGACACAGGTTCAAAATAAGATGAATGTATAAGCACGACTAAGTTGCATTATTCCTGTACACAGAATTACATATGATTCAATAGTTAATGATGCAATAGTTTGATCCGATATTGAACGACATAATTTAAAAATTCTAGGTACTGTGTATGTTCTTAGCACGCTATGGTAATTCAGTGCATTATAAAATATAATGTACTAAACAAACCTAAAAATTTACACACTCACGATCCATTTTAACATCCTAAATTAATTCCAGTTTGTTATTCACAAAGGTAACAGACGCAACATTCAAAGTGATTGATGATTTTCGAAAAACTGAGCAAATTTAAA
Source organism: Hylyphantes graminicola (assembly GCA_023701765.1). Taxonomy (NCBI): domain Eukaryota; kingdom Metazoa; phylum Arthropoda; class Arachnida; order Araneae; family Linyphiidae; genus Hylyphantes; species Hylyphantes graminicola. The sequence continues at coordinate 14,394,771 of CM043112.1, forward strand.
TAATGCTGTACTCGTTTTAAACATGCACTATTTAAAAAAAATAATAATAATGTTTTTACATTACAGCACGTGCTCAGTTTTGGTCCCCCTTCCTCGGAAAAGATATAGAGTTGATTGAAAAAGTACAGCACAGGGCAACAAAAATGATTAAGGGTTTATCAGGTATCGATTATGTTAATAGATTAAGATCTTTAAACATGTACTCCCTGGAAAATAGGAGAACAAGAGGTGATTTAATTCAGTTATTCAAGTTCGTTAAACAGGGAGGCATGAAGGGCTCAGGTTTTCTCTTAAATAGCCGGACAAGATGACGTGGTCAGAAGTTGAATAAATCTTGTTTTAGAAGGGAGTTAAGAAAACGTTATTCTTCAAGTGGAATATTTAAAGAAGAATCTCTATAGCTATTGGAAACTGGTAAAGAATTAGTTATATATTTTGGACCAACCTTGCTGGGCTTCTGGCCTGTTGTTGGTCGACAATTTTTGTATTTGTTTATTTGTATTTGTAATTAATAAGTTTTTAGTTATGCTTACTGTTGAGTATATTTGAGTCCTTAGTTATAAGTTCTTACCTTATCCTTATATGCTGAATTATTAATTGTCAAGCTTTTTAAGCCAAAATGTGAACCTAGCTATACGAATAAATGATCCATAATACTTCTGCACTTGCGTTATTGAATGTTTGCGGCCTGCTTTTTCATGCGTAACCCTTCAGTTAAAGAGCAGCCCCTGGATGTTTTTGTTCGTGGTTGGTAGGATCATCCATGTCGTTCTGTAAACGGCTCTGACCCTGGAGAAAAATTTCCCCAAATGTTAAGAAGACCATTATTTACAGTTGTTTCAGCAGAGCTCTCCTTAGCCAATTCATGAGCCGACTCGTTTAAGAAGAGGCACAATACTAATTTGAATATTAAGAGGGTATCAATATTTTTGGATCCTCATCTACAGTCACCCACAGATTAAGTATGCAGTTGCGCGCGCATCCGCGGAGGAAACGTCGCGAGTAAATAAACCTCACTATCCAGTCAGAGCAAGCAACGAAATTTCGCCTGCTCTGATTGGCTGCCCCTTTGAATTGCTCTGATATTCGTGCGCCTTGTTACGTCAAAATTGAAAGAAAAAAATAATTAATTTTTTCACTCCAACTGAAAAAAAAAACTAATAAAACTAATACAAATATGTCTTGAAATAACGAATAAAGTGGTTTTTCGAGTTTGTGAAATACCTTTTTTTATTCGATTCTCGCACTCGGAAATGAGAACTATTTACATCTTTTTCAGCAAAACATTTACTTGCTGCAAACTTAACCCATTAATGCCTGGCGTCCCTTTTTAGGGACACTTTTTAAAAAAAAATTCGCAATTTTTAATGAATCAACTTTTCAATTAAAAAATTGCTCCGTTGTATTCAACAGTGTACATTTCAACTGACCCAAGGGCATTGATGCTGTTTAAGGCAACTTTTCCGGTAAAACTCTTAACATTTTAGTCTCATAACCTTAAATTAGCGCCACCTGAAGGGGTCTTAATGGGTTAATGTGAGTTTTACTGTAGTATGGACTTACTTGGTGACTCCGACCATCCTCCCGGGCACGAGCCTGACGTACTTATCCCTCACGGCGAAGAAACCCGCGTGGGGGCCCCCGTAGTTGAGATGCACCCCGAACCGCTGACTGCTGCCCACGCACACGTCAGCACCGGACACGGGACGCAAGACGCACAGGGACAGCAGGTCGGAAGCGCACACGCTCACGCCCTGAAAATTTGGGACAGTCTTATCAGTCCAACGATATCATCCCAGCAACTTATTCATCAGGGCTGTATTGGGGGGTATACGGCGGTATACGGAGTATACCCTGTGGTTTATTTGAAAAAATAGAGTATACCCTCTGATTATTTCCAAATTAAAGTATAATCTCTAATTTTCTTAATGAATTTGACACTTTATTTTAATTTTCAAAAAATCATAAACCTCATCATGAGGGGCAAGCAATCCACAGCCTGCAAGATTTCTCTGAAAATCCAAAATCTTTGCTAGACGATCTAAAACCTCTGCTAATGACAATCAACTTTGCCCTGCTCAACTACAGAGTGTGAACGGGGCTTCAGTTTAATGAACATCATAGTAAATGATTTGAGGGCATCGTTACTGGTTTCTAATGTTAAGTTTAATGTTCATTAATGCTAATGGACCACCACTTGATCTGTTTGTACCACAGAGGTATGCGAGATCATGGTTGGTAATTGGTAAACCATCGGCCAGCGACTGATGTCCAATAAAAAGCAGCACGAGGGCGAGAAAGATAAGTTTTTTTTTATGTGCAGCTTAAACCAAGTTTATTTCTACGTCATGAATAACAGTTTATGCATTTTTGTAAATTTTATTACCAAGTACCAACTCATATTAAGAGTATACCATATCACTTTTTTTATTAAGCCGCAGTATACCCTGTGCAAATTTTACGAATACAGTACTGTTATTCATCCAACATGCCTGAGTTCTCCAAAATTTGAAAAAGCCCCATATAGAGTGAGAGCCAGGGCCCCCAGACCTAAGTCAGTTTGGCAAGGATGAAATGTACGTGATTAGGTTCGGTTTTCATTTACTTTTAGTGTATGCATACCCGTTAGAGTGGACCGACGGCCAATTTACAGGTATCGGGTGCAAAAAATAGGTAAAATATAAATTAACCTAAGTCATTTTGGAAAGGCTGATTTTTACATATGTTTTAGAAAATAATGTTAAAAGTGCATAATAATTTTCCCAGACACTTTCCGTGGGCCGATATTTCTCCCAGACGCTTTGAACGTCTTCATCAAGCTCAGACTTTGTCAATCATATCTAGCTGCGTGAGATGGCGCTACAACCGCTCTCGGTCTAATACGGGGTGTCCCAAAATGGAATACCTGTTTTTAAAAGTTGATGAAAAGGAAATGGATATAGATATTAACACAGTTCTTGCAGAAAACGAATGAGTCATGTCTGTAATTGATATGGAGGGCTTTATTATGTTAGTTATGTTTATTACGTTATTATGTTATTACACTATATTGTGCTCAATTTAAATGACAGCTGGCGCTTCAATGCTGCATGAAAGAACTAGGCATGCGTATACACCGAAAAGAAGAATACGTGGTCAAAAATGTTCAGTTCTGACCACGTGTCCTTCTTTTCGGTGTATACGCATGCCTTTTTCTATCATACAGAAAACACACGGTATTGCAGCGCTATCTTTCGGTTAAATTGAACATAATAACGTGTAATGCCGTAATAAATATAACTAACATAATAAAGAGTAGCATATCAAATTCCAGACATGACTCATTCGTTTTCTGCAAGAATCGTGTTAACACATTCGCTGCCACCAAATCATCGATAGAGGCTTCATCGATAGAGGCTGATGAAGCAGAAGAACATCCTGTTTTTTAAAACATGTTCGTTACAATAGAAATGAACTATCTATTCTTCATTTTCGAACAAGTACAAATCTTAGTTCGATGTCGTAAAATTGCAAGGTTAGGTTTAATTAACATTGCTAACTAAAGCTACACGACAGATAGTCCTAAAAGTACGAGGAAGTGTTCCCGGAGAAAGATTACACTTCGCAATAACACAAAAACTGCATGAGAATTAAAATACAGGGTGGTTATAAAATAACGCTCCCTATTCGGAGTGGTCTGTAGCTTGAACGAATAATCCAAATGCAAAAAACTTTTAGACACTTACTTATCAAGAAGGGGGGAAAAGAATGGAATCATAAAAAACAAACTCGTCTCTTGACCAGGGTTCTAAATTACGAGGAGTAATTGGATGTGTTGGCCGTAAATAGCCATAATTGGCTACTCCTCGTAATTATAACCTTGGTCAAGAGACGAGTTTCTGTGTTATAATTCCATTCTTTTTCATAATGAAGAAACTCGTCCCTTGACCAATGTTCTAAATTACGAGGCGTAATTAGCTGTGTTGGCAGTAATTGGCCATAATTGACGACGCCTTGTAATTTAGATTCTGGTCAAAAGACGAGTTTGTTTTTCATGATTATTCTTTTTATGAGTATTTCTAAGGATTCTGTCTTTTTTATGATACCATTCTTTTTCCCCCTTTCTTAAGTAGTAAGTGTCTCAATTTTTGATGCATTTGGATTATTCATTCAAGCTACAGATTACTCCGAATAGGGAGCGTTATTTTATAACCACCCTGTATATGTATGGAAATTCACCAGTCACATCTGGGATTACTAGGCGTTTGGTTGGTAGGACATAAATATGTTCAGGCTTGTGTTCTTGGTCAGGGACCCCCATTACTAGGTGCCAATTAAATATCACACTAAAGAATAAATGAAAGAGATAGATCGTGTAGTTTGTGTAAATACTAGATAAGAATGCTTATCAAGTTTACAAACTAACTTGGACTCATAAGAACTGTTGGCAAAATTGCACTATGAATTTCATTAGAATGTGCTGTTATCGATGAATCGGAACCACGCGACTCCCTAAGGTGTCAGTGGCACGCAACGTGTTAATATCTAGATCCATTACTTTTTTATTAACTTTTAAATACAGGCAGTCCATTTTGGGACACCCTGTAGCAACAAAATAAGGTTTCTTTTATGCACTATCCCACCCATCCCTCAACATTACTTTTCCGGATAAAATTTTTTCACAGCTTCACGTCGTTGACTGTTAGTTTCTAATGTGTGTTTCTGATGATGGCGAGCGTTTTGAGTCTAGCCGAATTATGCTAATTTGTACCAACAAATAAACTATTTGCGCTAGTACATTGTTTACTTCATGAATCCTCTCATGTATCTTGCACAAAGTTGAATATATTTTCTGAATATATAGTCTTATTAGCCTGGGATTGAAAACCGATAGCAGTTAAACAGAAAAAGCCAGTTTTATAAGTTAAGGGGTTGAATGAGCAAGATCGATCACGGGTCTCCAAAATCCAGGAAAATCAAATGGAAAATTGACACTATAAGTCGTTGGCGAAACATTAAAAATTCACAAGTTTTTTTCTCAAAATGCAATGCCATGCTTAATCATCGCAAAACTACCGGGAAACTAACCAGCAATATCTTTGTTCTTATTTGTTGAAGCAACGGAAAACCCTTTTTCGGGTTTCAGGCTTTATTTTTTAAAGTCAGGCTAATTTATGTTTAAAAAGTCAAAGCACGATTCAGTCAATTAAGTTCAATTTGGATGAAGTCAAAACCACGCCATCTCCTTGGAAAAAACAAAATATGTATCCCCCCCCCCCCCAGAAATCTATCCCATGTTTATAAATATAAGATAAAATGCAAGTTTTTTTTAAGGGTCTCCAAAGAATAAAATAACATTTTTTGAATATGGCGACGGTTGTTACGAAATATCACCAACATCTCAGTGTCAAACTGCAATGTTAAACTAAAATGCCTTATATTAGATAATAGTCTAATAATAAAATACTGTTTACCAGTAATTTGATCAAAATGGTTTATATATTATTTTTAACAAAATAAAAAATGTGTGATGAAACCGACGAAAAATAAAAAAAAAAAACTTGTCTTGTAAAAAGATAAGTGGCTTTGATGTAACAAAAGGATTGTAATTTAACTCGTTATTAAATTAGTAAAAGCTTTTTGACTAATTTTGTGACTCTGACAAAAAATTAAGAAAGCAATTTTCTGAACCGAAACGTCGATGAAGGCTACTTGGGCCTGTGAATTTATTCACTGTGAAATAAAATTCATGGGTCTAGTCAATTAATACAGTGGTTGGTGGGTGGAAAAATAAGCTTCACTCAAAACTAATGCCAGGTGTGTTTTAACAGAAACTATTTGTTTCAAATTTTATTTTCCAAAGTTTGTATGTGAATTATGTAACTTGATATATTGGAAATATTTTCTATAATACTTTCTAAAGCTCTCGCTTACTAATTTCCAAACTGGTTTTACCTTTATAAACACTAGTGGACAATTGCAAAGGATGAGACGGTTTTTCCCATATAACTTTGTACAAAAGCTTTCCAAATCAACACATTTAATACCGTAAGATCCCCAATACGTAAGGACATGAGTTTTGTAAGCAACACTTACTAAAAGAGAAATCAAAGGGATAAAAAGAAGCTTTATTGAAAGAGAAATGGAATTCCATATCCATGCATCACCATAGTGGAGATGAATTTTGGACTTTCACTTACGATAATTTCACAAGTGTGCCATGAATATCGATAATAAAGCAAAACATTAAAACTTGTTCAGCTTGCAAAACTATGTCGTAGATTTGATGTTTTACTAGATTATCGATATTCATGGAGCACTCGTAAAATTGTCGTAAGTGAAAATCCAAAATTCATCTCCATCTCGGAGATGCATGGATATTTAATTCCATTTCTCTTTCAAAAAAGATTCTTTTTATCCCCCTGATTTCTCTTTTAGTAAGTGATGCTTACATTACTCATGTCCTTACGTATTGGGGATCTTATGGTATCCAATGTGTTGATTTAGAAAGCTTTTGTACTAAGTTATATTGAAAAAACCGTATCGTCCTTAACTACAACGACGCATTGCGTGCATAGACAAGGAAACTATACTTGAAAGTTGAGATTACTCTTTTAAGGCCCCGGGCAATTTTGTTTAAAAAAAACATCAGTATTCAAGATGGGCCAGTATTGTCGTAGGGCGCATTGAAACTTAAAAATGCAAGAAAACTTTCCAGGACAACTTTTAAACGACGATCTTCCTAAGTGAAACAAATAAAAGCTTGGGAAAAACATTTGTACTTCTGCCGAGAGAAGGGATTTGAAACCGGGACCTATTGATTAAAACCGCTTATGCAACCACTAAGCTACGACGTTCGTGAAAAAACATGCTCAACTAGCTAATAAGGCTCAGTCCTACGCAGTTACGATACCCGTACGCGTAATGCGTGTACGGTGCACGTAATCACTAAATTTGTTTTATTTCGCTCAGGAAGATCATCATTTTTTAGTTGTCCTGGAAAGTTAAGTCGCATTTTTAGGTTTTCATTAATTCTTTAAATATGTCATTGTTTTTAACGTTTATTACAAATGCCTAGAACTGATGTTTTTTTAGCATGTTTTTTTTCAAGTTCCTCAAACGAGTGTTTAGGTTTTAAATGCACCCTACAATACTGCCCCAGGTTGAATACTGATTTTTTTAACCCTCCAATGCATACTGTTACCGTTTGGTAACAAGTAACATAATCCACTTTATTCTATTAAATTAGAGCTCCTCCTAGACAAATCTGTGTTTTTTTCATCTATTACATTTCATTTTAAAGTTTTAGTTACTAATAATCCTCATAGAGATGCAGTAGTAAAAGTGTATTCAACATTAAAGAGTGAGGTTATTAACTGTTGTGAAATTACGTTTTTGGCAGTATTCAAAGAACAATACTATTAGTACTAAATACTAATAAATTGTTTTGAAAAATTAATCATAGTTAAAAAGGGTTATTTTGAAATACTTTTAGTAGTTTTCTAGTCATTATTATCAAAATTGGAATTTTGCAGTTGGTTTTTGTCATATGGAAAAAAATTTAAAAAATCGAAATTATTTAAATTCTAATGCAGTTACATTTTTTTGTATTTTTCCCATAATGTGTGAGTATTAAAGATACATATATATATTTTTTTGGGATGAAAATAAAAATTCATGCATTAGAGGGTTAAACAAAATTTCCCGGGGCCCAACAAGGGTAATCTCAACCTTCAATTATAATTTCCTTGCCTGTGCACGCAATTCAAACACCGTTCCAGCAAGCCCCGCCTTGAGCATGTGCAGTTAATACCCGTACACGCCATGCGTAAAAAGTGTCCGTGCGCGTAGCCTCTGCTTATATAAGGGCAAAACTGGTTTGGAAATGAGTAGGTGAGAGCTTTAGAAAGTACTATAGAAAATATTTACAATAAATAACAAGTTACATAATACACATACATTTTGGAAAATAAAATTTGAAACTAAGAATTTCTATTAAGGCACAGTTGGCAATAGTTTTGAGTGAAGCTCAATTTCCACATACCATCAAAACTGTATTGATTGACTAGACCCATCACATTTTATTTCACAATGAATAAATTCACATGCCTAAGTAGTTTTCATCGACGTTTCGGTTCCGACGAAGATTGTAAATTGCTTTCTTATCAGTCACGAACTGAGTCAAGAAGGTCTTGAAAAAACGAGTTCAATTTTAATTACTATCCTTATTTACAACAATAGCTCATAGTCTTTTCATTTCTTCCATTACATTTGGGTAAATATAAATTGGTTTGAAAAAACCTATTTAAATTATTTTTATTCAAACTACTGGTAAAAAGTATTTTTTTATTAGACAAATATGTTATAATGCTTTATAGTTTAACATTGCAGTTTGACAGTGAGATGTTGATGATCTTACATAAAGACCGTCACAATACTCTCCCCAATATTATTTTATTGTTCAGAATTTCATAACACTTGCATTTTATCTAAGATTTATAAACATGGGGGAGATTTCTGTGTGGGGAAATCTTGTTTTAGTTTTTTTTTGCAACTAGATGGCGTGGTTTTGACTTCATCAAACTTCAACTTTAGTAACTGTATCGTCTTTTGACTTTTTAAAAGTAAATTAGCTTGACTTAAAAAGAAAGCTTCAAAACCGAAAAACAGTTTTCCGTTGTTTCAACAAAAATGTCAAAGCTCTTGCTCGTTAGTTCTCTAGCTCGTTCTCGAGAGTTTTGCGATGATTAAACAAGGTACATTGGATTTTGAGAAAATTATTAAATTTTTAATGTATCGCCAACGACTTAGAGCCTCAAATTTCCATTTGATTTTTCCTTAAAAAAACGGATTATTTTTATTGCAGAATAATTTTCCCTCTCTGCATATATTTTCAATGCAAAAATAAGGCTTATTACTGAAAACGTGATGGGTTGAAGCATTAATTGCATATCCACAAAAATATATGCATACATTTTATTTACTTTTGTACACTGGGTATATGGATAATCGTATATTATTATTGAGAAAACAATTTGAAAAATATAAAATTTATAAATTTATGATTTCCAATTAGTTAAAACAATTTCTGCTACTGTGCTTTTCATTAAATGGGAAAATTGAATTGCGCAATGAAGAATTCCTAACAATCTCACAAACTTTTATAAATTGCCGATAGGTTGCGCTGCATTAAATACAGCTTCCAAATTTTATTTTTATCCCGTATTATAATTGTGCTAATTTACGAAAAACAATAATAAAGCTGTACCACACACCCGTCCCCCGAATTCCCCCGTTAGGGCCCTAGTAACTAACCTTAGGAACTCATTGAAGGAACTAAGTAGCCTTACAGTTGAATAACGTTACGCTTGGGTTTTGTTAGTTTTATGCTTTTCCATATATATTTAGGCTTTTTAAGATGCCTCAGCTTAATTTTGCATTGAAGAAACGCTACATAAGTAAAATTTCACAGTTAAAAGGAGTGGATTCATATACTGAGGATCAGAAAACGCTAAAGTTGCATGTGGTTTGCTTTCCGAAACTGACTTCTGAGGATGTAAATGTTCAGTTTTCTCCTGCGGCTTTTTTTATATATTAAATCCAAGGGCAAATTGAAAAGGATTTTTCCTCTTCTCTATTATTTTAATACAATTTATGCCACAAAGTTGAACCATCTTAAATGTATCGAAGAAATACAACAACTAAGTTTGTTTTTAATCTGAAAATGACACAGAAAGTACCGCTACCTTAAAGTCTTTTACGTCCCATGGTACAGCTCTATATATATAGTCGAAAACTGTGTTTCATCTCAGAGCCTGAATAATAAATACGCCTCATCAATTTCACACTTTATCTGTGGTATCATAGCTTTTTCTCCTGCGGCTTTTTTTTATATATTAAATCCAAGGGCAAATTGAAAAGGATTTTTCCTCTTCTCTATTATTTTAATACAATTTATGCCACAAAGTTGAACCATCTTAAATGTATCGAAGAAATACAACAACTAAGTTTGTTTTTAATCTGAAAATGACACAGAAAGTACCGCTACCTTAAAGTCTTTTACGTCCCATGGTACAGCTCTATATATATAGTCGAAAACTGTGTTTCATCTCAGAGCCTGAATAATAAATACGCCTCATCAATTTCACACTTTATCTGTGGTATCATAGCTTTCACACAAAATGCCAATGCCCTGGGCCAATTGCCAGTGCAGTTAAGGGGTTCTTCCCTGGAATCTTCATACATTCGAACCACGTTAACGCGAACTCGAAGGGAGCAGCGAAACATTTCGTGTTAACCTAATTTCATGTTAACCATCAGCAATTTAATTGGTTATTTAAATAATAAAATTCATTTGGAATAGTACAAACTTTGTAAAAATTAGGTTTAATTTTTTAAAATATACTTTTTTTTAATGTTATTTCCTTTGCTCTTTGGGATACTTGAAAAAATTCCAAATTCTAAATTTTTGTTCGGGTTAAGCGAGATTTCGCAAAAAGTGATTTCGCCTAAAGATATTTCTCAAGTATTAGCTCAAATATCTTTTGTCCAGGGATATGCTTTCAGTTCACTTTAAACGGAATTTCGTGTTTAGCGCGAAGATCGTCTCTCACCCCGGCCTTTTTGCAGTCCTCCACCATGGCCGAGAAGTCCCGCACTCGGCCCTCGGTGTCCGGGTACTGGAAGAGGAAGCCCGAGTGGTCCTTCTTCGAGAGGTCCACATCGCTGAAGTCCGTCACCACCACGCGCACTCCCATGGCACTGAAACGAAATAGGAACCAAAAAGGGTCAAATGGCAGAACTCGCATTCTCTCACTTGTTAATTCTCACATTACTATGCATTGATGCGCGTATATATTTTTTTATAATTGCGTGAAAGAAATCCGACTTTTACATTATAATTTCAATATCAGACGCGTGCAAAAAGTTAGACTTTTTGAAACAGTGAAAAAAAAATTCACCCAAAAGCAGTGCAACAAAGACTTTTTTTTCACTCTTTTCATAAGATGCCACCATTTCAAGTTAAAATTTCTATTTCATATAATATTAATAAAATCCAGATATTTATCGATCTACTTTTATTTAAAGATATAAATGCGCGTTAAATATTTTTGGACCAATGATATTTTTTTCACACAATTATAAAAAGTAGTGTATGAAACACGTGCGAAAAGTAAACTTTTTAAAACACGTGTCATTATTTTACTCGCTCGTGAAATAAAATCCACTAGTTTTAAAAAGTGTTACTTTTCACACTTGTTGCATAAATAACTATTTTTCTCCCGTCCCTGTTTTGTTAAATTCAAAATGCTTTATTTGTATGATGGTTGTTATTATAATTTAGAACCACTGTTAAGTGACGAGCCACGTTAAAGTAAAACGCTCTAAGATTTTTCCGAAATCTAGCATTAGCCTTAAAAAAAAAGTTGTGAAGTGATTTCAAAAAAGATCAAGCATGTGTACCTCTGTAGCGAAGAGGTCTTAGGCTAAGAGTGCTCTCTTGAAGGGTTAAAAAAATAATCTTACCTTGCCCTAGTTTGGACCACAGCAATGGTTTGTGGATGAACTTTGTCTGAGCAGTAGAATTTCTTACGCCGTGCAAACCTAAAAAAACAACAGAATACATAGAATGAACCTCGAAACTTCTGAACTAAATTCATTAAAATTTAAAGTTCTAAACTTTATACTAAATACGTTCAAAGAAAAAGTCTCGGAAGATCAGAGAACACTATTAAAATTTATGCAAACATATTTCATTTAATACTACGCCTATTGCTTTTTTTTTCACTACGCCTATTGCTTTATTTCCTTGTAATGTTTACTCATTAACGACGATTGGTAAGAAAATTTTTAACACGAAAATTAAATTAAAAATATATTTTTTTAATATTTATTATTAACATATTAAAAATATTTATTATTGATATATTAAAAATATTTATTATTAACATATTAAAAATATTTATTATTGATATATTAAAAATATTTATTATTAACATATTAAAAATATTTATTGTTAATATATTACGTTTTTTCGTGAGGCAAATTTTCTTACCATCTTCGCTTCGGCATAAAAATCTTAAGTTTAAATTTTAAACTAAGATTTTCATACAAAAACGAAGAAGACGCACACTATTCACAAAGTCATCTTTAATGGGTTAAGTTTATCTTTTAATCCCCCATTGTAGATTTCTTCCTAAAATGCATCACTTTTAGGAATTTAAGTTGATCGAAAACGTTCCTGATTTTTTTCTTTTTAATGTCGTAATGTTTTGCAAACGTTCATGTGATTTATTAAAAATGTTTTGATGCATTTAAAACGTTTGAAGAGTTTTTAAAACTTTCACGATGTTGAAGTTATTCTTTGTGTGTTAAACATATCGCTGAGTACTAAAAAGTTTTATAGAGTACTAAAAACTTCTATTGTGCAAAGAGGAATGTGTGTTAAACACATACGCGAGACAAGCTTTCGTATTGTAGTAACTTCTCTTATTGAACCTGAAGAAATGTCCTTTGAGACATATCCTACTTTCAACATGGCCACGATCAATACGGAAACGATAATTCAAATTTTCTCATGAATGAAATGTATCGGATTAGGTTCGGTTTTCATTTACTGTAAGTTTTGTAGAGTAGACCGACCATCAATTTACAGTTATCGGCGGCAAATAGTAGGTAAATTATAAGTTAATTTAAGTCATTTTCTCAAGGCTGAATTTTACGTATGTTTTAGAAAATAATGTTAAAAGCTTATTATGAATTTGCCAGACACTTTCCGTCTGCCGAAACTTTTCCCATGCGCTTTAAACGTGTTTTTCCTGTTCAGATTTTGTCCCACGCATCTGGCTGCGCTAGATGGCGCTACGATCGACCACGCATGACAAGAAGGGGAAGATAAGCAAAAAAGAACTGTGTGTATTGGAAATGTGAAAATGTTGTCTAAAGACATCTATGGTAACTTGCTTATTAATTTATTTTCTAATTAAACACAAATTTAATCAAATCGAAATTATATTCTTTCTTCGTTTTTATTGCTTATTAATAAAACGCTGTCTTCAGCTCACAACATTTTCAGATCTTCAATACACACAGTTTTCGTTCACGAACAGCAAGAAAGGGACCTTCCTGCTGTCCGTAGACGATTGTAGCGCCATCTCGCGCCACCAGATGCGCCGGACACAATCTGAACTTGATGAAGACGTTTAAAGCGTCAGGGAAAAGTTTCGGGTGAAGGGAAGTGTCTGGCAAATTTATTATTAACTTTTAACCTTATTTTCTAAAACACGTAAAAATCAGCCTTGAGAAAATGACTTAAATTATCTTACAATTTACCAACATTTTGCACCCGATACCTATAAAATGGCCATCGGTCGGTCCACTCTAGCGGGCATGCATACAATAAAAGTAAATGAAAACCGAACTTAATCCGATACATTTCATCCATGAGAAAACGACTTAGGTCTGGGGGCCCTGGGCTCTTGGTCTAATAGTGTTTCGGAAAGTTTTCATAGTGTATAGAAAATGATCATATTTAATTGGAATTTTTTTTTCGTGTATTGGATATATTCCTAGTGTATTAAAAATGCTCCTATTGCACTTATAACATATTTTTATTACAAAAAATGTATTAATGATGATGTCATCATAATGCACTTTCAGTCTGGTGTATTAAAAATATCGATATGAATTAAAAACGGCAGCGATGTATTGAAAACGCCGTAGTCTATTAGAAAGTTTGTAGACCTTTCAAAACTTTCGTAGTGTATTGAAAACATTGAAAAGTGCATTGAAAACTTCAGTTTCTACCGAGGTCGGTGACTCACCTTACGGCGAGTGCGACAGCCTCAGCTGCCGCCGTCCCCTCGTCAAGAAGCGATGCGTTGGCCACGTCCATTCCTGTGAGGTCGGCAACCATCGTCTGGTAGTTAAGTAGACCTTCCAGGCGACCCTGGGCGATCTCAGCCTGGTAAGGAGTGTACTGGGTGGTCCTGTCGAGATAATAGATAGAATTTTTTTATATGCATTAAAATCGTATTTGGATTTTAACTAAATTTCTATTTCTAAAAGTAAAATGCATGTATGTATGTACGATAAATTTCCTTCACTTTCTTTTCATTCTTCATTTTTGTGAAGAACAATCGCCTAGCTTCGTCTTCTTCAAGTGGATACACTTACAAGGGCCCCGAATTTACGGAAATAGCAATTTTATTCTCTGAATATCTCCTTTATTTCACACCATTTTCTTTATTTTTTCTCCGTTACGGAAAACAAACTCTAGCCTGAGAAATTCTGTGGACTGAACCCAGATGACTAAATCTTACATAATTTTGGACCCAGAAATATTTCGTAAAAAAAGAAAGTGGAAAAAATACTTTAGTTTTTCATAAATGAACTGAACTGGATTTAATCAAAAATAAAAAAAAATTGGTAAAAAAAACTAACATTAAGCCTAGTAAACTTAAATCAACGCCATCTGACGGGATCGTACATTGTTAATTATATCAGTTTTTATACCATCTTTCGTATTATTACAATTGGGGTTTCTGACTTAAATGACTAGTCTCAAAGCAAAATGCTCAACAATCCAAAAAAATTGTCTTACCATCCTGGATTTTCGAAAATGTTTCGAAGAATGCAATGGGGCACAAAACAGTTGTAGTAACCCATTCCGATGTAGGAGCGCCATACTTCATTTTGGTCTGTGATTTGGCGAAGGTAGTTCAACAGTTCGTGTTCACCTGGAAAACGTAGATCAACATGCAAGGGTTGCTCATAATTTTACTTGTTTGTTTTTTCTTTTAACTTATTACACTCCTTGAAAAACAAAGATGGGAAATAGAAATATGCTATGGAAAAGATCTTTCCGCGCATGTAAAGAGTTTCATAAATTATATGTGTGAATCTATCCAGAAAACATGTTTAAAACATTAATTTCGTTTAAGGTCTAACAGATTTGAATATTATTTGAGAAAATTTGGCAATTTTTTCAGAATGAAAAGTGTATTTTTGTTAAATTGTATTCAGATCATTGTGTGCGTAAATATTACCTTACAAGACTTTTCCAACTAACAGACCAATCGCGCTTTTCCCTCTGACATTTTACTCTTTGTTTTTACCCAAGTTAGGTTGGCACGGAGTGTAGCAAAGATTGGCAAGAAAATTTGCCATGCCAAAACAAATATTCAGCAAAACCATAGTACGAGCAAAAACCATGGTTCAATTTATGTAGGACAAATTAAGTTTCACGAAAAACTAATTTAAACCACTGAAACTTGACTTTATTTTTATTCGTCAAGAGAATTGCAAATGTTCACAAATGTATCGTTAATGGGCTTAAAAATACAGATGTTCATTATGAACGTACTATTTTTTTTTTTTTTTTTTGCATTGAACCAAATTCGCAATTATTGTTTCGAGTTAGGTTAAACGTTTGGAACTGTCCATCTAGCCTCCAAGGAGAATAAGAACGGCCAAATTACGCAGCGTAATTTAGAATTGCGGCTTAATGACGAGGTCGACACCTGAGCTGGTACCCAACTCGACTTCGTACGTTAACGCCGACTTTAGACTCCACGGATTTAACGAGCATGTCTGTCCCAATGTACTCAGGTCGTTTAGAGATGCAGGACAATTTTAAAGTACGCCAGACAGTTGAACCAACAGTTAAACGAAAATGGGTTTCATTGAGAGCCTTCTACTGTAGTGTATTTGGTTGCTAAGTGCTATTTTTGTTTTGTATTGATCCAAATTCATAATTATTTGATTACCGTCGAGTACAGTAACTTTGACTAAAGCCGTTTCAAGCTAATAACTTCTCAATAAATGCACTCATTAAAAATGGGCTTGCCTTTTTATAATTAGTGGCAACTCTATCTTGACTTATGACCCAAAAAATATTCAATAAGAAAGTCAGTACTATATTTTGTGCCACCCTAACTTGGGTAAAAACAAAGTGTAAAAAAGAAACCGCACTGTTGGCCCGTTAGTTGGAAACCCTTGTGAGGTAATATTTACATACAAAATGATCTGAATACCAATTTTACCAAAATAAACTTTTCATTCTGATAAAATTGCCAAATTTTCTCAAATAATATTGAAATCTGTTAGACCTTAAACTAAATTAATGTTTTAAACATGTTTTACGGATGGATTCGCAAATAATTTATGGAACTCTTTACATGCGCGGAAGGATCTTCTCCATGGCATATTTCTATTTACCCAATTTAGGTTGGCCAAGAGTGTAGTTCCCCCATTTGGAGGTATCTAGATAAATGTTACTTAGATAATTTTATATCTTTATCAGTTATAGTGGGAAAGATACAGCAAATGAAATAAATGGTATTTACCTTTTGGATCATCAATGTCCAACAAACGATTTAATCGAATACTGGATGGAACAGTTTTGTTTATTAGTTCATCGATATTCTGAAAAATAATAATAATAAATTGATTTTTTTTTCAGAAATCTCATACTTCTACAAACCATAGTTTTCGAGAAATTGAAAAAAAAACACAATTTTAAAAGCAACATGACATCGAAATTACTGAACTCAAAATTTAACAATCTTTTGCGAGGGATGCTTCATTACAACTTGAGTTATAAAAACACACATTAGTTTAAAAAATAACTGCAAGATAGATTATGAAATGTAGTATGCTATGTTTGTTTACAATTTACAATTATTCTAACACAACTCGGAATGAAAATTCAATTTCTCTTAAGGTGGCACTATTCCCCCGGTCTACCCTATGCTGATTAAAAATAAATTCTTTCTCAAGTCGCAATTGGTGAATCAACGTCACGTGAGAACAAAGCACTAACTGGAGGAAAGTAAGGAATAAAACCTATAAGAAGTTACGCCTCCTGTTAACAAGTCAATTGTATAATTTTACACGCATCCGTTTTTATAGCTCTTTTACAAGGGCAAAAACTCAATCGAAATACAAAAGAACAATGCAAGAGAGTGAAAACGGTTTTCGAATAAAGCTTTTCATAAAGTTTGGAGGTAGAACTTGGCTTGTTCTAAATCAAAAGATTCTTTCTAATCT
This sequence comes from Hylyphantes graminicola, assembly GCA_023701765.1. Taxonomy (NCBI): domain Eukaryota; kingdom Metazoa; phylum Arthropoda; class Arachnida; order Araneae; family Linyphiidae; genus Hylyphantes; species Hylyphantes graminicola. The sequence goes on from CM043112.1 coordinate 14,411,799, forward strand.
TTGATTCAATACCACAAATCACCACCTTCTAAATACTCTAACCGTTTTTATGATTTTGCATTTACGTTCATTGAAAGGGAATTTCGTCTAAAGGTAAGTTTCAATATTTTATTGCATCTAATCTATATCTAATATGTGAACTATCCACTGCTAAAAAATTCGCCCCTCACGGTAACGCTTAATATTAGATTATCCTTAATATAAAATAAGAAAAAAATTAGTTCATGTATAACATGAACTAATACCGTTGCCATATGGCAACTACAGCAATATAATCCACTTTATTCTATTAAAATAGAGCACCCTCTCGACAAATCTGTGGTTTTTTTTTCATCTAATACATTCCATTTTGAAGTTTTAGTTACTATTAAACCTCATAGATAACATTAGTAAAAGTGTATTCAAAATTAAAGAGTGAAGTTATTACGTGCAGTGAAATTACGTCTTTGGAAGTATTCAAAGTATAATAATATTAGTACAAAATTACAAATAATCTGTTTTGAAAAAATACCTATAATTCAAGAGGGTTATTTTAAAATATATTTCGTAGTTTTCTAATGATTCTTATCAAAATTGGAATTTTGTAGTTGGTTTCTGCCATATGGCAAAAATTTCAATAGGAATTTAAAAGTTGAAATTATTTGAATTCCAATGCAGTTAAAAAAAATTCAGTATTTTTCCCATAATGTATGAGTATTAAAGAAACAAATATATTTTTTCGGGATGAAAAAAAATCATGCATTGTAGGGTTAATGTCAGAATGCTTTCATGAGATCAAATTTTGTTAGAATAATATTTAGGTAATAACTTTCATTTTAAGTTAATGAGGTTTAATTTTAAAGCTATTTAAACTATAATTGTATATGCACAGTACATCCACACATATATAAAGTTATGTTAAGTTACATTGTCGTCATACTAGATTTATACGAGGGCTGTAGCCAACGGGTGTCATAATTTACGACCGCAGTCAAGAGACGAGCCGGCTTCTGAGTTGGCAACAAGGCAACCTTTAAGGGGTGACATAGTATACTCAGCGTTGGGACTTTGGAGCATACTCTTAACGTGTATTCCCTCTAGCATTCTTCCTCATTATCTAGATACCTGGAGTATTATTATAAAGATTTATTTTGGCGATGATGCCCGAACCAGAACCTAGGACCTTCCGCATGCAAGGCAAACTCCTAAACCGAAAATTAAATTTTAAAAAAATTAAGAACGCTAATATAGTATTGACCCTCATTCGACTTCATTTTTTATAGAAATAAATGACTGATATACCTGCAATCAAAGGCTGAAAACTGATATTTGGATCTTCTTCTGTCGGACCAGGTCAATTTCGGAACTAATTCATGTGTTAATTGTTTGAGGGGAGGTTTTAAAAAATGACCCCAAATGGTGACGCGAGGTCGCAAGAGGATACAGTAGAAAATATTACTTTGTATAAATAGAAATACCTGAAATCCAAGTTCTGTCAACATAACTTTTTGGTCCGATTCCCTTGGCCCGATGTGACGGCATATAAACTCGTCGTGGGTCGGCAACAGACTTTGCACAACGCTGGACGACGATGACAGGCGCTGGATAGACTTGGCTGGACACATTTTCCTTAATGCTGAACCAAACACTGTACGATGTAATCCAACTCTGAACCCAGCGTGAAACTTTCTGAGTAGATGGTGGTACATGTTGCTTGATGGAATTATTGAGATTTTTGGCTTTTTTTTTTTAAAGAGAAGATCAGTTTGAAAGCTGTTCTCAGTATTTGTAGATTTTTTTAGAAATGCGTCGAATCAAGGATTAGCGCAAATTTTTATGTGGGATATGTTGAACACATAATTTTGACCAGTTTATCCTTTGTTTTTTAAATAACACCGCATAATGCTTATGAAGAAAATCCGTTGCCTCGAAAATTGCTGGACGAATCAAAAATGCTAAATACGTTGTCTGGATACTCTACTGTACTGTTCCGAAAATTTGAGTAGAAATATCCTTTGGTAAGTTACACTGTCCACTGCTGTAAAATCCTTTCAGAAACCCGGAAGTCCCTTGTGGCACTTTTCTCGAATTGTAAGATAATTTCAAGGAGATAAGACAAGGTCTGGAGCTTTGTGTGTCTCGATACCATGTTATCTTCATTGAGAAATCGATTTATCTGTTTATTGCTGATTGCGACCAACGATCTATAATCTGTGTTCAATATTGGAGGAAACGCGACCGATACCAGGTACCTGGAGACAACTATTTGACTTCTGTTAGAGCATTGGTTATGATGAATTTTGGCTTCTTTTAATGATTCATCAACGCTTTCAAGAAATTTATTGCTATTATTGAGAGATAAAGGTTCACAACCTGACGCCAAATTATGTAACTTTTTGCTACTGCGAATGCCTTCGTTATTTTGCTGGAGACAAAATTGGTTGCACTTTTTAAGATCTGTCGGCACTAGAAGTAGTCTATCTAGTATACATCATAGATTGTTGACTGCTACTAAATAACGTTGTTAGGTATTTTCTCTCGCTCTTAAACAAAATCCTACACATATTTTTCATACAAACGTAATTTTCAAACAATTAGGGTGACCGGAGTAATTATTGGACATGGAAAATTGGGTGAATTATTAAACAGGGCCCAACAATCATAACAATCATAATTTATTTAATTTATTGTATGTATAACAAGCCAAAATTATCCAGCTAAGCTCTGATGATAAATTATTTTGGTTTAACTTTTATTATTGGTTTAAACTTTTGTTCAATCGATGCCAAATGTGTACAATTTAGTTTTCATTTAAATAATCGTGAATATTTTAATGCCCAGTCTTAGACATGTTCATGAAGGTGGTTTGTGCCGAAAAACATAATTGTAGGGTGAATAAAGATAATGCAGACAGCATAAGGGTGAATAAAGATAATGCAGACAGCATAAGAGTGAATAAAGATAATGCAGACAGCATAGCAACATGATTAAAATTTGCTTGTTATAGTTTGTGTAATTAAAAATCATTATACACCCTATGTTTGAACTTGAACAAATAAAAATGATGAAAAGGCAGTGAAAAATTTTAATGTTTGGTAATTTTGTTCTAGATTTTAATTTCAGGCTGATTTGGAGCACTGAAATATCAGGCTTTTTATTTCCCCACAACTTTCTGAACCTTTGTTGCAAAATTTGTTTTCTCCTAATTTTTTTTCGAAATTTTAAGATTTTTGTTGTTTCCTTTTTATCTAATATATTAAAAGCCCATATATAGTAAGTTTTGAAATATTCTGTTTTTTTTTTAATGTTTAAAGACTACATTCTTGCATCTTCTGGCATAGAAATTACAGAATTGTACAATTTGTTGTGGAATAGCTTTCGATAAATAAGCATACATGGCGAACCTTGCGACAACCAATGATTACCCCAACTGGCTGGATAATTTTGAAACACGTGTTTTTTTTTTTTTTGTTTTTTTTTAAAAAACTTGTCAAATAATTTGTGTCACCCTATATAGTTAAAAATACGTTTTACAGTTTTGAAGAAAACATCGTTCAATTTTTACTCAGGTGGAGGGATTCGTTAATTTAGTGTTAAATGAGGATTTGATAATTAAAGTTGCACTTTTTTGTACAAAGGATGTCAATATTTTGTGATTAATAGTTCACTCTAATGTAATATTCAGGAAAAAAAAGTCACGAAATTTTTTAAACAATTAATCAATCAGCTGCTACGGTATCGATATTTCTTTTAATTCTAGATTTGTCCATGTAATAAAAATATTAGTATTAAGAAAGATTTTTCTTATCAGCCGTATTATCTGAGTTTGCACCTGTTTCACTTCCATGCTCATATGTATGCCATTGCACTTAGTCGCTTGAAATTCATGTCTACAATATCTTAAGTTGATTCTGAGAGATGTTGATAATGAATCCTATGCGTTGTCATTATCATTTTGATAAGAATGTCTAATCAAAATGCGTTTTAAATCCTTAAACAAAATCCTGCATTTTGAAGCAGTTAATGTGTAATGCTTACGTGGATGTAAAGTAAGTATTTTATTAACTCTGTAATGCATTAATTTGTTTTTTCATCCCGAAAAAATATATTTGAAGCTTTAATATTCATATATTATGTGAAAAATACTGAAAAAAATTAACTGCATTGGAATTTAAATAATTTCAACTTTAAAAAATTTTGCCATGTAGTAAAAACCAACTGCAAAATTCCAATTTTGATAACAATGACTAGAAAACTTCTAAATATATTTTAAAATAACCCTCTTGAACCATAATTATTTTTTCAAAGCAATTAATTTGCATTTACTACTAATATTATAATACTTTGAATACTGCCAAAAACGTAATTTCACTACAGTTAATAACTTCCCTCTAATATTGAATACACTTTTACTACTGCCATCTATGAGGGTTATTAGTAACTAAAACTTCAATATGGAATGTAATACATGAAAGAAAAAAAAAAGATTTGCCAAGAGGGAGCTCACACATTATGGGGAAAATACTAAAAAAAAATTTAACTGCATTAGAGTTTAAATAATTTCAATTTTTTAAATTTTTTCCATATGACAAAAACCAACTGCAAAATTCCAATTTTAATAATAATGACTAGAAAACTGCTAAAAATATTTCAAAATAACCCTTTTTAACTATGATTAATTTTTCAAAACAATTTAGTAGCATTTAGTACTAATATTATTATTCTTTGAATACTGCCAAAACCGTAATTTCACAAAAGTTAATAACCTCACTCTTTAATTTTGAATACACTTTTACTACTGCCATCTATGAGGGTTAATAGTAACTAAAACTTCAATATGGAATGTAATACATGGGAAAAAAAAAAGATTTGTCAAGAGGGAGCTAGCTCTACTTTAATAGAATAAAGTGGATTTTGTTACTTGTTGACGTATGGTAACAGTGTGCATTGGAGGGTTAACTTATTCTAGTTAGTGGCCTATCTTTAAATTCCTACCCAGAGCAAACTTACCCTTAGATATCTTAAGTAACCCAAAACAAAACTTAACCCTCTAATGCATGAATTTTTTTTTCATCCCCAAAATATATATATGTATCTTTAATACTCACACATTAAGGGAAAAATACTAAAAAAATTTTACTGCATTAGAATTTGAATAATTTCAATTTTTAAAAAATTTTCCATATGACAAAAAACAACTGCAAAATTCCAATTTTAATAATAATGACTAGAAAACTACTAAAAATATTTCAAAATAACCCTTTTCAACTATGATTAATTTTTCAAAACAATTTATTAGCATTTAGTGTACTAAAATTATTATTCTTTGAATACTGCCAAAAACGTAATTTCACAAAAGTTAATAACCTCACTCCTTAATTTTGAAAACACTTTTACTACTGTCATCTATGGGGATTATTAGTAACTAAAACTTTAAAATGAAATGTAATAGATGAAAAAAGCACAGATTTGTCTAGGAGGAGCTCTAATTTAATAGAATAAAGTGGATTATGTTACTTGTTACCAAACGGTAGCAGTATGCATTAGGGTTAACAATATTTAAAGTTTGGGGGTTAACCTGCTGTACCGTACGAGACCTTTAAGAGACTTTGAAAATTGCATGGAATAGACATATGTTAATATTTGGTCGAACGATTTCGCTTCGAGATTTTCGTGTTGGACTTTTAGGTTACGTTTTTGATAAAATACTAAGTGTGATTCATGAAAAGGCCATCATGTGGATTTTAAGTTTTGACATTTTTAAAAATTCGGACAATTTTGAACAAGAAGGCACCCGGCGCCGAAGGCTCCGAAACCCGTAAACATTAAAGGTAGTAACATGAAATTCTCATTGTTAAAGAGTCGGAACAGAGGCAAACAAAGTTTAGAAATACTGGCCAAAAGTTGAGCAAATAATTTTTGAAAATTCCACAACGGTGGGGTGCGTGTTTTTTCGCAGAATGTGCAAATTGATTTTTTTTTTACAAAGATATCACAAACTTTAAATATTGTTAACACCCTACAATCGGATATCATGTCATTTTTATGTTCATACTTTTGCTTACAAATTCAATATTAAATTATATATTTAACATTTTTAAACATCCTTAACATTTGAAGAAAAATTTCAAAATAAAACTATCAATAAAATTAAATAAATAATCTTAGTGAATTCTGTGCATGAGGGAGGGATTTTGTGGAAGTAGTTCTAAATGACAGTTTCTGCCAAAGCTCCTTCTACACCAAGTTAGGACACACCATACATTCGATCGGAGCCAAGTTTTTTCCCGCTAGAGGCGCTGCGATACGCTGAAGGCCGAAAATGACGAAAAAGCGTTATGTTCCGGGCTGCAAATCTGGATATAAAACTTAAATTAACTGTCGATTTTCCTTGCTTAAAGCACCTAATAATGAAGAGGATCTGAAATTACGGCCCAAGAATATCCCTAGAAAGGATCGTCTGCTGAAAAGTACCGAAATTGTGATTTTTTTAAGGGGAAGTCAAACACCTCCCCTCCCTTTTCACTTCCCTTGTTAAGTCTATGGGACAGTTTTTAATGCTCACTGACTTTTTCCCGCTAGAGGCGCTGCAATACGCTGAAGGTCGAAAATGCACCGAACCAGTTGAGCCACTCTCTCCCATAGACATCCCGCGTTATGTCCCAACTTGGTGTAGAAGGAGCTTTGGTTTCTGCTAAAATGGTTATTTACTATTTCATGAACATTTTTTTTTTCTACTTAGGTCTCTTAAGTAAAAAATACTGAAACTGGTTCATCAAAATGCTTCCTTTAGTCTTTATCTTCCTTTCGTTGGTGTCTTCTTATCAAGCTGCAAGTAAGATAAAAGACAATTTTTCCACCCTTTCATTAAATTTCTTATGGACAACTGTAACGGCTACGCCTACAGATACGTCAAACGTTACATTCTATCCCTCAAACAATCCCTCAGCCTCGTTCGCATTGCACTTTGCTGTATTTTTTTTCAACAAAAATATTTTTTCCATCTATAGTGGCCATGTTAATTGAATTAAAACAAGTAGGCTTGAGGAGTTGAACCTGCGTAAAAAAGTAGTCTGTTTAATCTAAATTATCTAGTAATATATATTTGCTAGGAGATGGTTAATTGCGATAGTTTGAGTTAATGCAATACATATATTTTTTTTAAACTATCGTCCTGTTGCCAATACATTTTGAATCCGATTATATAAAAATATGGAAAAGGAGTTTTCAACATGGAAAATTTCTTTTGCATAAAAAACTTAAATTTATTATTACATTAGGCGAAACTTTAGAAAGTTTCCGCTTTATTTTTTATGCACTCTTAAAACAAAAGAGTGAAATCCACTCCAGTTGGAGAAGTGCATTTTCGACACTGGAAAGGAGTGAATATTAACTCAGACTGAGTTAAAATCACTCGTCTGGAGTGATCCTGTTGGAGGTTTAACACACGAAGGATCCACTCCTTCCGGAGTAGTGCATTTTCAAGACTGGAGGAGTGAAAATTACTCAGATTGAGTTAAATTCGCTCGTTTGTTTTAAGAGTGTAGTTATTACAAACTACATAAATGAAAATAAAATGTAATTCAATGAGGATTTCCTAGTAGAAAAGTTAATCACTGAAATAAATCTGGACAGGCTATTTAGGATAATCGCAAACATGCACTCTTAAAACAAAAGAGTGAAATCCACTCCAGTTGGAGAAGTGCATTTTCGACACCGGAAAGGAGTGACTATTAACCCAGACTGAGTTAAAATCACTCGTTTGGAGTGATCCTGTTGGAGATTTAACACACAAAGGATCCACTCCTTTCGGAGAAGTGCATTTTCAAGACAGGAGAAGTGAAAATTACTCAGATTGAGTAAAATTCCCTCTTTTGTTTTAATAGTGTAGTTATTACAAACTACACAAATGAAAATAAAATGTAATTTAATGAGGACTTCCTATTAGAAAAGAACCCATTAATGCCTGGCGTCCCTTTTTAGGGACACTTTTTAAAAAAAAATTCGCAATTTTTAATGAATCAACTTTTCAATAAAAAAATTGCTCCATTGTAATCAATAGTGTACATTTCAACTGACCCAAGGGCATTAATGCTGTTTAAGGCAACTTTTCCCGGTAAAACTCAACATTTTAGTCTCATAACCTTAAATTAGCGCCACCTGAAAGGGTCTTAATGGGTTAATCACTGAAGTAAATCTGTTCAGGCTATCTAGGATAATCGCAAACATTCAATGTTTTTGTTTTTCTCGTAGGCTGTCCGGAGATAGTGGGCCGTAGCGAGTGGGGCGCAAGAGCGGTCAAGCCCCATGCCCAGTTGAAGACTCCCGTGAGCCACGTCTTCATCCACCACACGGCGGGCCGGGCGTGCGCCACCAAGCAAGACTGCGCCAAGGTTGCCAGGGAGACACAAAACTACCACATCAACACCAACAGTGAGTATTAGGGTACCTTCAATACACTGTGTGCTGTACAGGGTAACGACAAGGAGCTTAGTAGGTGTGCCAAAAAGAATAAATATTGAAGAATATAGATCATCAAAAACAAAATCAATAACAAATAGTGGTTAAGTTCCTTTGATTATATCGTTTAGATGCGATTTATTAGAGCTTCGCTGAGTCACCGTGTAATGTCTACGGGGAAAAAATAACAGCTTCGTATCTCGGGAGCATGGCTATGCTCCAGCCAATCAGGTGAGAGCATCATGTCACAACCCTGATACGCAGATATTCCAGTAACCCTAGTGAGTATAGTCCGCCTGCCACTTATTAGCACCCCAAATATTTTTTTATTGTGAAACAGTCCACTTTGAAAGCAGGTAGAGAACCTAAATGAGACAGGGTTCCCAATCTCATGGTGTCTGTTGCTATGCAAACATAAATTACTTTTGGATCGAAAATAATCGAAATGCCTTTCGATAGAGGGTTTAAAGTTTGCCAACAAACCCTGCCCTCCTCTGATTGGTTACCACAAAAAACTGCTGCGTAAACTTCCGGCTGAGAAGCCGGAATCTCGTTTTCGAATCGTGATTTTCTCCTCATGCCGCAGCGCGATGTGGTGGGGTGAAATGGGTGTTATAAAAATACAATTTTCAGTTCTTTATTCTGTATTTTTTTGGAAGTTTTTGTGAGTGCATGTCGTATACTCTACTAAATAACCGGGCCCAAAGTTTCCCAAATGGAAATGTATACAGATATTTTAGTATACAAGGCCCTTAATGTTGTTGTCTAAATTTTGCAGAGTGGTCTGACATTGGATACAGTTTCTTGGTGGGTGGAGACGGGCGCATTTACGAGGGGCGTGGCTGGAAGGCCGTAGGGGCGCACACCTACGGCTTCAACTCCAAAGCCCTGGGCATCTCCTTCATGGGCAACTTCGAGAAAACGAAGCCAAGCGCGCCAATGCTGGCGGCAGCCAAGAAGCTGATCGACTGCGGGGTGCAGAAGGTAACATTAGTTATAATACAGAGATTGGCTATAATATATCTGTACATGCACCACACACACTGGCCTCCAGCCGCACACTAAAACAAGACACCAATTATTCACACGCAAACACACAACGAGCATTCATAGTCGCGACGACTAATGCGCAGTGTCTCTTTGCAAGGCAATAGCGTGAATCCCGTGATTGGTGGTTCTGTCCTAGTTAATATTCGAAAGAGTTAATATTTCCTGAACAAAAGAAAAAATAGTGGCGCCATCTCGTTTAAAACTTTTTACTAACCTGTCGCAAACTGTTGGGAATTTCATCGGAATTAGTTCGAAATTCTGTCAGACGATGCGATTTCGATTACTACTCATCGGACTCTTATCAATTTCTTCTTGGCATTTGATCGGAATCTCATCGGTTAAACTCATCGTAGGTTGTACAATTGAGCCGACATAACCGATGAGTTATCGACGTTACGGGCTATTTTCGATTAAAATCCGACACTCAAATTCTCATCGGCTCACAGGCGAACGATGAAAATTCGATTATAGGTCGATGAAAAATTGCTGCTAGGGTTAGAAAAATTTAAGGGGGGATCATAGTTAGCGACAGCAAAAATGACCAATTTTTAGTATTGATTTCGAAAGGCTCTAAATCATTTAAAAATTATGGTACAATAAAAAAAATTGTACCAAATTATAAATTGTACTTTTATTATTATATTTACACCTAAAAGTCTTATTTTAAAAAATTATTATTTTTGAAAAAAGACATATTTTGAAACATACAATTACGAATTTTTAAAAATACAAGTATTTTTCCGGTACACTTTTCTCCAAATCTATTAAGTATTTCTTAATAATTTCTTTTGTGTGTTATAAAACCATTTTAGATCTAACCAAGTCACCTATTTTTTATGCCTAAAATAGTTTTTAAATTTTATTTTAAAAGCATTATATTCTGAATTCATAAAAATTCTGATTTTCAACGAAGAAAAGTGTAAAATACTAAAATATTTTTTTTAATTTGTAAGACTAAATTAGGTGACTTAAATAGATCTAAAATGGTTTTATAACACACAAAAAAAATTATTAAAAAATATTCAATAGATTTGGAGAAAAGTGTACCTAAGTGTTGAAAATTATAGTTTTGAGAAAAACACGAAAAACAAATACAGTCGATCCCGTTAACACGAACTCGAAATGACCACCGAAACATTTCTTGTTAACCGAATTTCATGTAAATCGTCAAGAATTTTTTTTTTTACATTAAGCCAGTGAATAGTTTTCAATTATCAACACAAAAAAAATCATGTTTTATAATGTAATACATAAATGATACAAGCATACAATTAGTAATTCAAAGGAGGCGTGGCACATTTGTTTATTTTTATAATTTTAATTTTTATAAGAAATAATTAGCCGATCGATACAAAATTGGTCTTATTCGATAGATTGGGCTTCCATCTATCAGAAAATACTGGTTTCAAAAATTCGATTTTTTGGTTTTTGCTAACTATGATCCCCCCTTAAGCAGAAAACTTATTTTCGCATGACAGTTGAAATATCGAACTATATGGTGCTAAAGATACGAATTTAGATCTTTAATTTATTTAGCGCATTGGCAGTTATATCGCAGCAAAAGTTCATGACAGAATGGCTGAGCTGGTAATATTTTTTTTCTGTGTGAGCAATGAAGAGTGAATATGTAATTACATATTTTTTTATTTCCTAAAGTTGCTTATTATTATACTATACACTATATCACAGCTATTGCAAATATGTTTTCAAATTATCTATATGTTTTATTAACGTAGTGAAACAACAAAGCTTTATTTTGTGCATTTTTATTCCGTTTTAGGGTGTGATCGCCAATAATCGCCAAATCCACGGTCACCGCGACGCCAAATGCACTGCATGTCCCGGGGCAGCGCTGTATGCTATTATCAAGGGATGGCCTGGTTTCAAGGGGGGGAAGCTCCCTGGATACTCCTGCTAAAGAAAAGAAAATGACAGAAACATATATATTTTTACCATAACCGATGGTTATGACGCCTGTTGATTTTTAGTTTCTATCACTAAATGGTTTATTATCTTACAGGCTTGCTCTAGCAATAAAATTTGTTTGATGTGTTGTACGAATGTACAGAGTTAATTTTATTACATTTTAAAGAGGACACACACACAACAACAACAACAACAACAACTGCAAACAATCAATTTTAGTATCTACAGTTACACTGCTCTAAACAATAAAAGGAGCACTTTGCCTACTTTTGTTAACCAAATTGGAATAAAAAATTTTCATAAATTATAACAATAACTTTTCAAAACTTTATTTGTTAAAAAAAAAAGTTAAAATCATTTTTTAAACATCTAAGAATGCAAGCGTGAAAAAATTAGGGTCAATTTATTTCATACAATTTTTTTAGAGTTAATTTTATTTTACCTTACTTTTATTAAATTAAAACAAACATTATTTAATTCTTCGATATAATCATTTTTTTTCCATCCAAAGATAAACAAGTAGGTTTGTAACAGAGTCTGTGACTCAGCCGGCATTAAACAGAACATATGTGTTCAACAGGAAAAACATTTGTGTTCAACCGGTTTTGAGCAGTGTATTTCGCCTAGCAGCAACACACAGTTAACACATTTTTAAAGTTTATAGTGCAGATTACCACTGGTTACATTCGAAGCATCGGTGCTGGAACTGAGTTACAAAGTGCAAATACACTTAGCAATTATTGTATATTTTTCTTTAAACAATATTTATGTAATTCAAATGCACTATATCAAGGTATGGCCTGGTTTTAAGGGTGAAGGCTCCCTGGAAACTCCTGCTAAAGAAACATGGCAGAAAAAATATTTAATTTACATCCATAGCCAATTGCTTAAGAAGCCTGTTCATTTTTACAGAGTTGCATTAGCAATAAAACAATTTTAAATCCGTTTTAAAGTGTTCATTTTATTGCATTTTAAATTGCAGAGACAAAATAACTGTAAACACAGGATATCCATTTTAGTATATATTTCGCCTAGCAGAAACACACAGTTTACACTTTTAAAGTTGTTAGTGCAGATTTAACCACTAGTTACATTTGAAGCGCATGGAGCTCAGTTGCAGAGATTTATGCAGTTCAAGTTTACTATAATCAAGGGGTGACCTGGTTTCAAAGGGGGGGGGGGGGAGGAGGCTTCCTGGTTCCTCCTGCTAAAGAAATATGGCAGAAAAAAATATTTTTTACATCCATGGCCTAATGCTTAAGAATCCAGTTTATTTTTAATTTCTATCACTTATGGTTTATTTGCTTACAGGCTTGCACTAGCAATTAAATAAATTTAAATCGTTTATTTTATTGTATTATAAAGGGCACGCACAGCAAATGTAAACACACAATATCCATTTTAGAAAATCTTTCTCTTGCGCATGGCACACTGTTTACAATGCACAATTACCATGTACAGTACAGCAATTTTAATGTGCAGATTTACCCACTGGTTATATTTAAGGCGAAGAAACTGAAGCTTGGTTTTTATGATGCAAATACAACAAAATACTTATTTTTCTTTAAAAATTATCGACGCAATTCAAGTTTACTGTAATTAACCTTTGTGTAACGGCAAAAAAGTCAGCAATGATATAAGGGAAATTAAAATTGAAATATTATCATATACACAATAGGAAACCAGAAACTGCAAGTAGAAAATTAACTACTTACTTCGTTAATGAAATAAAAGAAGGTTATATTTGTCAAAAGGCAACTCAAAGTATTTTTGCATAGTGGGATACTTCATATCCCATTTAAATGTAAGGCAACATCGGATTTTTTTAATTTAAGTGTGAGATATTTTTCAGTTTTTCTATAGAATGAGATTTTTGTAAAAATTAAATGTGAGATATCTTAGCATCACATTTTCTCTTCATTGGAGAAACATTCGTTTGACTGTGCTGTATGGAGACGCACGCAACCTCAAATATTATTTACGCTAGAGGGCGCTGATTTATCACTATAATACTGAATTACAACCAATAACACAACCACATCCTCCAGATTACTACAAATATTTTAGTAAATAAACCGAAGCAACCTGATTTTCACCTTGATGTACCTTTTGGTAGACAACGGGTTGATGTAATATATCCGGTAACACTACATGATTAATGTCGAATACAAAATCTTGTTTTTCGCAGAAAACAAGGCTAAATTTTTAATCCAATATAATATTATTTTTTGTATAAATACACTTGAGAAAAGAAATAAAAAATATATATCACAAAACTTATCTGATGTAGAAAGCATTCTTTTTTTAAATCTTAAAAAAAAAATTCCGTTTCAAACGACGAAATCATCTAAAAGAGTAATGCGGTGTTTACATTCCACCGCTGTCAGATTTTATTGGACATAACTTTCAGTAAATATATTTCGCATAACAACAACCCAAATAATATAGTTAGCATTTGTAATATTTTTCGGTGTATATTTCGAATGTACCACTGGTTACATTCGAAAAGACGGCGCTGGAGCTCGACTGCAAAAAGCAAATACACCGTAATAGTTAAAAAAATAATAATAATAATAAAAAACATTTAATGGCATTTAAGTTTACCATGATTAAGGGATGGCTTGATTTCAAAAGCGGTCTTAATTCTATTAATTAAAATTTAAAGGGAAAATAATGGAATAAAAAAGACGACGTTTAACAGTTTAAGGAGAACATGGCAGCGATGCTGCCTCCACCTCCGGTATGGCTGGGAATTTGGAATGGCAAGATGGAAGTGAGTGGCCGCACAAGGACGAATGGGATTGGAATCAAAACTTTTGCATAAATTATAATAATAGTTTTTCAAGACTTCATTTGTTTAAAAATAAGTTAAAATCAATTTTTAAACATCTAAGAATGCAAGCGTGAAGAAATAAGGGTAAATTTATTTCATACAATTTTGTTTAAGAGTGAATTTTATTTTACCATACTTTCATTGAATTAAAACAAACACTATTTAATTCTTCAAAAGAATTATTTCTTCAAATGATAAACAAGTAGGTTTGTAACAGAATCTGTCACTCAGCCCGCTTACACACAACATTTGTGTTCAACAGGAAAGAGTCTTTCGTGATGGTTTTAAAGAGAATGGTCAAGCATTTTAAAAATATCGATACCGAAGCAGCTGACTTGTACCATTCGTTATTTGTATAAAAAATGACTGCTTTTAAGGAGTTGGCATCGATGCTGTTTAACTCCTTTTTTTCTCGATAAAACTCCAAATTTAGTCTCATGATTTTAAATCAGCGCACCTGACCATCAAATATAAACACACAATATCCATTTTAGAAAAATTTTCCCATGCGCATGGCAGCCACACAGTTGGCAATTTTTTTTTAATGTGCAGATTTACCCACTGGTTATATTCAAGGCGAAGGAACTGAAGCTTGGTTTTTATGATGCAAATATAACAAAATACTTATTTTTCTTTAAAAAATATTTACGCAATTCAAGTTTACTGTATTTAACCCTTTGTGTAACGGCAAAAAAGTCAGCAATGATATAAGGGAAATTATAATTGAAATATTATCATTTACACAATAAGAAACCAGAAACTGCAAGTAGAAAATCAACTACTTACTTCGTTAATGAAATAAAAGAAGGTTATATTTGTCCCAAGGCCACTCAAAGTATTTTTTGCATAGCCCTTTCCGATCGGGCTCGCACGATCGTGCGGGTAGCAAGAGAATGTTCAAGCTCTTCAAAAATACCGATACCGAAGCAGCTGACTTGTATTATTCGTTATTTGTATAAAAAATGACTTTGTTTTTAATGAGTTGTTGGCATTGATGCTGTTGAACGCATTTTTTTCGATAAAACTCCAAATTTAGTCTCAAAATTTTAAATCAGCGCCACCTGACCGCCGGTCGAAAAGGGATAGTAGGATACTTCATATCCCCTTAAAATGTAAGGCAACATCGGTATTTTTTACAATTTAAGGGTGAGATTTTTTTAAAAATTAAATATAAGATATCTTAGCATCACATTTTCTCTTCATTGGAGAAACATTCGTTTAACTGTGTTGTATGGAGACACACGCGACCTCAAATATTATTTACGCTAGAGGGCACTGATTTATCACTATAATACTGAATTACAACCAATCATACAACCACATCCTCCAGATTACTACAAATATTTTGATAAAAAAAAACCGAAGCAACCTGCTTTTCACCTTGATGTACCTTTTGGTAGACAACGGGTTGATGTATTATATCCGGTAACACTACATGATTAATGTCGAATACAAAGTCTTGTTTTTCGCAGAAAACGAGGCTACATTTTTAATCCAATATAATATTAATTTTTGTATAAATACACTTGAGAAAAGAAATAAAAAACATTTATCATAAAACTTATCTTATGTAGATTTTTTTTTAAATCTTTAAAAAAAAATTCCGTTTCAAACGACGAAATCATCTAAAAGAGGAATGCAGTGTTTACATTCTACCGCTGTCAGATTTTATTGGATATAACTTTCAGTAAATATTTCGCATAACAACAACCCAAATAATATAGTTAACATTTGTAATATTTTTTGGTGTATATTTCGAATGTACCACTGGTTACATTCGAAACTTGATGAAGAATCATGACACAAAAAAAATTAGCTTGCTTGTATATATGAAGTTGCTTGCTTGCTTGTGTATGAAGCTCACAAAAGTCTGAGTCGGTTGTAATCTAAATCCACAGAAAGTTTCCTGATGGTCTGCTTCTATATCTATGGTCTGCATGGTATCGCTATTCTGTTGCGCTGGAATTGCAACTGTGATTGGCGGTACCAAAAGCTACATAATAAGAAGGTAACACAAGGATATCATAACAAAGAATGACATCCTCCCCCTAAAAACAAAAGGTTGTATATGTATATATTGTCTTATATCTGATTCCAAATCGTGCAGACTTGATGTATTTATTGTGGAAAACAGACATCGTAACTTTTTGGAATTGCATTTAAGCCACTATGCGTCTCTGAATAATAGGTTAAAGTTAAACACATCACCCAGTATGAAAAGTCTTACACATATAATAAGATTTAGTAATGACAATATCATCCTCTAATGAAGCATTATTTTCTCTTGCTGGCTTGGAATTTGCTTTATGGAATTTCAGCTGCATTATCTATTTATATGAACTAAATATATGAATATTGTTTTAACTTGATTATTACTTTTCATTCTCAAACCTTTTTATGTTATCCCCATTTCAAAATTTCTTTTTAAAAATTCTTTCAAAAAGACATATTTTGACATTTGCGACAAAAACCAACAATCCCAATCACAATGTCATTTCAAGATATAAAATAAATGTTTCGATAGTAAAATAAATAATTTAACTTGTAATCATTTCAACAGTAAGTAATGAGAGAATTTTTTACATGGTGTTTGCACATTGTCGTTTGCACGCGTGTGTTCTGTTGTTATAACGTAATCAATATAAATTGCTAAATATTAACACCACTACTTAACAAATAAAAAGTTTGATATAAATTTTTTTGAACTTCATTTTACCGATTCACTTGAACAAAAGGATATGATGAGTCGGTTTTCATGAATCATTCATGATACGTGCGACGCCTACTTGTTACGCATGAACACGAGAGCCGTCTGATCCTTTGACATAACAAATTCGAACTGGAGAATTTTTAAAATAATTATAAGAAAAGTCCAATGCACAGTTTTTCTGAGTTAAACTCTATAGAATATATAATTCTCTGTAAAAGTTTGACTTTTGAAAAAGAGCGTAGTTAGAGGATGTTCAATTCATCTTGAATTTTCTTTTATAACAATTACTATATAAATTACCTGTTAAAGCCAGATCACGCTACAGAGGGACCGTATCTATTTATAATGGAAGAAACATCTATATGCCAACTATTTCGGAGAACTCTCATCGGCTCATCTGAACTATGCAAAGGGTAAGCAACTTGCATTTTGAAATGGAGAATATTAGTATTTATAATAAGAAAGTAATTATTAGAAAAAAACTGTAAAATTCTTATATTTTTTCTAATAAAAATAATCCTTGATTTTTGGCTCCTGCTCAACATTTTAACTGGAAAAATATTTTTTAAAAAATGGTGAGGTGATTAAAGACATTGCATCATGCATAGAATAGCGTTACGCTCAATTATCTTTTAATGTATCGCAACAAGAAAAAAAAAGTTGAATCACAATAAAATATTTTTTAATAATACTGGTAGTATTAATCAAGTTTTCAATACTTTTATTGAATAAACATTTTCTCCTCCCTTTTTAAACAATAAAACAGGTAGTAGCAAGGTAGAAACAGGTAGTAACAAATATAGAAAGTAATATGTCAAAACCTTTTTTTTTTTTAAATACAAACATGTTATTTAGAATAAAAATACATTTGAAATGCACCAAAATAGATAAAGGTATATATGGCTTGGTTCTGATTATTATTTTTGTTAATTACTAAGTATTCGTATAAGTTGAGAACTTCGATAACAGGCCATCTTTCGCCAGAGGTCGCTTTAAAACTTGATTCGAGTAAATTAAAAATGGACGCGAGTCGTTTCTTCGTAAATATCCTGAATTAACTGCTTGTGGTAACATAAAGTGTTCTATTACTAAACTCATAATCAACCTAGGCTGTCGCTAAATAGAAAGAGATGATGAAATAGCGGCGGAAGGATAACAGAGCTTGAACTGTATAACTTTGGTTTGTCAGGTATGTGTTTAAGATTACGTGCCTTATATTCTCAAAGCCTCGTGCCAAAGCTCCTTCTACACCAAGTTAGGACACACCATAAATTCGATCGGAGCCAAGGTTTTTCCCGCTAGAGGCGCTGCGATACGCTGAAGGCCGAAAATGACAAAAAGCGTTATGTTCCGGGTTGCAAATCTTGATATAAAACTGAAATTAATTGTCGATGATTTTCCTTGTTTAAAGCAACTTATAATGAAGAGGATCATAAATCAAGGCAGAAGAATATCCCTAGGAAGGATCGTCTGCTGAAAAGTTCCGCTATGGTGATTTTTAGGGCGAAATCAAACACCTCCCATCCCGTTTCACTTCCGATGCTAAGTGTATGGGACAGTTTTTAATGCACATTGACTTTTTCCCGCTAGAGGCGCTGCGATACGTTGAAGGCCGAAAATGCACCGAACCAGTTGAGCAACTCTTTCCCATAGAGATCCCGCGTTATGTCCCAACTTGGTGTAGAAGGAGCTTTTCTCGTGCCTAATATCTAAAAAATATATATCGTTTTCTCGACTTTATAGTTTTTAAGGCATTTTATGTCAGATCTTGAAACTTTGAGCAAGCCCTTTTCGTAAAGTTATTATTTTTATAAGTAAAACACTTGCAATTTTTTACCCTTCTTGTGGAAGAAAGTGTGAAATTCAGGATTTTCAATTCATCTTAAACTCTCTGTCATTGTAGTACTAACTAAATTACCAGTTACGAATTACGGAATTACCCGTCAGAGAAACAGTATCTATTTGCAGCGGACGAAATTATTTATTGCCACCTATTCAGGAAAACTCTCATCGAGACAACTGAACTATGTAAAAGGTAAGCAGCAAGCATTAGGAAATCGAAAAGATTATCATTTATAATATGAAAGTTATTATTAGTAAAAACTGTAAAATTCTTTTTTTCAAAATAACTTCTAATTTTTAGCACCTATTCAATATTTTAATTTTCAAAATATTTTTGAAATAATGTGATTAAACATGTTGCGTCATGCAAGAATAGCAAAACACGTACTCTGATTGTATAAATAATAACTATTTGACTTTCTGATCGCCATGAAGTCGTGTCCCTTCTGATTTTCTGTCTTTCAGTATAGTTCAAAATTTTAAGACATTTCCCTCAGGATGTCTTTCAGCTACATCTAAATAATTTATTAGTGACACTTATAAAAATTTAGCCATGGTTAGTGGATCGCGATCCACCAGTTTCGTAACGCTGCCTTAAGAAATCAAGAATCCGACTAAGTTTTCTTTCTCTTACACATTTTTGTTTAACATAAATTATTCCATATTTTTAATCAGCTAAAGAATTGAATTGTAACATTCAGGCAGCTTCAAGTGAAACAGTTAGTTACAAAAATGCATTGCAGTTGCAGAAAGTAATCAATCACACACTTTTTAATAAAAATTTGTTATTCAGAATAAAAATGTACCGAAGTAGATAAAAATCCCTATCAGTTCAAATGGCTTGAAGCAAGAGGCTGTCAGGTTTTTTGAGCTACTGCATAACAAACCGGCACTGAGGTATCCCAAGATGCACCGCTTTAGCGGGTTTTTTTTAGCTACTGCGCTTAACATAGTAGCCGAAACTATGTAAACTGGCACTGAGGTATCCCAAGATGCACCGCTTTAGCCTGCTTGTTTTGTGCGTTACTGCGCTCATACATGGCCCGCTCTATTCTCTTTTCAACTCTATGGAGGGGACAGGCAGGGCTGCTTACAATCCTCAGCTTGTGTAGATGTGCATTGAGGCAGTCATGCAGATTGTTGCAATACGAAGGGTAACAACTTTGTATCTGGGATAGTCCTGGAGGTAGGATTTAATCTAAGCATAAGGAAATATCAAAAAGCAAAGAGACGTAATATTGACCACATACCTGACAACAAACCAGTGAACAAACCAGTGTTATATAGTCCAAGCTCTGTTGTACCGGGGCCTCCGAGAAGCTTCCTCTTTAGAGGCTCCGGTTTTTACTAACGCCACTATTCCATTATCTTTTTTTAGTTGGCCAAAAAGGCCTAGTGGTTAAGGCAGCTCATCACCCCCATACCCCGTCCTCCCTCGATCGGGCTTGCTAATGATAAGTCTATGGGGGAAAAGGGTTTTTATTCCAAAAAAAAAGCAATGAAATTATAGGAAATAGAAAAAAATTCGATTAAAAAAAAGTAATAACGTTTTTTAAAAGAAATTCCTCTAAAAGCACAATTTTATTGGAGCTTTGTGAATTAAAAAAAACGCATCAAAATATTCCTATAATTTCATTGCTTTTTTTTTTAATAAAAACCATTTTTCACCCTTAGACTTACCATTAGCAAGCCCAATCGAAGGAGGACCGAGTATGGGGGTGATGAGCAGTCTTAAGATTACTGACCATTATGTTAGCCTTTGTACTTAGTGCGGGTTCGAATCCCGCCTTCGCCCTGGACGTACTCTCTTTCTCTCTCTGTGCGCAAGTAAAAATTCTGTCTGTGTCAGTCTAACTTGACGAAGGTTTCTAAGCTTGTCCCTGATCGAGCACATAAGCCTAATATGTACCATTTTTGGTACCAACCATTTAAATACGTTTTAGTACCATGTACCAGTTTTAGTTAGTAGTTGTTTTGTATTAAGACAAGTAGCCTCATGTCACAAAAAGCAGTGAATTCAGACTATTTACTAGGAAACGACTCACGGCCATTATTAATTACTCGAATCAGGTTTTAAAGCGACTTCTGGCTGCAGATAGCTTGTTATCGATGTTCTCAATTTAAACAGATACTTAGCGATATCAATTAAAGAAGTAAAAATAATCTTAATTCAATTATTTTTTATCTATTTCGGTACATTTTTATTCTGAAAAACAAATTTTTATTAAAAAGTGTGTGATTGATTACTTTCTGCAACTGAGTCTAAAGCTGAGTCTATTGTCCAAATGTACTCCGAGGTATTTGGTATGCGGCTCATTTTTGATATCAGTATTAAAGATCTCAAGATCGGTGTCACAATTTGTCAATGTTTTGTGCTTTCTAAAGAGGACTGAGACACTCTTTTGTGCATTAATTTTGACTCTCCAATCCTCACGCCAAGTTTCAACTAAGTATAGCGCTGTTTGCAATTTGTCAAAGGCTATGTTACCGTGCTTAGATTTGGCTAGTATGGCCGTATCGTCCGCGAACTGGGCAGTAATACAGTCTGTCTGAGTAGGGAAATCGTTAATATACAGATTAAATAATGTGGGGTTCATTTTGCTTCCTTGCGGAACTCCGGCCCTAATGGTTACTACTTTGGACAATGTACTATTGATTCGAACCTGGAAACATCTGTTTGTGAGGAAAGAGTTAATAATATGTATTAGTGGTTTTGGTATGTTCTGCTTGACAAGTTTTATAATTAGGCCTTCATGCCAAAGACTATCAAAAGCTTTTTCAATATCTAAAAATGCGGCTCCCACTGTTTCTTTGTTGTTAAAGGCATTTCCAATTATTTCTACTATTCTATGAACTTGGTGTGTTGTTGAATGTCCCTTTTTAAAACCATATTGATTAAGATTGATAATCTTATTGGCATCTAAGAAAGTGTTTAATCTAGTCAGAATAATTTTTTCAAGAACTTTTGCTAGCTGGGTAAGAGACTAATTGGTCTGTAGCTGCTAGGGAGAAGTGGGCTTTTGCCTGGTTTTTTTAAAAAGTATTATAATGGCTTTTTTCCATGCAGTCGGAAAGTAGTAGTGTTGTAGGCATGCGTTAAAGATATTCGTGATAAGTACAATGAAATTTTGGGATAGATTTTTTAGGGCTTTATTAGAAATCATATCGTATCCAGATGCCTTCAAGTTGTAATGAATAATATACAGCTTGAAATGTTGTGAAATTATTATTTATTTTCAGTAATTTCGATGTAAGATTGTTGTAAAAACATTTTTTTTTTAAATTTCACGAAAACTATGGTTAGTAGATTTGTGGGATTTCTGAACAATTCTATAAAATAAGCCCTCTTAAATATAAATGTTTCACTTTATATAGTTTAGAAGACATTTTATTACAGATGTTTGAAAGTGTTAAAATGATCTCAAAGCCACCACACATTATTATTGGTTTGGATTCCAATTCCGACGCACTTTTCGCTAAAGACACCATGTCGGATGCCCCTAGCATTTTGTAATGAAATGTAGTGAATCCATAGACAAAGTTTTTACCCAATACTTAATATTGATCCGAATATTTTATTTTAATACTGGTAGTAACGTTCAAATTTCACAACTTTTTTGCAATAGATTTTCACTCCAATCTTATTTTTATTTAAAGTGAGTTATTGAATACTTTTAATCAGATGATAAATTGGTATGTTTTGTTCTAATGAATTATATATTTTTAAGTTTCTTACTTTATTTTGGCCAAAAATTGAAGTTGCATAAACAAAATTTTTACTACATAATATTAGTATTATTTTCCTTGTACTTAATTAATTGTTGTTGGTTTTTTTTTCCAGAAACCCCATTTGACATCTTTAAAATTAATTTAAGGTACTAATTTTTTTTTTTCAATTTCACGAAAACTATGGTTAGTAGACTTGTGGGATTTCTGAACAATTCTATAAAATAAGCCCTCTTAAATATAAATTTTCACTTTATACAGTGCTGGAAATAATAATAGGGCCAAGCGAAAAACTTCTATATTTGCACAATTATGTATTCAATATGTTTGCAAATCGAAATATATTGAAAAGAATGACAGTTTCTAAATATATCTATTGAAAAAAATGTACAAATATCAATTATTTTCAATTTAAACTTTATTTATAGCTTAACTTAAACTTATACTTATAGCATTCAGACAGCTACAAGTGAAGCAGTTAGTAACAAAAATGCTCGGATTTGCAAAAGGTAATAAATCAAACACATTTTCAATAAAAACTTGTTATTTTGGATAATAATGCAGTAAAATATACCCAAATAGATAAAGGTATGTATGATTTGGTACTGCTTTTTTTTCTGGTTAATCGGTGTCACTAAGTATCTGTATAAATTGAGAACATTGATAGCAAGCCATCTGCCGCCAGAGGTCGCTTTAAAACTTGATTCGGATATTTAGTAATGGACGCGAGTCGATTTCTCGTACATAGCCAATATTAGATGCTTGTAGTAATATGAGACGTTCTAGCTCAAAAACAATATCGACCTCGGCTGTTAGTCAATAGAAAGAGAGAATGGTTGGTTGGTACAATTATTTCCGGCTTGTGTGCTTTAGCAGAGACCCGCTTCGAAAGCTTCGTCAAGTTAGACAGACACAGATAGAATTTTTTCTGACACAGGGAGAGAAAGAACACCCAAGGCGAAGGCAGGAATCGAATCCGCATCCATTACAGCGCGTAGACTAGGTCAGCATAATGGTCTACGATCTTAACCACTAGGCCATCCGGGCCCCTAGAATGAGATAGGAGTATGGAATAGCGGCGGCGTAAGGAAATAGAATTTGGCTCTATAACTTTAGTTTGTTGTCCGGTTATATGTTCAAGTTTACGTGTCTTGGTTTCTTGTGATTTCCTTATACTTATATCCAAAATTCAAATCAATTGCTGAAATTACATTTTATTGTACAGGGTGGTTATAAAATAACGCTCGCTATTCGGAGTGGTCCTGTAGCTTGAATGAATAATCCAAATGCATCAAAAATTGAGACACTTACTAATCAAGAAGGGGGGGGGGGGGAAAGAATGGAGTCATAAAAAAGACAGAATCCTAAAAAAGAATCATAAAAAAGAATAATCATAAACAAACTCGTCTCTTGACCAGAATCTAAATTACGAGGTGTCGTCAATTACGGCCAACATAGCTAATTACGCCGCGTAATTTAGAACCCCGGTCAGGAGACGAGTTTCTTTTTTACGAAAAAGAATTGAATCATAAAAAAGAAACTCGTCTCTTGACCAAGGTTCTAATTACGAGGCGTAGCCAATTATGGCTAATTACGGCCATTACATCCAATTACGCGAGTGATTTAGAACCCTTTTCAAGAGACGAGTTTGTTTTTTATGATTCCATTCTTCTTGATTAGTAAAGTGTCTCAAAGTTTTTTGCATTTGGATTATTCATTAAAGCTACAGACCACTGCGAATAGCGAGCGTTATTTTATAACCACCCTGTAAGCTGTTATTTAATTTTAAAAAAATGAAAACCTATCAAACATAGTAATAAAAGTAGCTAGTCCTCTTAGCGATGATAAATTTGTGCTGATATAAGTTAATTTAATATAAGTTTGGGTACATTATTTTATGTTTCTTATTTTATTTTGGCATAAAATTGTTTTGAGTTGCATAAACAAAATTTTAACTACATAATATGATTTTTAGCCTTTTTTTTTTAATTCGAAAGAATTTTTTAAAAAAATTAAAAAGTAGGTATTGACATCCATTATTCTAATGTACATAAATTTAATGTAGAAACGGTTGTTGTTGTTACTTACTGTTACGAACCTAGTTTTTTCCAGATAAGAATTTTAGAAACTATTTAAATAACAGGAAAGTAGGCTATTTTAGATCTTTTAGAACTTCTTGTTAATTTTTCTTATACTGAGAAATGTAAACAAGAATATTGAGAAGTAAGTCAAGAGCTGAAATATATCATCAGCGGATATCTCGAAAACTATACAAGATATTAAAACAATTGACGCGTGAAACTTGTATCAACTTTAATGAGCTTTAATTTTGTGTATCATAATTATATTGGTAAGACGCGTAGTTTTCGACATATAAGCAAAAAAAAAAAAAAACGAAAAATGGGACATCCCTCTTTCCAATTTGGCTCAGGGGCTTGGGGAGAGGACTTTTGATATGTTCACCTCCTAACTAAACCAAACATAGCTGGAGAGTACAGGGGAAGAACCGTTTGATTTCTTTAGAGTCTTTCCGTAATTGCGTCTGCTTGGCGGACATTGGCAACCGGAAACCGGCTTTTCTTTCAGTTCTTCAGTCGCGGTACATACGTGTGACTCGCATCCACTGATCTCTGGCGTAAATCAGGGTTGCCGCGAAAGATAAACAGAGCGAGTAACCGGTTTCTTTGCACCAGTTTAAGCAATTTCTCGCTATCATCCCCAAAGAGGCTATTAAGGAAAGCCCGTCATGAAATAAAGCGGTTCTTCCCCTGTACTCTTCAGTTATGAAGTCAAAAATTATGTTCCAAAACTTTCCATCTATACCATTTTTTCAGCCTTCGTTGCCTGGACTACTCTTCAAACGCTTTTAAATATTTATACCTATACTTGCATTCGTGGGTGACCTTCATAGACTAACTCGGAGATAGTTTTCTTTGAAGAAACTTTTATTTAAGTCCTTGGCATTGAATCAGTTAATTATTTTTGTTCTAAATATTTTCTTGTCTGACGAGAGGAATTCAGCCTTCCAAATTTTTTTTTTCCGAGACGCTTTATTGGCTCCAAGCAAGAAGAATTTTATTTATTTTTTCATTCTGAATCTGCAGTTTGTCGAGAAAAAGGTTTAAAATAGACGGTGATACATTTAGCCGTGTTACGTTAGTAACACTTGGTAAACAGTTTTTTACTATCCTAAAAAGAGCTGATAAACAGTTTTTTTAAAAATAATGTTAGTATAAATTGTATGCAGCCATATGCCAGTCTGTTTATTTGAAATTCATTATCCATTAATTAAATAGTATTTTTTTTTATCAATGTTGTCGAAAATTATTTTCCATTACTTTTAAAAGACGTCCTGATAGTTGCTCCATAATTATTCTTTCATAGAACAATAAATTGACATCAAAAAAATATATATATTTAAAATATATGTCTATTAAATAAATCATTTCGAAAGCCTTTTTACTCCTGCATTTAGCAGTCTTAATTTTTTTTATATAACTTATAAAGTTATACGGGAATCCAAAACAATGTGCTAATGATTTAAATATTTCTTATACTGTCAAGCTCGCCTACAACGATATTGTTTACAATGACAACTTGTTTATAGCATACATCATAAATAATCGGCTCTTGAATTGACCAGAGACCTTAATGTTATGTTATACTGTTAATGTGTAATGTAATATAATGTTAATGTAACCTTAATGTTAATGTTATAATATATTGCTAACATAGATATTTTTTTGTTTTGTTTTCTCTTCGGTTATAAGGGCTAAAAATATACGTTTATATTACACCTAAATGCTTTCCTCGGAGATCGGAGATCGAATTAACTATTGTAGTATCGACGCGGAGCGTCCTTACTAAGCATCGAAAATATCCCTAGAAGGGGCGAAACGGTTCAAGGGGGATAAAAGTGGTCAAATCTCTCATGCTTTCTTTAAGGTAGCATTCTCCTTAAAGAAAAAAAAAATTATACTAATAAAATTGTATTTTGTTTGCCAAATGATGCGATAAGTCGCCAAAGTTGAAATTGATTTCCCGTTAAGATCATTATTGACCGTAGAAGGAGAAATTAAACTAATATCACACATAGGGTTAAAAATTATACATATATTCAATAGGTTTTCTTTAATTAATAATATGAGTATATAATACGTATTTTTCATGATTTATTGCACTATAACTTAATATTCAACCTTGTTTGTAACACTACTCGCTTTGAAAGTCATAAAAATTACGTTCACTTAAATTGCACGCTATAAGCGGTCGTATTGTGCGATTTTATATTATTATGTTTAGTTGGCTATATTACTCTGCATAATTTTTTATTTTACATTATATTTGGATATATGCATTTCTATAAAACCAGAATCATATCATTCGGTTATTTTTCAATCAATTGCGTCCAGTCTCCAAACCTTGGAAATTGTGAAGTGCGGTCGAGCAATGACACCATAGAATGTGACATTTTTCACTGATAGCAAATTGCAGCGCTAGGTATACAGTTTCACAGTTTAGCAATCTACACTTATTTTAATTGCATTTGAAACAATGACACGTGTTTCATTCGGTATTGTATATTTTTTGTACAAATGGTACCGAAAAAATACTTATATTTAAGGATACTCGTAATTGTATGTATCAAAAGATGCCTTTTTATATAAAAAAAATTAAATTCTTTAAATATAACAATAAAAGTACAATTTATAACTTGGTACAATTTGTTTTTTTGTAACATAATTTTTAAATTATTTAGAGCCAGCCATTCGAAATCAATACTAAGAATTGTTCATTTTTGCTGTCGTTAGCTATGTTCTCCCCTTAATTGAATATGATGATAAACTATTAAATATTATATACCATAAAGACCGGCGGTCAGATGGCGCTGATTTTAAATTATGAGACAAAATTTGGAGTTTTATCGAAAAAAATGCGTTAAACAGCATCAATGCCAGCAATTCCTAAAAAACAAAGTCATTTTTATACAAATAACGAATGATACAAGTCTATTGCTTCGGTATCAACATTTTTGAAGAGCTTGAACATTCTCTTTTATACCCGCACGATCGTAACGTGATAGCTCGGTCGGAAAGGATTACATAAATTATTACATCCCCCCCCCCCCCTCCACACACACACTGGTTTCCAAAAATATTTATTTGTATAATACAATCTGTAACACCAATGAGTTATTAATGTTAATTTTTATTGAAATCATATTTTTTTTAAATTCACAATAATTAGTTTTCTGTACTGTACTATTTAATATCCATCAATCAAATGTGATTGAAATACGTTAATTTTTTTAAAGATACATTTGTGCAAAAAATACACCCTACAATATTATTCATAGTATACTTAAAAAGCTGTCACAATTTTAAACTAGTTATAGGTTATGAGAAAAATATATATATCTATGAAACAGAAACAAAATATTGAATTATTTAAACTGTTAAATTTCTAAAATATTTAAAAACTTATGGGTAATGTAAAATAAAAGAAAAAATGGAAAAGGAAATGTTTCACTGACTTATAGCAGTCGAAAAACACCGATTAAACTGCCCCCCCCCCCTTTTTAGAGAGGGAATCGGTAACGGAACGTACATCATTTGGGGAATGGGCCTGTGTTATTAGGGGATAGCACCTCCCTAATAACACAGTGCACAGCTTGGTAATTATTACCCCTGCAGCGTTAAAGAAAGTTTTGTGAATATTTCATCAGCTAACAAAATACTGCCCTCTTTAGCCGGTCGTGCAGTACCATACGCTTGCGTTAATCAATCTGTGTTTACTTAGATTCGTCTAAACATACATACGACGTTTGTTGTTGAGTTCTGTAACAGATGTAATTTGATGAAAACATTTAAGGAAAACAGAGGCAGAACGAAAGAAACTTTACATTTTGTGCAACCTGAAAAAATATTAATGTTTACACAAAGCGTCTCTTTGCTAACAAACTCAAACGTGTATCAGGTGTTTTTAAGACGTTAAAAAGTTGTTATTATTAACGACGAAATATACTATGTTTTTCAGTACTTGGAAAGTACGTCAAAACGACATGGGCAAAGTATATTAATGCATAAAATCAATAATGTTTTTTTCTGAGTGTTATAAATGTATCGAAAGAACATAATATGTTTGTGCCCTTGATAGGTACCATACCATATCTAGTTCCCGCCACCCTTATTTGAAACACTTTAGGGATGGATCGCCGTTGTAAAACACCGGTTTTTCTGAAAAACCGCCATCCCTGCCGTTTCTTATTTGGTTGGCGGCGAGTATAATACAAATTTGTCCGTCTAAATAAACGTCCGGTAATTTAGGATTTATAACTTGAACAAAATCCATTAAAAATGAATATTTCAAAAAGTAGTCAATATTTTTCTGTACTTGGAAAGTACGTCAAAACGACGTCGACAAAATATATTTAATGCCTAAAATCAAGAATCTTATTTTCTGAGTGTCATAAATGTATCGAAAGTATATAATATGCTTGTTAGGCAACATATCTAATATAAATTCGTTCGTCTAAATTAACTTCCGGTAAATCAGGACTTATAACCTTGAACAAAATCCATTAAAAATTAATCCTTTATTTAAAAAAAAAAACCTAAAATCGTTACAACAACATAGATAATTCTAGCTGGCTCTGTGACTACAAATGCCAATTATTAAAATAATTCTATACAATATTTTATTTTATTAAAAAGAAATAAAGTGCTGCTCAATATATATAAAAAGTAAAATGAAAAACAAAAATAATAATGAGCTAGTTTTAATTAAAGGAATATCTTTTTCATTCAATGCCCCAGAATTCAGTCAATGACTGCAAGGAATATAAGTTTTTGAGATTTTGTAAATTCTAATTCCATGTAACTGTACTGTAGTATAAGTCACAATTTTGAAGGAGCTTTTACAAGATTTATAAATTTGAAAAATAAGCTAAATTAAATAAAGCAGTATTAAACTATTTCGTTTTAATTGGTGTAGATCAGCGATTCCACTAACTTTTTTTCACTTAATTATAATGTAACTTATAGTTTACTAATACACACGTAATTTACACTACATAAAGAATATTTTTTTTATGGAAAACTACCCTCTTGTTCCACCAAAGTTGTTTTACAACGAAAGATAAGGGGGAATGGGCACGCTGGACCGGGGGTCTCCAAACTCAAGTGTCTCAATGTTAATCCTAAGGGAAAAGAACTATTTTCTCTGTCACATTTCTCCGGCTGTATTGAATATTTTTGCAAGTTGTTTTTAAAGATAACTTACAGGTCTCTATAATCCTACTTTTTAAAATTACTTCGAATACTTTTTGTAAAATTATGTATTCAAAATTTAAATAAAAAAAATTTCGAACTAATTTCAGAAAGTGGGATTGTCGGGACCTGTAAGTAGGCTACATTTATCATATTTAAAATCCGTTTATAAAAATATTCAATACAGCCTGAGAAATGTGGCAGAGAAACTAATTTTTTCCCATTGGATAAACACTGTTGCACTTTGCTTTGGAGATCCGCGATCTAGCGCTCCCATTCCCCCTTAATGACACGCTTCAGCTCATACGGAAAAATATTGAAAACACACACACAAAAAAATCTGTTTAATAAAACTACACAGTGTAACGAATGTTCTTGTAAGGTCACATCTGAAAAAGTACAGTCCAAACATTGAGAAAATTCCTTTGTAATTACGGACTTCGTAAATGTGATTTTAGTAGAATGGGAAGAGTGCGTGAAAATAACAGTTTGGTGTTTTTCACCAAGTACTGAAACAAAAAGGCATTTTGGTATTTGATAGTTAAACTATTAATTTAAATGGGGTAACTTAGGGCATGGAGAGTAACTTTGGCCCAAGCAATACTAGAACTTACTTACTTTTTTAATATTTTTTTTTTACTTGTAGGTTAAGACAGATTTACCACTAATTGAGAAAGGCGATTAGATTTTTAAAAAAAAATAGTATTTAATGAGAAGATCTTAGCTTGAAAAGTTAGGGACAAAGTTACCCTCTAGAACCAAAGTTCTTTTCTAATCCGAGCTTTAGGGATGTGTGAAAGATGATTTCGAACAGTGCCTCGTGCTATGAAATGGATCTAGTACAAACTCAAAAATGTTTTTTTATAAATTTCTGAATAACTATTTTTTTTTATTTAAAATCAGTACAGTAACTTAAAAATTCCAATGAATATCGGGAATTTTTAAAAACCAAATCAACGGACTGATTAAAATAAAAGGATTTGTTATTAACTGTTTTGAAAAAGGAAACAAAAAACATATTATTTTGTTTGCCGTGATGCCGTGTATCAAGTATTTGGGCATGATTAATTTTCTTAGTTCGGTTTTAGTTCCAGTTTTAATAACCAGATTTTAAAAACTTTTTTTTGTGTTAATCGATAAAAAATAATACATAATTCGGATTCCAAAGAGTTAAAATTAATTAATCGATTAATAACCTTTAAAACTTAAGCATGTTGATTCCATTGCTAATTTCGCCACATCTATATTTAAGTGTCAAAAAAACAGCCTTTAATGTAACAAAAGCCACAATTGAAACGTAAATAACGTGAGAAATTAACTAACGTTCTTGATAAAATAACCTCAACTTTCCATCCTCAAGAAGAGCTCCGTTTTCTTCTGAAGAGAAACTCGCGGAAGAACGAAAAAGAAGCAGCGAAAAGGAAGGAAGCACGTAAACGAACGTAGCGCTTGCATCATCCAACAATCTCGACGCTCATTGGTCGGAGAGGAGTTCTATATTTGGCACGATATCGCTCTATTTTTAGAGTGGTGGTGAGTGATGGATTTATTGCTTCGATATTGAGGCTGTAGAGCAAAAGTGGTGTTTAATTTATGAGATATGATTTTTTCTGTATCAGGAGTTGACAGTATGAACCATTTGAGTAATTAGAGTAGATAATTGTGAACATATATTGTTCGTTGAGAAAATTATTTAATTTATCATTTGTATTTGTACTTGAAATTTACAATTAAATGGATTGTCTGATTGTGTGTGAAAAAATGTTTGACAAATAATGTAAAGATAATTTAATTTAACAGTGAAAAGTTCAATTTGTTCATTTTTTTACAATTATAGTTATTTATGCAACAAGCGTGAAAATTTTTTTACAATTATAGTTATTTATGCAACAAGCGTGAAAAGTAAAACTTTTTTCAAACTAGTTTATTTTATAATCATGACAATGTTTTTAAAAGTTTACGTTTCACACGTGTTTCATACACTATTTTTTATAATTACGTTAAATAAATCAAATCCCATTTGTTCAAAAATAATTCACGTGCTAATTTTTTTTTACGTTAAGAAGATCCGGCATTGATAAATCTCTGGAATTACAAAAAGCAAACTTTTTTTTTTATAATTGCGTGAAAAAATATGACTGATTCAAAAATAATTCACGAGCATAATATTTTTGAATAAAGAATATCGATAAATCTCTGGATTTTATGAACATTATTAAATTGAAATTAAATTAAAATGCTGTCATCTGATGAAAAGAGTGAAAAAAAAAACTTTTTTCCCCTACTTTTGGGTGAGAAAAGTAATTTTTTTAATCACTGCTTCCAAAAAGTCTAACTTTTTCGCATGTGTTTGATATTAAAATTAAAGTGTAAAAATCGCATTTTTTTCACGCAATTAAAAAAAATTATTTTTTCTATTAAAAATGGGCAAACCGTAAAAATAATCTAGAAAAAATTTTCCCATATAATTAAATGCTTACTCATAGAGTTGATGGTGAACAAACAGATTCATTTGAAATTCTCTCAAATGCTCGAGGTCAATATAGAGAATGAATAGCCCTTTAACAATACAGTAGACACACTCTTAACCGGCTTAAAGCACGGACAACTTTAATTACAAGGCCGGAGAAGCTCTCCCCAACATGAGCGTAGACGGAAATTGTTACGTCACTGTTCCGAGTGCCGAAGATCGAGAATCTAGTTTGCACGCATTCGGAAAGGAAATCTAAAAATGTGTTTAGCCGTGAACTAGTGGTTCCGAACAGGTTTCGAGACAAATTCTCTTGATCTTCGGAACAACGTCATTTGGAACTATGACGTCAGGGGAGCGTCAGAGCGTATTTGGGAAAGCTTTGTTGGCCTTAGTGGTTGAGTCGGCCGTGCTTAAGAGTCATGACGCCGAATTTCACCCCTTGAAAATCGTAATGTTATTCCTATGGAGAATCTTCTCCGACTAATTGACGCCACAATTTTAATAAAGGCCACTAGTTTCTGGCACCATTTTAAAGAACAAAAGTAGTTAAATACTTTTTACGAAATTTTTTTGTGAAAATCACTTATTGAGTATTTTTAATAATTTTTTAAAGTTTGGAAATCGTTGAAGAATACTGATGTCCTAGTGTGAGACGATGCAACTCAGTCAAAAATAAAGATACTGCGATAATTACAACTTTTATAAACAATCGAAATTTTTATTTTTCAATTCATAACGAAATAAAATTTTTAATTTCAACATTTGTATTTTTAAAAAAATTGAGAAAAATAGATACTAATTCGTGAAAGCGAGTTATGGCAACCCCACATTTGGCGATCAACGGCCAATGTGTTTGCCAAGTCAATTAGTGTCAGATCTGCTAACATCTGGAAGGGGTTTGGATTTGGAAAGAGGATCTGTGAAAGGGGAAGAAAGAACCTGAGGGCATTCCGAAGAAGTGTCTTTGTTGCTCTCTGCCTCTCCCCGATTGACCAGTGACACGCTTTGCCGCGCTGCAATGCTTGTGTTATGTTTTGAACAAAATAGAGGCATGTCCAGCATTTGACGATTGGAGAAGTCACTTACTTTGTTTAGGGCACTGGACACGATTTCTGGTGTTAGGATAGAATTGAGTCCTGTCTGTAGAGTCTTTAATTTACAAATTTATTTTGAAAGTTTTATAGGTGTTCGTTCCTCTCCTCCCTCCCAAGTGAGGGGAGAGGATACTATATTATGAATTGTAATCAATATAGTTCGTGTAAAGCCATTTTCGAACAGTAAAGTTATAAATGAACAAGGTACATTATAAAAGTGCCCCTGTTTTTACTTATTTTTTTGTGAAAATACGGTGCATTACTATTTTCGCCACGATGCGCAATAGGGCAAAACTCAAAAGTCGCATAAGATGGCCAAAAGTAAATATTGTATTTTAAGCAAGTCTTAAACAATTTCATTGTACTTTATGATGATAAATGAAGTTTTGTCAAGAAATACATTCTGTCACCGTCGTATCACGCCTCAATGAATATTACATGCTTGATGCTTGCCAACGGTTTACGGCAACACGGTTTGACCGTACAATGTACGGATTTTCAGTTGCAAGATTGTACGAACAAGTGAAAATATTGACCAATTTTTTAAAGAAACATCTATATATAGATTTTTTTTTCTCATACTAAAACAACCAAAAATATACGATTTAGCCCCTGACCGACCTTCACTTTTCAAACTTTAAAGTAACAAAATATTGTAAGATTTGATTGACCGAAAATTGTCCGGAACTAGATTTGAGTTTTATATCTAAAAATAGTCATTACTAAATGCCGCATGTACTCATGTAGGGTAGACTGACCAGTGAATGAACAGGCCCCAGTGAATGAACAGTTGGTAAATACATTTAAAAAATAAGGATTGAAAATAATTCCACTGGATGAATTGGCAACACAGACTTCCTCCCATCTAGTAGGAAGCTATTTGACATATGATTGGTTGTCCTGGTCACATGACCTTTTTTTAAAAAAATGCTGACAATGTTGTTATCTGTGCATCAACTTGTTTCTCTGTTAAAGTAATAAGGCAAGTTTTCTGCCATCACCTCTTTTGATTGTAATTAATGCTTCTTATTAGTTTTTTTCACTAATTCTATTAAGGTTACATTGAATATGCATATTTAAGCAATGATTCTGATTGTTTCAAGCATTGTAACATGAGTAGATTGTAAGTACAAGGGTGTTCAATAACTGGCTAGGCAAATTGTGATAAAGCCAATGAATGTACACATGTTCATTAACTGGGATTTGTCTGTGTTGCAGAAAATCAAAGCAAAATAGCATTTTTCTAACTTCTTTAGTCATTTTATACAATAAAACTCACGTGAATAAATAAAAAACACCTCCTAACCAGTGACTGAACACACATGTTCATTCACGGGTAGCAACACTTTAGGCTAGTTTTCCCAGTGAATGAACAATTTGTGATTATGATTTTGTAATGTCTAGCATAGCTTATATTTTTAAGGAAGTTATTTTATTGTAATTTATGTATGAATATAACGAATATGTTGCAAACTGTTTTTATCCATGGCTGATTGAAAATGGTATCAAATTTCCCATTTTATTCTTTCTGGATGGTCACAAGTATCACACTAGCCTGGAATTGAGCAAATTTTACTCAGAGAAACGAATCATCCTCTTCAGTTTTCTAACAAATGCGACTAACATACTTCAGCCTTGTGATGTAGGAGTTTTCCGTCCATTAAAAGTATGATTGAGAGCTTCTGTCGACGTTGGATACAGAAATATGGTGGTTCAAAAACGATAAGTAAATTTAATTTTACCCCAATTTTCAAAGAAGCTTTCGATGCATCAGTTGATGCCATCAAAATTCAGGAAGCTTTCACGAAAAGTGAAATTTCCCCATTTAATGTAGAAAATGTATAGACTTCAACAAATGTATGCAGCACAGACACCAAGAGTTGAAGAGTAAGAAAGATCATGAAGAAAGAGCATGCTCTGAAAAAGAAGCGAGCTATTTCTTCAAACACTTGAGTCTGAACTTCCTCCAGACATGTTGAAGTCTTTTAATGAAACTTTCAATGCTGAGTCCAACATGTCAAACATCCGAGAACCTGCACTTTTTTCAATATGGACAAAATATGTACCGAAAAAAGAAAATCATACGGTTGCGCTAAATCCTATTGAAGTCGAAGCAAGGAACAATAATAAATTATCATTTTTTATTATTTGAATTTAATTTGTTTTTTCGCACAAGTAACATAAACTTTTTAAAATAATAAATTAATCAATAACTAACTAAATCGGTGTATTTTTTAAAGAATTTCTTTTTGCATTTTACATTAGAAAAATTGTAAGAATAGAGCAGAGGGAATAAGAAGATAGTCACTCGCGCGAAAATTTATTTGTAAGGTGGGGAAAATACAAAGTTTACTAAATTTGTGTAAAAGAAAAATACAAAAAAGCACCAGCTTCAGCACCTACTACACCAAAAAAAGCATAGTTAAAGAGACCAATTGAAGAAATGGCCTAGTTCTGACGCACGGAAATCTCTTTTAACATCATAACTTTATCAAAACAAAAACAAAAATATTTTAAGTTTCTCTATAATTTGATATGAATAGTCCCTGTTCATTGACTGGACATTTTTGTGTTTATTCACTGGCAAGAACTGTTCATTCACTTGGCTTTTGTACCACTTTTTATTTGGACCCCCAAAAGACCCGAAGCAATGTAATATTATTTCACCTCCTTTTTTTTGTAGAATTTATACATAATGACAGATGTGTTCACATTGTCATACACTCAGAATTTACATGTACTGAAAATGTATGAATTTTCTTAAAGCAAATTGTCCTTAAACGTTCATTCACTGGTTAGTCTACCCTAGTATGGTCAAGTAAATTTAGAAAATATAGTTAATTAAAGAGGGCCGAATTTTGCACAACACAAATTTGTCACCAACCTCGGTCTATATCAATAAAAACTAAACTTAAATTTCAACAAAAAGAAACTTTCAAATTTTTAAGTTTAATAATAAATATCAAATTTTCATTACAATTTGAAGATTAATTTAAGATTCGATTACACTAAGACTTCTTCAAATACCGGCTAACCCATCAACTGCCAGTGCAATCCAACAATAATTCCTGATTCACTTATTTTACTGCCTATACTCTTAAAACAAACACTCCTAATTTAACTCAAGTCTGAGTGGATTTCACTCCTCCAGACTGGAAAATGCACTTCTCCTTTTGGAGTGGATCCTTTGTGTGTTAAACCTCCGACAGGATCACTCCAAACGAGTGATTTTAACTCAGTCTGAGTAAATATGCATGCCTTTACGGTGTCGAAAATGCACTTCTCCAACTGGAGTGGATTTCACTCTTTTGTTTTAAGAGTGTAGCAATTGAAAAGTATCTAAAAATAATTTAAATTTCTTTGCTAGTACTTTCCAAAACATCTATTATTAATCTGAATGTATATTTAAACTATTTTAATATAATTTGCAATTAAAAACGGTGCCTATTAACTGTAACTCCTGTAAATCTACTCCTGTAATTCTACAAAATATATACATGTAATGCTAACAAAAATATATTATATGTTTTAAAGCACAATTTTTAGTAATTATTCACTAGAAATTTTCTAGGATTTTCTACAGATTTTTTTTCACAGTGTACATTACAAAAGTGCCATTGTTTATACTTTTTTTTGTGAAAATACGGTGACCCCTATTTTCGCAACGGTGCAACAAACCCCTATTTTCGCAACGGTGCAACGGTCCCCAAAAGTCGCATAAGAGGGCCAAAAGTAAATATCGGATTATAAGCGCATCTTAAACAATTTTATTATAATACTTTATATGATAATAAAAAAAATTGTCAAGAAATACTGTCGCCGTCGTATCACGCCTCAATAAATATCTGATGCCCAAAACTCTCCGAAAGAAATCCTTTCAAGAATCATATAACTGAAATAAAATAAAATCGTCATATTTTTATTGAAAATCATAGCATAAAATATATCCTTAGAATAGTTATCTATTGTTTCTAGGTGTTATCTATTTGAAGCAAATTAAAATCGTGATAGTTTTAACTATTTTACATCGCCACATTTTTCGACGTTATATTTCTTCAACTGAAAGTTCAGATGAGTGAAATTTTTTTTTAATTCTTTTATCTCTATATAATCTACATTGCTTGTTAGCTGAAGAATTAGAAAACCAAGTTCATTACTCCTTTCGAAATGAGAAGTGAGTGTCATAATTTAATTTCCAAACTACTTTGTATTAGATTTGCATGTCAAGCAATAATATCTCCTTTTGGAATATACCCCAATATTAAATTTTTAAAGCTTTCTGTAACACATTTTCTTGAAGAAAGTATACATTCTATGCATCATATTGTGATTGCAGGTTGCAGGAATCGTCTGTCACCCATATAGACTTTCCAGATGTATTTGTACAACAAAACAACTGTATTGTGGTTGAAAGAACTGTAAAGTATTTTAAAGAACTATAACCTTATACCTTATACATAACCTCAACAGACGAAATTTTTTTTTTTCAAAGTAAAAAAAAAACATTGTTGGGAGGATTCAGCACTCACCAAAAGCAAAATTTGGATTTCTGACCCAACTTCAATAATTTCATTACATTGTCTTTCATTTTCGTTAATTTAAATTATAAATTAAGCCAAAAACGTGTTTTTTTTTTCCGAAAACATATTTTTAAACCGCTGAATAAATCGCAAATGAACACATACCGCAAAACTTTAAAATAAACCAATACTTCAACTTCATTGAGTAATCAAAAAGTTTTAATTTTTGCAAATTTGTTTTAAAACATTTAAAAATAAATTTTTAGAAAAGATTTTTTTTGTGTCATAAAGAAATTATTCTTTTGGGCAATCATTACAAAAGATTA
Organism: Hylyphantes graminicola; assembly: GCA_023701765.1. Lineage (NCBI taxonomy): Eukaryota > Metazoa > Arthropoda > Arachnida > Araneae > Linyphiidae > Hylyphantes > Hylyphantes graminicola. The sequence continues at coordinate 14,450,006 of CM043112.1, forward strand.
ACTTTTAATCACGTAATATGGTTTCAAAAACTAATATCCCTTTTTAGAGTTTCTTTACTTCTACAAAACACTGTGCCAAAAGCTATTATAGTAAGCTTGAGTTTCAGAAGGAAATCAGCTAAAATGGCATGTAACTAAAACATCCAGAATCCGAGAAAACCTCCCTTCAAAGTTGTCCTTATCTCTAGGGGGGAGGGGGCTGTAAGCCCCTTAGTCAAAGACGGGTCATCACTTGAAACTGCCCAAGGGAAAAGCAATTATTCGTAGAGGGGGCCTCAAATTTCATTGGCGATAAAAAAGCTCGCCGATGAATTGCAATCGCGCCTAATAGGCGATAAAAAGTTTTTTATAGTTTAAAAACACAGCGACACCTGGTTTTGGAAAAAGTTAGAAAAAGAGTTCGTGCAAATGACTTCATGATTCTTAAAGGCAGGTAGGACTTCAGATCTCTCTGGTTTTAAATCAGAACAAATTCTACTCAAAATAATAATTAAAAAAAACGTAGTTTATATGTCTTTGCCACATCGTGTATTTTTTGCATTTAACAAATAATTACAGCATATTTTTCCCTTGCTCCAAGTGCAATTCTAAATTGAAAATAATAATAACAATAATATTAATATTAATAACAATAACAACAACAATAATTATAACAATAACAGTAACAACAGCAATAACATCAATAAGGGGCTGTAGGGAGCCTAGTGGTCAAGATATCGGACTCGAGATCGGAAGGTTGAGAGTTCGAGACCCGGTGCCACTGAAAACCTACCGAGTATATGCGGAGTACGTGCTCGTAAAATCTGTTGGGTCCGAAAATCGTGTGTCGGTTATTGCCCAGTTCACCATGGGTACAGGGTACAGGTTCCTGGAGAAAATTTCCCTCCCCTTCAGGGACATATCTAAATTGTGGAGGTGGCGACAGATGGCAGCATCTGTCATATGTGTTTGTGTGTGTGTCCTGTGTTGTCCTACTTGACGATAGTTTATAAGCGGGTCCTTGCGACCAAGCACACAAGCCTGAAAATATATGTCAGCCAAAACTACAACTACAACATCAATAAAAATAATAAGGACATTTTTACATTTTTCGAGGGCATTAATTTTTAAAATATCAAGTCTTATGCAATATTTTGCCGGGTGACGTAAGGAAGTGTCTCGATTCGTAAACAAATCGTTAGCGCTTTCTTTGAAACAGTCTGTCAGTAAATACTTCACCGTCAATTGGAAGCCGTTTTTGATTGCATCGCATTTCCGTTTATTTTTCCTGATTTAAAAACTAATGTAAATTAAATACATTTAAAAAAATATATTCAGATGATTCCTGATAGCTGATAATTCTACAAAGGAATTCTTATCAAATGAAGATTAAAAATAGGCTGTAACAGGGTCGTTAAAAATCCGGGGTTTTTTTTTCATGAAAACCCTAACCCACTTGGATTATGGGTTTTTTTTTCTGGTTTTAGGGTCTTTTTTCAGTATTTTAGTTGTATTTTTCATAATTTTGTGGTTAATTTTGGGAAATGGTAATTATGTTGTTGTTACATATGGCATTTATTGGAAATTCAATCCATAAATAAAAAAGGAAATGGTAATTCTTTATCTATTTATTACAACTTTTTGAAACTAGCAGTACATTTTGAGAGAGATAATCAGAAATGATGTAATTTAAATTAAAATAATTAAAACTAATAATTTCATATAATTGTTAGATAAATGTACATTTAAATAATTTATAAATGCATTGTCTGGAACCAAGTATTGTTTGTTTCTGTATGTGTAAAATTATATGATCCGGAATATTGTAACGATAGAAATTTAAATTAGAATTTGAAAAAAATGTATTAGTTATATTTAATTGTAATTTGTATTAATTTATAAATGCATCTTAAATATTGAAGGTACAAAAATGTAAAAGTATATACTGAGAATAATACTGAAATATTAGTTAAAAATGATATATGTATGTAATACATATATTTTGGTTGCATAATTTTTTTTTTTACATTTTCAGTTAAGGCAAACTTTAAGTTCAATTGCCCGCTTGGGTTTTTTAAGGTTTTTTTCAAGTTTTTTTTTTTTTTTTTTTTAACTAACCCTGGTTTTTTCGGGTCGGGTAAAATCATTTTTACAACCCTGGTTGTAATACATTTTTACAATATTTCTCTACAACTATTTTTTCCCATATCAAATGTATGTTTTTCATTTCTCGAATGTTGACCTGATACCCCGGATAGTGTACATATCAATATTTGTTCCCGTTTAAAATGGACACTCTTACTTTACTTTCAGTTTTACATTTGCACCGCTTTTTTTTCTAAATAAGTCACATAATAAAAGGTTAAATCATCTGTGATAATCGTAAATCTGCCAATGCTTATATAGATAAAATCGCTGAGGAAAAATAAACTCTGATATTGATTCTTGGAAGAAAAAACAAACCTTTGTTTTGTCTTACGTTTTGTAACTTATTTTCGTAAGTCATGTGTATATACGTTCCGATCAAACCGCTTTATACTAGTTATTCATAAGTCAAATGTTTTCCAAAATTGCATCATATTTAATTTAGGAACTTGATTATTTGAAATGTTTCGAAACCTTAAATGAAAGGGATTTAGTGAATTTCGACACAATTAATTTCTCATTCCTCTTCAATAACAATTCCTTTTCCATAACATTGTATGCAATTTCAAGTTCAAGGTAATAATCACTGTTTTAGAGTATTTTGTTCATATTGTTTTTTTGGAATTTCCAAATACTGGGGGTTTGTTATCCAAGAAACTGATAAACAAAGACTTCATTATAATTTAACTAAACATTATTACATAGAGGACAAGGTCACACTTATCACGAAGTAATAGTATTATAATACACATCCTCGTTTTAAAATTCAAATTTATTTGCTTTTTCGCGTTGTTGGTACTCGTTTGTGGATTACCTTGGCCTTATAGGCTGGTTAAGGTCAGACTAACTACTCCTGGTGGGACTGGTTAGATTAGTAAATATTTTTGTTGAGTAATATAATTCATGAAAAAGAAATTGGCGCCCTTGCGCCGAACCCAAACATTCATCCCTGAAAAAGAAAACAATAATTTTTATTATAAAACTTAACACAAATCAATCCAACCAAATAATCTCTGAGTAGAAAATACTGCTGCACAACAAATCTGTCGTGAACCGTTTATCCTGCCGCTTTTATTAGCCAACTCAGTTGTTAGCTACTTGTCCGCATTGAAAACTTACAGCAATCCATCGCCCACGTCCGACGCGTAGTGTAGCTTTAGTGCAGCGCTAATTCAACCTCCTGATATTTTAGCATCAAAATGCATATAATTAAGGAAGATTATACCCAAATAATTTATCCCAATTCAGTTCTCTATATTTCCGCAAAAGTGTTTGAAAATTAAAAAACTATTTTATAAAAACCAATTTTCGCGGCTTCACCAATCTTAGCCATCCTTGGCGACCGCCAAACAATCCGTCTTGGCACCGATTCAGCATCCGCTAAACCGGCAACCCTCGCCGATCACCTGGAAGATCGGCAGCTGAAAAAGTCTACACGTGACACGTGAGTTTTTGACTTTTCCGAATCGCGACCGCTTGATTTGTGTTTGTCAGTGTCAGACCCTGTCAAAAGTCGGCGAATGTTGATATTGTTTTAAGCGATTATTTTTTTCGGTTTGTAATCGATAATTTTATTCGAAAAAATGAGTATGTGGGTGTTCGGCTACGGTTCGCTTATTTGGAATCCGGGATTCGAATATTTGGACAGTAAAGTCGGCTACATCAAAGGCTATGTCCGGAGGTTTTGGCAAGGGAACGATTTTCACAGGGGGAATCCTGAGAAGGTAAGATGTTTATTTAATTAAATATATTAAATGATTTAAATAATGTAGACTATTTTTTATTTATTAATCGATTTTAAAATACTATAACCATTCTTTTACCTGATTTTTAAATAAATGAGTGCAATTTGAATTTTATTAGTATTTGCAGAAGTTATATGATTACACATAAATATAACAAACAAATTTGAAATGAAAAATATATTAAATTCCGATGCTTGATTACGAATTGTGCATGATCTATTAACTTTAAAAATCGCAAAAAAGTTTCATTCCTCAATATTGGTTAGTAATTTGGCAATGTAATTGTTTCTGGCTGTCTTTTTATAGCCTCCTTAACGAGCTTTAACATAGCCAATTACGCCTCGTAATTTAGAATCACGGTCAAGCGATACGAGGCCGTTACCTGAGCTAGCACCCAACTAGACATCGTACGCTAACGGGACTTTATACGGGAGGTGTACGTAGCACGGGTGTACGTAGCACGGGTGTACGAAACCCGTTATAGGCTAATGCCAATAAATAATTCAACCACATTCAAAACTTAATCATTTTTAAAAATGAGTTCATGTTATTTTTATATCAGATGCCGTAGTCAAAGGTATTGTATCCCGATCAGCTGTATATATTGAGTCGGATCAATAGCTTACCAGTATATCAAATGTATAATAGTTTGACAGTTCAAGGGTAATTAACTTACTTCAACCTTCTCCTTGAAGATAACCTTAAACAGTCGTAAAATATGGAAGTCGGAAGTTTTTTTTTTATAATAGTTTTTATACTTTCTTCTTAATTTTATGATTTAAACTTTCATCAACCGTAGAAATCTTTTGTTTTAATTTCTTAGCACCAATTTATGCAAAATATACATTTTTATATTATAAAAAAAACATTATTTTCAAATTAAAATTTTTACAACTCAAAATTAGGCTTTATTAACAATTATTTTTTTTACACTTAAACTGTTTGTATGGCAATTTCTTCAACGAATAAAATTTTACTCTTGACGTTTCAGTAATATAACGACGGCTGAATTCGCAATATATCAGACCACCTGCTTAGTAGTGGCTATAAGGGACATTGTTACAAAAGCGCACTCAAAAACGAGTACCGGAAAACCATACACTTTGAGAGTGCGGAATGCACTCGCATTATTAAGAGGGAAGGGCGCTCTGGATCGCGGGTCTCCAAAGCTAAGTACTTAAGTGTTAATCCAATGGGGAAAAAAATATTTTATCTGCCACATTTCTCCGGTTGTATTGAATATTTTTACAAACGGATTTTTTATGTGGTAAATTAAGCTGACTTACTGGTCCCGGCAATCCCACTTTTTGAAATTAATTCGAATTTTTTTATTAAATTGTGATTAAATAGTTTTACAAAAAGTATTCGAATTTTTTTTAAAAAAAAAAGCGAGATTGTACATACCTGCAAGTTATCTACATTTTATATTTATAAAAAAAAAAACAGTGCGCGCCCATTCCCCCTTAAAATACGTAATTACAAAAATCATTTTCTTTACTTTTCTTAAATGTGGTTGTGGATTTAGGAGCACAACCTATAAAAGGGTTTTTTTTTTAATTTAGAACCACTGTCAAGTGACGATGTCGAAACCTTATAGCTGGCACCTCACTACACTTCAAAAGACATCGTACGCTAACGCCACCCGTTGGAACTTTGGACTCCACTAATTTGAAGAGCACGCATGTCCCAAAGTTCTCGGAGAACTCCGTTATTAAGTCGGTATTATTATTTTTGCTAACGAATATCCGTCCATGGAATGTGGCCGGTTTACAGAACGCAGAACCCACTTTATGAGATACCGATGCGCTGACAACTGGGCTAGGGATCCCCCCTCGTAGTGGCCCCCCGGTGGCCGAGAGGTGCAAGCGACGAGCCTCACATTGAGAAGGTTCTTGGTTTGGTCCTTGTCCCAGCCATACTATAGAAGTATTCGTGCTGGTGGAAAAAATACTCTAAAATTCACCCGGGTGCCCGAGTACACTGAGATATACGTGCTCGTTACATCTGTGGAGTCGAAAGTCCCGGCGGCGTTAGCGTACGATGTCGCTCGAAGTTCCGTTTGGTGGCCGCTCAGGTGTCGACGTCGTCACTTGACCAGGGTTCTAAATTACGAAGCGTAAATTACCCATTACCCCTCGTAATTTATTAAATACGATCTTCAACCGTGCCATCCAGTAAAAATAGTCCAACCAGAAGAAAAGTAAATCTCTAATGCTAAGTGCGGCGTCGCTGTTATAAGCAATGTTGGAAACCTACTCAGGTGTTGGCCTCGTCAATTGACATCCTTTTGAAAATACGCGCTCTTCGCCAATAATACAGTGTAGTTCTAGTGAAACATTATTTCAACCAAACCAAAACGCCGTATTCCTAATGCATAAGTAAGATTTCTTTGGTAACCATCCAACTATTGATTTAATAAAAGGAGGAGAAATAAGAATTATTAATATTAATATATTCTTGGCGTCCCCTATTTATAACGAATTAACACTTTTAGGGGTCTTAGGAGTCTTAAAAATGTGCAAAGGATGTACTAAAAAGCACAGTTTGCGATTTCATGTAATTTTTTAACTACCCAAAACAATATTTATTATTAAAAAAAATTTTAATCAAAATTTTTATAATTTTTTTAAAGTTCTTAAAAAATTTCTAATTAAAATTGGGCTTAGAAATTAGGTATAAGTCTTTGTTTATACATATTTGTACAATATAAAGTCATTTTCTTGGACATTTCTTCAATTTTGACCTCAAAATGTGGCGCGCAAGCCCAATTCAAATGTTTTCAAATTTTGTAAATAGTTTTATGTTTGTTATCATTTATTATAGTTTTGGCTAAAGTTTTATCGATTTTAAATATTGTTTTAGAATAAATACAATGTATTTATTATAAAACAATATCACATATAAAAAATTATACTTATATATTGAGTAGTTAAAAAATTACATGAAGTCGCAAACTATGCTTTTTAAAACATCCTTTGCACGTTTTTAAGACTCCTAAGACCCCTTAAAACACCGTCTGGCGATTCAACTGTATGATATAAAAATATATTTTCGAGAAACAGAATTCTAGCATTTCTTGTACAAACAGAATTCTAGCATTTCTTGTTCCATTATTGAGTGGTGATTGAAAATCGTGAGGTGTTTCGCAAGCTAGTCTCGCCACTTTTTTTTTTTAGAATTTTTCTCATTTATAAAGGAATGTTATGACAACACGAAATACCAAATAACAATTTATAGAGATGCAATTAATTACAGATTAAGTTCTAGCATTTTTTTAAATATTTTTTTATCGGTATGCAATTACTTATTAAAATAAACATCGGATAGAGTAAAATAAATTATAGAAGGAATTTGATAACGTCGTTCTGCCTATTATTCTTTGATATTTCGAATGAAAATGTCCAATCGGGACCAAACCGTGGTATTATATAACTGAATTTGTTTTAAAAGAAAGGTAAAATCAAATATTTATCAAAATGACTTTTTTTATGTAGTGGCCTTGCAGCCTTAGCTATAATTTCGTTTTAGCGCGAACTTAATACCCCTGGAAAAAAAAAAAATACCGGTTCAGAATTTCTCGGATGGACACTCTTTTTCTTTTTAAGATACTTTTTTTTTTATAAATGTAAGAGTTATCATTTGATGCTTTTAGGTTCAGCCAGGTTTATTATATAATTAACAAAATAAAAAAATTTCGTGAAGCCAGCTTATATAATCTTATATGGTAAGGTTATTATAAATTTGCTGCATTTTATCATTGAAGAATTGAGAATAAACGACGTTGACAAAATTAAAATGTATTATAATTTCTTTTAAAAAAAAACAGTACTTTAAAAGCATGTCCTGTCCTGAATTTGTTTTTTCAAGGATTTTACTCACTTAAAATTCGTTGTCAAGCTCCCTAGCAAACTAATAAAAAAAATCTCCCAATTAAGATCCCATTTGTTGATAAATTTTTTTGAATTATTAAAAACTAGAGTAACATGTTTTGCTAGTAATTTGTAAAATTAGTACCTTGAAAATCGGTTTTAATAGTAAATTAAATGGTTTAGTTGCGAACTGTTAAAACGAAGCTTAAAATTTAAAACATAACTTTAAAAACTTCTTTTTGGAAATATATATTTTTTTTTTGGAAAATATAAGAATGTTAAGGCTATTTAAGTAATTTTTAATTCCAAATTTCTAAATATATTGCTAACTTTAATTTGCGTCTTCGTTCATTGATATAGCTGTTTTTAGAAGGGAGAAAATGTTTGTTTTAACAAGAAAAAAATTTCGTTTTAGTAACAGTATTTATAAATACCTATTTTCGATAGTGTTCAATTGTTCGATGAGTACCTAACACTTAGAGGACCAGTAAATTATCTTTTCTAGCTAGAGAAGAATTAAAAGTCAGAAAAGTGACTCTTTACTTGTCCCTCAACCCTTTTGGTCCCGAAATCGTCACAAGGTTCCTCCAGATGTCAACGCGCTCTTCGGACGAGATAAAAATACGAACGTTCGACGATAAGAACAATTCCGCCATTGTATGAACCGTGATTGCAGTTGCTAAAAATGTGGGTTTATCAATGAGCGAACTTTTCATCGTCGTCTGGAGAAAAAAAATACGAGCCATATGACAAGGGCATATCAGTTGGTCCATCTGTTTCTAATCTATCAATTAAACATCTTTTTGGAATCTGGTTGAGTCATAAATGCGTATTTTAAAAATGCATAATTTTATTCGACATACATAAATTAAAAACCTTTTTTATAACAACGTGCAAAAAAGTTCACCTTTTTATTTCATATTCATTCATAAATCGATGCGAAAATGAAAATGACACTTAAAGTGCTTACGTCCCACTTTGGGACTTTCCGGCACTGGTGCGGTAAAGTAAATAAGAGTATCTGATTGGTAGAAAAACAAAATGATGTCATGAATATCTCCATGGAAACTAAATGGTCATGAACCTCACTTATTTCTATTGGTTTATTACTATCGCATATTCTAATATCTCCATGGAAACTACAAATACTACAAAAATTATTAAGGGAAATTAAATAAGACAGAAGTAAGAACACAAATGTCACGCTTTTACATGGTATTATGAGAATATTTAAGCAAGCACGTGCCAAATAGTACTTTATTAAGCTTTTGTCATTATTTCACTTAACCTACGGTCTCGTGAAATAAAAACCACTCGCTTAACCCTCTAATGCATGATTTTTTATTTTCATCCCAAAAAAATATATATGTATCTTCAATACTCATACATTATGGGAAAAATACTGAAAAAAATTTAACTGCATTAGGTTTCAAATAATTTCAATTAAAAAAAAATTTTCCATGCGACAAAAACAAACTAAAAAATTCCAATTTTGATAATAATGACTAGAAAACTACTAAATATATTTTAAAATAACCCTTTTTAACTATATATAATTTTTCAAAACAATTTATTTGTATTTAGTACTAAAATTATTCTACTTTGACTTACGCCAGAAAACGTAATTTCACAACAGTTAATAACCTCACTCTTTAATTTTGAATACACTTTTACTACTGTCATTTATGAGGGTTATTATTAACTAAAACTTCAGAATGGAATGTAATAGATGAAAAAAATACAAATTTGTCTAGATTGAGGTCTACTTTAATAGAATAAAGTGGATTATGTAACTTGTTACCGAACGGTAACACTATGCATTAGAGGGTTAATAAGGTGTTATTTTCGGCACTAGTTGCTATAATAACTATTAATGACAGGTTTTTTTTATGAGAGTTAAGTTTTTTCCTCATTTATTAATATTTTTGAGGCCCAGTGGCTTAGTTAGTGCTTCGCAGATGTCGACTTTACGATAATAAATTAGACTGAAAAGTATAACACAGTTACCAAGAACACATCGTTGTTTATTCGAATCCAAAAGTAATGGTTACAACTCATGTTGCCAGCGCACGTAATAGAAAAAAGGTTGGAAGAGCACATCAAAGTATTGGCTACTATAAATACACGTCATAGTTATTAGAAGTCACCATTTACTCCCCATGACGGCCCGCGACATCCTCCCCACCCTGGTCTACCTCAAGAGGTATGACCAGTTGGATCGGTCTTGTGATGTGTCTACCGCTGACTTTGATGGTACACGCTCGTGTTCTTCCATCACGTCCTTCAATTATGTTTTCGACACGTCCCCTTTTCCACATGTGTCTAGGTCTTACTTCTTCTTGCAGCAAAACAAGGTCTCCAGAGCGTATATTAGAGGATTTTCCAACATTCTTTACCTCGTGAAAGGAACGTAGCTGAAGCAGATACTCTTTAGACCATTTCTTCCAAAAAGTATCCAACAGGTCTTGTTGCTGCCGGTAGAGTTTTGTCAGTGCTCTTTCTTCACTCTTCGGCTTGGATGGAATCAGAGTAAGCTTTTGGCCAATCAAAAAATGAGAAGGCGTCAAGGCATCGAGGGAGTCTGTATCTTCTCCGCTTGTAAGAGGTCTGCTGTTCAAGGCGGCTTCAATTCCTATAAGTACAGTGGCTAGTTGTTCCTCTCCCAGCAATGCACGGCCAAGTGTTTTACGGAGACATCTTTTGACTGATCCAATAACCCTCTCCCACCAGCCTCCCCACCAAGCCGCTCTTGGGGCAATAAACTTCCATTTTATGCCGTTGTGTGCATAAAATTGCTGTACTTTGGCTGATGTAAGAGTTTGCCACAATAGGATCAGTTCTTTGTTAGCTGCGTGGAAGGTTGTGGCATTGTCAGTATAGATAGTATGTGGTAAACCTCTTCGGCTCACAAATCGTTGTAAAGCTAATAGAAAACTATCTGTGGAAAGGTCCGATACAAGCTCGATGTGAATAGCTCGTGTTGTTGAGCAAGTAAACAATGCTATGTAGACAGTGTCTGTTTGTCCGCGATTACGCACATTTAGTGGTCCTGCAAAATCTATCCCTGTGACAGTGAAGGGTGGAGTTGGAGTTATCCTGTCAGCAGGTAAAGGGGCTTCCTTTTCAGAGCAGGGGGTGGCATGAACTATCTTGCAAGGCAAACATTTGTGTATGACCTTTTTTATGGCCTGTCTTCCACGTAAAATCCAAAATTCGGAACGCAGTTCAGTAAGTACAATTCTGACACCAAGGTGGTGCATTTTTATGTGTGTTTGATGTATCATCAAGCTGGTGAAATGATGAGTTCCATCCAGCAAAATTGGATGTTTCTGAGATTCTGACAAATTTGAAAACTGTAATCGGCCACCAATACGTATTAATTTATTTTCAAATAGAGGGTTGTATTTTGTAATCTTAGACTTTTTTGGAAGTGGTTTGGATGCTGCTAAAGCTTCATATTCTAACGGAAATGACTCTTTTTGAACCATTTGTATCCAGTAATTTCTTGCATCATCTATTTCTCCAGCATCAAGCTCACCAACTTTCTTGTCATTAGATCTACAGTTTGAGACAAAGCGCAGAATCCATGCAGTCACACGTAACAGTTTGAAGTAGGAGCTGTAGTTTTTTGCATCTATGACGGGGTGAGAAGTAGCAATATGAAACGTTTGGATTTCTTTCTTCTTCTTTACTTCCAAATTGTGTGAATAGTCTTGTTTAGAATCTGGCCAAGCTTCTGTGGGCTCGGTCAGCCAAGAAGGTCCATTCCACCAGATAGTGAGATCTTTCAGTGTAGATGGTGAAACACCTCTTGATAGTTTGTCTGCTGGATTGTCTTCTCCAGGGCAATGTTTCCACTGTGAGGGATCTGTGTAGGAAATTATTTCAGTTACCCTGTTACACACAAATGTTTTCCATCTATTGGGATTCCCTCTAATCCAACCAAGGGTGACTTCAGAGTCGCTCCACAATGTAGCAGTGGATGGTGACAATCCAGTTTCATTGCAAAAATATTTCAGCAGTCTAGTACCAATGAGAGCAGCTAAAAGTTCTAAACGAGGAAGACTAACTTTCTTTATAGGTGCAAGTCTGTTGCGGCTGCAAACTAAATGGACATTTGATTGATTGTTACGAGTAGTAAGTATGTACAAAACCGCACCATAAGCTCGCTCAGATGCATCACAGAACACATGAATACTAACGGAGACAAGAGATGAAATTCCTATGAAACGAGGAATTTCTTTGGAGCAAATGTCATCTAGCTGCGCTATAACTGTATTCCATTGAGCTGCCAAGTTTGTCGGTAAGATTTCGTCCCACTGGATTCCAAGGATCCAAGTATCTTGAAAGAGTATCTTTCCAATTATTGTGAATGGTGTAAATAGTCCTAAGGGATCATACAAACTAGCAACACAGTGGAGTAACCATCTCTTAGTAAGGGGCTTATCAAGATATGTACAGAGTGAAGCTGTAAAAGCATTGTTCAAAGTATCAGTATTTGTGTTCCATTCAATGCCTAAAACAGTAGTTGTAGTCTTGAAGTGTTCATTGTTAGTTTCTAGCAAGTGTTGAAGTTTCAAAGAGTTAGTAGCCCATTTTTCCATTGGTAGTTTAATAAGTGACATTAAACCTTTGATTTCCTTTTGCAATACTGTTACTTGTGATTCAGTTTCTAGACTAGCCAAAAAATCATCCATGTACAAGTGTTTATCTATAAGTGTTGCAGAGGTAGGGAAATCATCTAAATGATTAGCGGCCAGTTCTCGTACAGTGGCACTCAGCAGAAAGGGGCTGCAAGACAGTCCAAATGGTAATCTTGTGAAACGGTATGTAGTTACTTCATCTGTAAATGTAGCTGCTTCTATTGGGTCTTCCTTTTGCTTGTACCAAAAGAATCTCGTAGCATCTCTGTCCTTAGGATGCAAAACCAACTGTAGGAAAGCTTGCTTACCATCACAGATGAAAGCAAATTCATGCAATCGAAATCGTAGAAGACAGCCAACACTTTCAGGTAGTAGATTGGGACCAACTTCTAAAGCGTCGTTTAACGATGGCATTCCTGGAGCATGTGATGAGGCATCAAAGACAATTCTCCACTTGACCTCATCTTGCTTGTTTTTCTTCACTGCATGATGTGGTAGATAGTATACAGTGTTTTCAGTTTCATTAGTAGTTGGGCAAACTTCAACATGACCTTGTTCAATATAGTTGGACATGCATTTTTCATATTGCGTCTTCAAAGTTTGATTTGATGTCAACCTTTTTTGGAGTGATTGGAACCTGTTCTCAGCAGTAGATTTGTTTGTAGGTAATGTCGAGGAAATAGGTTTCCAAGGTAAGGACACAACTCTTCGTTTATCCTCAGTTTGGTAGGAATTGGTAAATTCTGTCATGATTTCATCCTCTCGAGCAGTCTTGTTCTTAATTTGTGTATCAGTGATTCCGATGCAATCCAATTCCCAAAAGTGACGCACTTGATTGTCTAAATAGTTTGAAGAAGCTTGAATAGAAACATGGTGAACTGATGAATCTTGTGTGATGGTGGTGTGTGTTCGTGACCCATTAAGGACCCAGCCAAAAATAGAAGGTACTATGGCGAGTGATTCTGTAACCTTAATGGGGGGTTCTGTAGTGATAATTTGCCAATAGTAGTCACCACCAATAAGCAATTCAATAGGTAAGTTGGAGTCTCCTGGAGGATCAGCAAGTGTCAGTTTTCGGCTTCGAGCAAAGTGTACAATGTCTACAGGGGCAGCAGGGTGTGGAGTATATCTGTTGGAACTTTCGAAAGCTGTAATTGAAACAGAGTTTTTGCTCCACGGACTTGAAAGTGAAAGTCGAACACACCGTCGCATGTCCTGTGTAGAAGTGGGAGATTCAAATGTGTGCACATTTAGTTGCTCAGAGCTTACAACTGAGAGTTTGAGTCTGTCAATGAGGTTTGCGTCAACAAAGCTTGTTTGACTACCTCCATCTAAGATGCATCGTGTCAACTTCGTAAGACCTGTGGGCCCAGTAACATACACACATGCAGTTTGTAAATGTGTGAAACTAGTTTGAGGAATGTTAATGTGATTAACTTCACTATTAGGAATCACAGTGCTAGATTTAGTTGAACAAATAGAAACATGGTGTTTTTTCTTGCATTTTGTGCAACGAGCAGTGTCTTTACGAGGGCAATTTGACGATCTATGTCCTCGATTTGTACACAAAAAGCAGCGATTAGAGCCCTTCAGCTTTTGTATACGAGTGTCATAGTCAGTTATGGTTTCACATTGCTGAGCCCAGTGCCCAGAAGTTTCACAGAAGGCACAGAAGGGTGTGTAATTCTTCTTTTTTGATCCAGAAGTGAGTTTTGTATTGACATGGAAGGCAGAAGTTGGAGTAAATGGTACTATAGCTGCATCACCTTTAATTTTCAATGCTGCCAGAGCTCCTTCCACTTCTTCGGACAAAAAGGCCATCATTTTCGTAATGTTTCCCTCTGACAAGGACTGTCGTTTGGCATGAATGACCCACTTCTTAACTACATCTTCAGGGAAAGCTTTTAGAATTTTAGGAGCCAGGATTCGTCCATAACAGTCTATATTTTCGCCAAGAGCTTGCAAGGCTTGTAGGTGTCGATTACATTCAATAAATGTTTCATTCAGAACTTGGGGAGTGTAATTGTGAATTGGGCGTAAGTTTTCTAGAGTATCTAAGTGAGTTTGGATAATCTTATCCTTATCTCCGTATTTAGTAGTTAGCAAAGTTTTAACTGTCTCATAAGTTTCAGCAATCACACTGATTCCATCTACAAGACGTTTTGCTTCACCATCTAAAAATCCTCTTAAAAAGACGTGTTTGTCGATAAGGGAAAGAGTGTTGTTACTGTCAATGCATGATTGAAAACGCTCCCAGAAGCTTGAAAATTCTTCTATGTCACCATAAAATGTGTTTATAACAATCGTAGGCAATTTTACTTTCATATTAGTATCTGATGTTTGAACAATATTGGGTAAGTTATTTAGTTGAACAGTAGAGGAATCGGTTATTACCTTATCGGATCCTTCTCGTATTTTCTTCTTGGCGAGGAAGATCGTTAACTTGGCGTTCTCTTCGTATTTTTCACAATCAACTATGTCGTGCTCGTATTCCGTATCAGTTAACGACGTATGTATTTCTTTGTCAACTGTGTTCAATTCTTCTGCTTTTTCTTCTAAACGTTGTAGTTCATATTCTATGTTCGTACATTGTGGTACTTCTTCAATCTTAGCAATCAAACGAGTCACAGCGGCGCGTAATGTTGTCCGTCTTCTTTTCAAGTTTACCAATGTGTCGTTAGTTGCCATGTTTGAGAAATGCGGTAGTTCGTATTAGAAAGGCAAAAAAAAAAAAAAATCAGGCGTTCATTAAATTGAGTTTCGGCACCAGATGTCGACTTTACGATAATAAATTAGACTGAAAAGTATAACACAGTTACCAAGAACACATCGTTGTTTATTCGAATCCAAAAGTAATGGTTACAACTCATGTTGCCAGCGCACGTTGAAAGAAGGTTGGAAGAGCACATCAAAGTATTGGCTACTATAAATACACGTCATAGTTATTAGAAGTCACCATTTACTCCCCATGACGGCCCGCGACAGCATTGCCACGCCACAGGTCCGGGGATCGAGTCCCAGATTGGGTGAGGTTGACTCATCCTTTCATCTCTTAAGTGGGTCGATAAAATGAGGACCAATCATGCTTGGGAACCGAATGAGGTTGACCGCCTAACCGAGACATATACCTAGCACCACAGAGCCCTTAGTCAAAAAGCCGAAATGGGCACGGCAGGCCTCGGACCACTAACGGGCGTTGCGCCGAGGAGTTTAGTTTTTATTAATATATTCACCTTTTGATGACAGGTTGCACTTTGACGAGTATTGTTCTGTCCAGTTCTTCCCGATATGTGTAAATGCAGCCGATTTAATAGCAAGAAAAAATGCGGTTATTCTCGATTGTTTTGTTCGAAAAAAAAAAAACTAATAAAACAACTGATTTGTAAAAATAAACATTGGGAGACGAACCAAAAGAGTTCAGGAGTAAATTTACGGCAACAAGTGAAGTTTCTATTTTCGTAATCACTTCTTTGTCTAGTAACGACAAAAGTTTCGAGGCCTTGGGACATTATGCAATGTTGGATAACCATTTGACATTAGTCTGAGCACAGCTTTTAGGCTCCCATAGGCAAGTTCATTGGCGACATTTTACAACAGTAAATTTAATTGGTCGCCAATTAACGTGCCAGACCCTATATCTTAGTCATGAAGAACGTGAGTTTTTAAAACTACACACTTCAGTTGAATTGCTTATCTATCGTTTTTATAAAGATTTTAAAAGCGTCCTCTAGCGGGACATTTTTTGTGATAATTTTTTTTTTAATTTATCAAAAAACAAACCTTATATTACAAATTCAACATAGAATTTAAAACCTATTTTAGGGGATGGGGATAATGGGTAAACTAGATAATTTAGTTTTACCATTTACTAAATTAAAAATTGAAACGCATTAA
Organism: Hylyphantes graminicola; assembly: GCA_023701765.1. Classification (NCBI taxonomy): domain Eukaryota; kingdom Metazoa; phylum Arthropoda; class Arachnida; order Araneae; family Linyphiidae; genus Hylyphantes; species Hylyphantes graminicola. Next base: position 14,466,281 of record CM043112.1, read on the forward strand.
AAGTTAATAAAAACAACTAAAGGCCATAGTCCTAAACAATTTAGGGTTGCATGTTATTTTACACGAAAAACAATTTTTCAAAACTTAAGGGAGAATGGGCGTGCTGGATCGCGGGTCTCCAAACTAAAGTGCCTAAGTTTTAATCCAATGGTCAGAAAACTATTTTCTCTACTACATTTCTCCGGCTGTATTGAATATTTTTACAAACAGTTTTATAAATGTAGACAACTTACAGGTCTCTATCTTCCCCCTTTTTTGAAATTGTTTCAAATATTTTGTGTAAAACTATTTATTGAATTTTTTTTAAAAATCAATTGAATCAATTTCAAAAAGTGGGAAGGTTGGGACCTGTAAGTCTGCTACATTTATTAAGTAAAAAAAATACCGATCTAAGCTATTCAAAAATGAGCGAATTTATAGATTTAAATTAAATAAAATTGTAGCATTGAACTTTATAAACAGTCTATGGGGATGATTCAATGACGTAGTTCTCTTCGAGAAATGACTTTTCCAGACCGGAACTCGCTTCGGAAGTTAATGCTATCGAGTTCTAATGCAAACTTGCGATATGCATATTTTGCCTATTTCTGGTAAATTATCATACAAAGGACAAAGCTCCTTCTACACCAAGTTGGGACACTTCGCGGGATGTCTATGGGAGAGAGTGGCTCAATTGGTTCGGTGGATTTTCGGGCTCCAACGGATCGCAGCGCCTTTAGCTGGCTGGAAAAAGTCAGTGTGCATCAATAACTGTCCCATAGAACACTTTACCTACGGGCGTCGACTGACCCGTAGACTAAAAATCTTCTAGACCAGCAACTTAATCTAATGCCTAGCTCTTCTAACGTGTCGAAAGCAACTAAAACACTATTAAAGGTTGATTTGTTGATTGGCATAATTGTACTTTCAATTGTAGGGCTACTGTTTCTTCGGAATGTTCTCTGTTAAAAAAAAGTTACCCACTAGTGATTATTTCAACCGTTAGTCATCCTTTTACATCGGACCTTTTTGACAATGTGAACAAATAACATTTTGAGTTAATTGCATGACACAAAATTTGCATAAGGGCCCGTCTTAATATTAAAAATGTTACGAACTTTAAAATTTTCAATAGCAACACCCAATTTTAATTACTTAGAAATGTGAAAAACCCTCGAAAACCCCTAAATCTAAGTTTTTGTTACATTTGGATGAATATTTGACGAGTTATTCAATCGAATCACTTGTGGATCTTTGGGGGACCATGTCTAAAATGACAAGCGTAGTCAGTCTGTAGGTTTATTAATGGAGAAAAAGAAGCACAAGGTCAAATATCTTGAGGATGGGCCTACGAGGGATATAAAAGTCAATGAGTAGCTGTATATATTCAAAAATAAAGTCGAAAATAAGTTGTAGTAAAAAATAGATCCCTATCGTCACTTGATAAGGATTCCAAATTACGAGATGTCATTGGCTCTGTTAAATCTCCTAAAGGTGATTGCAAATAGGCAGCCAGAAACCATTACATTAGTTCCCTTAGACACAAAGGGGGCGCGCTAGTTTCTATGTTAATTTCAATGTAGAAATTCTCCAATGAGAGTTTGAAACTTAGAGTGTTCTTAGTCTATGGGTCAGTCGACGCCCGTAGGTAAAGTGTTAACATGGGAAGTGAAAAGGGAGAGGAGGTGTTTGACTTCCCCTTTAAAAAAAATTACCCTGGCGGTACTTTCCTAGCACGATCCTTGCTAGGGATATTCTTCTGCCATTGTTTAAGATCCTCTTCATTATTAGGTGCTTTAAACAAGGAAAATCGATAATTAATTTCATTTTTGTATCCAAATTTGCATCCCGGAACATAACACTTTTTCGTCATTTTCGGCCCCCAACGTATCGCAATGCATCTAGCGGGAAAAACCTTGGCTACGGTCGTATGTATGGTGTCTGTAGAAGGAGTAACTTGGCGTAGAAGGAGCTTTGCACAGTGGTGGCGCTAGGAATTTACCGACGGGGGAGCTGACCTACCCCGACGGCCGACGGGGGGGGGGCTGAAGTATAATTTTGAAATAAATTACCTTAATTCTTTAATGTAGATCCGTAGGATAAACATGTTTTTTTTTTTAAATTTGGTGCAAAAATTGTAAAACTAACTTTACATTTATAGAGTATATTAGTATAACCATCGCTTAATGTTAAGAAAAATTATTACAACATACACTTTTTTTAACTAATTTTTTTTTTAAAATCCTACTCCTTTTAAGTTACAACTTTAATTTTTTTTATTTTACAACTGTGTAATGGTGATATTAAAAAAATGCTGTTTTTTTTTTTAAATACATACTAGTTTTAATTTTTAATATATATTATATAAAAAAAAATTGAATTTTCAATTCCAAACTTTAATTAAAAAAAACTAGACTTCTTTACTCAACATTTTTTGGTTCTGTTAAATATGCTAAATGTATTACAAAAAAAATTATTAAAATCTATGCAAATTAATAAAAATGCATTACACTTTTTTAATTTGTGACGAAATGAAAAAAAAATATGTATAAGATTTTGATACATAAAGCATTTTAACATAGTGTCAACTGTAGAAATTTCGAAGATAAGGATTTTTAAACAGCACAATTGGATCGCTTTTCAAACTAGTAGAATTTTGAAATCTGGTATACGTTTTCTGCACTATGTCTATTTTTGTATTGTGCAACAAAAAAATTCCCTCAATTCCAAGGTACTGGTCTACCTTAAGTTTATATAATTAGCTGTCAAATTATGCCAGAGATCAATCAGAAATATGTCAAATACGTTTCAATTCAATATATAAAATTAAACTTTAATTATACATAAGTAGAACTACATACATAATATAAAATTTAAATTTGCATTAAAAAATTCACAAATTACAAAAATTCACTAAAAAAAATTATTTTACATTTTTTAATGGATATGTATCCAACATAAAATCTTCAAAAACCTGATTTTTTAAAAAATATTTATTGCGAGGAAAACATGAAATTTATTTAAAGTGCCCTAATAAAAAAGAAATATAACATAAAACTAAAAATATTTTTATTTATAAATAATGCAATTTCTTAGCCGTTTTCTTAGTAAACTAATAATAATGAACAATCAATGAATCCATTCCAAACTGATTTATAACAAAAATAAATTTTGCTTCAAATATTATATTTAAATAAGTTCCTTGTGCCATTGGTGATGGTAACAGCGGATTAAAATTAGGTAAAATTACATTTCAATACTAATTAAGGTTAATTTGCCGACAGACAGTAGATAAGTGTCCGTCCGTCCGAGCGTACAGACATCTACAAAATCGCTAAAAATGGAAAAGTTGTACTGGCATGCTGAGTCCCTTCTTCAGTGTACCTTCCAAAATCGGTCCTACCCGCTGCATCTTAAAAATTATTTTTTGTTAGTTTGACTAGGTTTTTTTTTCGAAATTTATCGTAATTATTTCGAAATTAATTTATTATCGGTTGCTAGAATAATTTATATTTTAATTAAAAAATATGGAATATTGCACGCTTTAAAATAGGAAGAACACATTTCATATCATCATCATCATACAATCAAAGAATCTTTTTGTGTATAGATTTCTTGTTTGGGCTATGAAAGTGAGAGACAGACGGGCTGAACTATTACAATACCTTCCCCATTTTACGTTATAAACGTAGTGTGAAAGCTAAAATTGGAGAAAAGAATTAAACCATTTTTATACGTTAAAATAAATACGAACATTAATGTATTATAATTTTTTTACGTACCTTCGGTTTTAGAGAGATCTTTTTTGATCGTCTTCACTGGATTTAGCGATTCCCATAGACTTTTCCTTTTTTTTTACGCCAACTTCTACGAACAGAATATTCCTGTTTTTCTTTTCATAATCTTGATGTTTCAAAAGCTGTGTGTTTTTTACATAGTCATTGTCAAATTGTTTGCACATAAACAACATTCAACCTTAAAACGTGAACTTATCCCTCGTTTATTATTTATAACCAAAATATTAAAACAAACAAAATCTATTTCGAATTTGTGGTTAAAAAGCTGAGCAACCTACTGTATACATTTTACTGCTAAAATTCACAAAAAATCTACGCAAAATAAAAGTGTATACACTTTTTTATCCAAAAGAAAATGAACGTTGGTTGAAAGCGCGAACAGGTTCACAATACTGTTGCACTGTCGGATGGTACTATTTTTTTGCATTTTTCTTTCCCAATAGTTCACCCTCTATTCTGACGACAGACGACACATCTGTCTTCACCAATAGCAGAAGATTACCAAAATGTCCTTTTTCTGAGAATTGTTTACCCCCTTTTTTTGGTATCCCTTCAACACATCGGGTAAAATTACATTTTAGACCGGAAAAAAAAAACATGTCAGCATCCGTATCATTATCGAAAATTTACGAGTTTGTTACGAAGAGTTAACTAACGCGAACTGAATTCAGATACCTCTCTACAGTGCAATCCCACAAATGATCCTAACTATGTAATGTGAAACCACCACCAAACTTTCCCTATTAAGAACCAAGCAGTCTGCTCCTCCGCAAATCTTCCGCTGGTTTGAAGATAAGGGTTCCCCACTCCATGAAGAACGGTGGTGTGGTGTATGATATCGCATTCCTCGCCCCCGTGGAATGGAAAATCTTGCGGAGGGGGCGTATTTCGATAAGGGGTCGATCACACAAAACAGGACTGTGTTAAAATATGCAAAGTAGTGTTGCATTTTAAAACTCTTAAAGTTGTTTTATCGACAAAATTTTTTCCGACATTTTAACCAAGCTAACATAAGAATGAAAGATAAAAAAAAAACAAAAAAAAAAACATTAAGACTATTTTTCCCGACGAAATTTAAAAATTCCCCGACGGGGGGGCTAGCCTTCCCCGACGGGGGTGCTGAAGCACCCCCAGCCCCCCTGCTGCCGCCGCCCCTGGCTTTGCAAAGGAGGAATACTATTAATAAAATCATTAAATAAAGTAGTTGCCATTCTCAAATATACTTGTTGTGTCTTGTGACAATATAAAACGAATTCGATAATTTTTTTTCAAAATCTGCAATGCAGGTTGTGCCACGTTATCGATCTGACTTCGCAACCACCCCTTTCCTTCCGAACTTCGCAAAACGTTTCCCTGTAAAGACAGAACGGCAAGACAAGACACAATATGTGATAATTTTATTACGATTTAAAGAGAAAAAATCGTTACTAAGTAAGAAAAAATAAAATTTCCAAAGTTAGAAACAATAGGCAAAAATTAAAGCTCAGTATTCGCCGTTATAAAAAAAGCACCTACATTTTATCTACGTTTTAAACAATGTGTTAAAAGAGCGACATCTATCGCCAATTTATTTATGTATAAAAAGTATAAACTATAATTTTCAAGAAAATCTAAATAATAAACTTCTCCCAAATTTGATAAGTCTTGTTAATTGGTATTTTCAAAGGGGTTTTGGAAGAAATGTAGATAATTTCATGCTTTAAATCTTGCCCTAAATACTATAAAAATCAGCTTCAAAATCCTAGGCACTATTTTTTTTTAAAAGCCTGTCACACAATAAAAACATACACCTAACCTTTGCGCTGTAGTGCCATTGTCATCCAAACATGAAAACCTATAGTCACTTTTTTCTATGATAATATCCAGATACAAATTAGCCCCCCCCCCCCCCACACACACAAAGTTTCAAAACTGAGTCTTAAGGGTGAATTGTTTTGTTTTTTTCTTTTTTTAATAAGTTCTTTTCAACATTGTGTTAGCATTTAACTTTTAACAAATATTTTAATAATTTTGCTTAATTATTACCTATTTTTCAAGATATTGATGATATTTTCTATTCTAGTTAGGAAGAGTTGCAACCCTTGTGGAAGAAGAACAGGTTAGTATTTATTTTTTTCTTTTGATAATTTTCAATTTAAAGCTAAAATGTGTATCATTTACCTCTTTTGAGCATACTTTTTCACTTGACATATTTATTTTATTTTGAAGTAAATTTTATTTAGTTTTGAAATATTTGGGAAATCTGGTCATTCTTTGAAGTTAAAGACAAATTATAATGGGAAAATACAACACACAAATTATTTGTCATAATTAACATTCAAGAAACAAAATGTATGCATAAAAAATATAGAAGGCTGTGAAATGTTTAAAAGTTAACTTCCAGTGAACATCAAACTTCCAGAGAACAAAAAAATTCTTGAAACACAATATAATGCCTTGTAAAAAAATGAATTTTTTTTAAAAAAAGATTTATAACTGCCTACTACCTTAGCTATTTCTTTAACTGTTGAGGCAAATTTATTGTACAAAGATGTGTTTGTAAAACAAGGTCAATTAACTTCCTTAGATAATTTTTTCAATTAGCTTATGTTCTACCATTGAATTTTGTATCTTTTACCAAACTTAGGCCGTTTGTTGGTATATAAAGTGATGATTACTATACTACTTCAATATTTCATTACTACTTTTCCCAATTTACTCTCACAGCTCAAGCAACAAGCGTTGCAGAAAAGTGTGATCCCTTAAGAAGAAGTGTTTAGTAAAAAAAGAACGTTCTCCTCGTTACAAGTCAAAATTCAGATTTTATAAGAGTAAAATATTCATAAAACTTAATTTTTTTCCGTTTTATTTCTATCGAAAATGTTGATTTGATACAAAATTTGACTCAGTCTTTCATTCCTTAAGTTGGCCGAAAAAATGAGACCAAGCATAAGTGGCAACTAAACAATGGAGCCACTTGCTGGGACCTTTGTTCGCATCCCCGGGTATTTGGTTACAAGAGCTGAAATGGCTACAGCAGGCCTTGGCATACTATAGGCATATTCAAAAAATATCTTCAACTTTGTGCATGATACATGGGGAGATTCATGAACTATTTGCGCCAATAATCTATGCAGAATGAATCTTCTCATAAAACTTTAGGCAGTCATGCCTCTAAGTTTGTTTTGTTATCTGAAGGACTAACACTAATCTTTTAAATATTTCAGGGTCTGACATGGGGCAGAGCTTTCCTCCTGGGCCCAAGCGCCAGTTCGTCCCTCTCCTATCTGGACAGCCGGGAGTCCAAGCTAGGCGGATACTGCACAACAGTCGTCACGTTCCACCCTCGGGACACGCACATAGACCCGTTGCCCGCGTTAATCTACATTGCGCTTCCTTCCAACCGCCTCTACGTGGGCCCAGCTCCCTTGCCCAAGGTTGCAACAGACATTGCTGAGGCGGCCGGTCACTGCGGTCACAATGCGGAGTACCTCATAAGGCTGGTGGATTTCATGAAAGAACAGTTGCCGGGTGTTTGGGACGAGCACTTGTACCATCTGGATCATCTAGTGAGGGAAAAGCTGGAGGAGAGGAACATGAAGGTTGAAGAGGTCATGGGAGAGGAGAAGCCATTGGCGGTTGCGGGATTGTCGAGTGAAAGTTCTGATGACGAGGTGCAACCTTCGTCCAGTTGCCCTTCGGATTATGCGTCTAGGGTGCCGAAAAGAAAAGTGCGTTGTCTGGATATTTAGTGGAATATTGTTGAGCTATTTGTACATTGATAAGAGAGGACCTTGTGATGAGACTTGGACTGGCCTGGACGGTATGATGAGAAGCCATTGGTCGTTGCCGGATTGTTGAGTGAAAGTTTCGATGACGAAGTGCAACTTTGGTCGAGTTGTCCTTCGGATTATGTGTCTAGGGTGCCAAAGAGAAAAGTGCATTGCCTGAATATTTAGTGGAACATTATTAAGCTCTTTGGACGCTTATGCCTTATTCAGTTTTGAGTATGATATGCTGGGCCATAATTATAATACCTACTTTAAAGAGTTGTCTAAAGATAAAACTGTCACTCAAAAAGTTTTGATATGTTTTATACTACAACACATTGAAGTGATAAAATTTGTTAGAAGGAATAAAAAGAACAGTTATAAGCGTTTTTTAATAAATTATATATTAAGCATACTTTTATGACAGTTTAATTTTTTGATGGCTACAATGTATGTTTAACATAACAGCTATAACTTTTAACTATTAATGGCAAGATACATATAAAACATGCATTCCACAACATGTTCATATTAAGCATGCTTTGTAGAAATATTTTTTTTTAAATATGGTGAAAGCATGCTAAATACAAATACAAAAATTGTCGACCAACAACAGGCCAGAGGCCCAGCAATGTTGGTCCAAAATATGTCTATAATTCTTTTTCAGTTTACAATAGCTATCGAGATTCTTCTTAAAATCTTCCACTCTCTTCAAATACACAACATATTTTGGTAAACCATTCCACTCATTGATGACTCTATTGTAAAAATGTTTTCTTACCTCCCTTCTAAAGTATGATTTATTCAATTTCTGACTATCTCCTCGGGTCCAGATATTTAAGGTAAAACCTAAGCCCTCCATGTCTCCCTGTTTTATGAACTTGAATAACTGATTTAAATCATCCCTTGTTCTCCTATGTTCAATACGTTATTGTTTATGAATGTTTAATTTATTCAACTTTTAAACTGGTTGCAAACATTTAAATTATTTTTTTTTATTAACTGGAATTCCCATCCTTTCAATATGTTCCCTAAAAAATATATCAAAACTTTCTGAGCGATTGTTTAATCTCCAGACAACCTTTAATTAGGGTAGTATAGTATAGTTGAGGTCACCCTTTGTTGTGACATGCTTAACTAATCACATTGTGATAAAAACATTGAATGTTCTATTTTTGCATTTAATAAAGGAAAGGACTTTCAGTTCTTGGTTCGACAGAACAAGCCAAGTCTACAGATTACATGTTTAATAGAAAAGCTTGTTATCTAAGTAATCAAGTAAACTTTTATTTTATAAGGGAGTTCAATCAAAATTCTGCCATTATGGTCTCTTCAAATAACTTGGATAACAGACAATTGCAAGACTTGCATTGGATGCCTATTCAGGCGTGGCTCGTCACTTGAATGTGGTTCTAAAATACGACGCCTGTCGCCTATAGCCCTCGTGTAGCTCTAATGTGACGATAATTCAAACCTCACCTAACCTTGAAAATAAATTCATTGCCTGGAGACCAGAAGAGAGAGACAGCGTAGAACATCAAACTTTCTGAGCTGATATTTACTTATCACCCATTACAATGTTGTGCATAAGCTTTTTCTATGTAATGTGACATGAGCTTTATGAATGATTCAGCCATGTTGTTAAAATAGTTAGTACTTCAAAGCATCATGTGATCTGAAAGTTGTTATTTTTATAAGGTTGTTAAAAATTATTCCTTGTTTTTTTCTGAAATACAAGCCTTCGAGTGCTGTCTTTCACTTTACTAAGTATGCATTGAACATTGAGGTTTTTGAAAGTTACCATTCTAATATGCAAGTAATTTTATTTACTGGGACTTAAAAGATTTTATACCCAACTGGACAAGTGGCACATCCTTGAATATTAAGTTTTAAAGAATAGCAGAACAAAAATGGAACTGCATTTTGATAAAAATACTAAATGTGACGTTCAAAAATACAGAAAAACATGTAGACTATCTTAAGTAAAATGAATTATACCACAGTTCCTGCATTGGTAACGTCCTGTGCCAAGTAATGAATTTTTAGCAGAGGAATGTTGGGTCATTTGCTAGTAAGAGACATAAGCTTTCAACAAGTATAAATCAAATTTTACAAAATTCAATTGTCCTTAAGCTTATAATACTGCAATCAGAAATGAAATTTTCCTCCCATTTTATCAAATTGAATGTTGTTAATTCCTAACTATGTAGAATTAACAGGCTGTGAAACACAGGTTTGACCATGGACTTAATTTATTCATGGACCTGTTGAGAAATCAAACTTTTATAGATGTCTGTTACGTATTATGTGCCTTTGTCCGACAGAGCTATAAATATTTATAAAATGGTTAGAAGCAGAATAGAGTTACCAAAAAATCATTTAATAGTCAAATAGCTGCTTTTATTTATTGATTTTAAGAAGCCATTTATAACTAATACTCCATAAAGGTAACTTTATTCTCAATTATTTATGTGTCTGTGTAATTACTTTTTATTTAAAATAAAAAGGTGTAATGTTATTTAAAATTACATATAACTCTGGATTGGTTAAATGCCCTTTTGTCATGGAAGATAGCACAGCAACATACACTACTCACAACAATTAGGGGAGCGCATGGTTTATATCCTTTCAACCAAATGTATCCTTTTGGAATCATCAGCTTGCGATTTTTTCTTACTAAGTTGAACTTGCACTAATTTACCGCTAGATGAAATAATCATGACTTTTTTGGATGTAAATAATGTTTGTTTTAATTAAATGAAAATATGAAAACATGGTGAAATAAAATTCACTCCCAAAAAAATCTCTGAAATAAATTGAGCCTAAATTCTTCACGCTGCATTCTCAGATGTTTAAAAATTCAATTTACCTATTTTTGGCGAATAAAAATTTGAAAAAATTATGGTTATAATTTATTCATAATTTATGATTTCAATTCCCCCCCTCCCCTTAAATTTTAGTTAAAAAATTAACCCCCTTAAATTTTAGTAAAAAAAATTAATATTTTTCCACCTGTTTTTTTATCATTTCATTATGGATGCATAAGGAATGTATTTCACAAATTTTAGATTTTTTTAATGAAAAGCTGAAACTGAAAAAGTTAACGAAAGTACGCAAAGTGCTCCTCTAATTGTTTTGAGCAGTGTAGTTTGGCAACAATCAAGCTTTATTACATTTTGTCTATGTTTTTAATTTAAAAATTATGTAGTCCACCCGTCACTTCTTAGCATCTCAAATATTTTGATTGTTTAAGCGAACACTTTGAAATCAGGTAGGGCGAGAACATAAAAGAGGCAGGGTTGCCAATCCGATTGTGTTTTGGCGAGCATAGGGGGTTGTGGGTTAGTTTGGTTGAAGATAAAGTGTCCCACTGAAACTACACATGGGTTATTGGCGAAAGGAGGATTATAGTTCATTGCTGATGTCCGTCATCGATTGCACATGCATTTCTTTTCGATTTTGACTTGATAGTCAATAAATTCGCACCTGTACTATGTATTATTTAACCCATTCAGTATTACATTGAGGAATGCTATAAGGTAAAATACAGCTATGTAATTGTTATGAATCTGATGCAAGTTAAAACCGCCCCTTAGTTGAGAAACTGTTTCTAAACCTTAAAGAAATATGTGTCGGCAAAAGCAATGAATTACCAAATATAGTAACTCTGGCTTAAAGCCAAACCTTCCTTGCCCCTTTTCGTTTTGCCAGTGATTGTTTTAACTTGTCTAAAACACACATCATTGATGCTAAGAAGTGATAGGAGGACTATACTTGTTTCAGAATTAAAGTAATCAAAACCTATAACAGGAAATGTATCCATATATTTAAATGTCCCATATTTTTATTAAAAAATACTTTTTGAAAATAACTTCATTGTGTAAAAATTTGTCTGCGGCTAAAGAACATTTGAATGGGAATGGGCGGTATGAATTAACTTTGCATTTTCACATAGAAATATTCCAGAATAAAACTCGTAATTGTTATATATCACTCATACTCATAATTGGCAGTATGTATTAACTCATAGTTTGTATTACTAATTATAGTTAAACTAAAAGAAAAGATTAAACTTAACAAACTGAATAAACTATACTATAGTTCAGAAACCTCTAAAATATAATTTGTAAACTAATGTATAGTAGTAGCATTTAAACAATTTTTTTGCAGATAATATTTCAAAGCTATCAAAATCCAGGACAATTAGATTTTAGCTTACTAGTTATTAATTCAAACTTTCTTGTGAGTAATAAACTTTCCTCATGTTGAAAACTTTATAATTTGAAATATTTATTTTTGTAAACAAAAAAAAAATTGCTTAGTTGGGAATATTATTTATTGTACTACAGCATATTCACTTATATAAAATATAGTGTTATCGGTTTAGGATTTTGTGATTGTGATGACTACAAAACTTTATATATAAACAGAATTTAATAATTTCACAGTAGGACCAAAACTCTGTCTTTGCTTGTGATTTTTTTCGGCAACTCTAAAGCTTGTATAGACCAGCTTTTCTTATAGGGTTACTGGAATATCTGCGTATGAGGGTTGCGACATGGTGCTCTCACTTGATTGGCTGGAGCATAGCCATGCTCCAGAGATACGGCGCTGTTATTTTTTCCCCGTAGACATTACACGGTGACTCAGCGAAGCTCTAATAAATCGCATCTAAACGATATAATCAAAGGAACGTAACCACTATTTGTTATTGATTTTGTTTTTAATGATCTATATTCTTCAATATTTATTCTTTTTTGGATTAAAATTCTTAACGGTAAAGCCAGGGATCAACCTGGGACAAAAAATGCTGTAGCAAAAATGCTAAAATGAAGAAAAAAGCTGTAGCAAAATGCTAAAGAAAAATTAGTTGCTTATAAATAAGTCACGCCAATTAAATCACTTGAATCTATACACAACTAAATTTTTTGAAGCAGTTAATTTTGTTTAGCAGTATAGCTTAACAATACATTGATATATATATTTTTTATGAATTATGGCCAGACAAATTTAAACAATTATACAAAACTATACTACTTAAAGTACTTAAAACTTTTTTATAAACATCTTAAAATAAGTACATTTTTTTATTGTTTTTGCTGTTCATTTGGTGTATTAAAATCAAGTTTTGGTTGTTTAAAATCCCTAACTTTTGATCTTTCAATACATATCCTTATTAAAATGGTAAATACATTTGTTATGAAAAAAATCCTAGCATTTTTCCTGAAAAATTCAAGGACTAGAAATTTACTAGCAACATAAAATCCAAGTCCATTTAAAAAAAAAACTAAATATTCTTTAAAATCAGAAACCCCAGTACAGGCGGAAGTAGAATAAAAGGTTCAAACGTAAACAAAAAACATTTTAACATTCAAGGTGTTCACGTGATCACTACTCAGACATCGTGAATTGGACACTTGATCAGAAAATATATTCTGGTTGTCAGAGTTGACCTGAACTGGAGCTACAAAAGTAACGAGATACTCTTTCGATCTCAGAGAAAGAGAAATGTCAATCATTCTGAAGTAATGTGACAACATCGGTAGGTTACGTTAAAATTACTAGGCAGTAAAATAAGTAAATCAGGAAACATTATTGGACTCCTTTTCTAATGGGAGGTTGCACTGGCTGGCAGAGATTTGAAGACATCTTAGTGTAATCTAATCTGAATTCATCTTCTAATTTTGATTAAAATTTTTATTTTCATTATTAGAATCGGTCATTTGAACTTGTTGTTTATTGAAATTTAAGTTTAGTTTCGCCGAATTACGTCTTAGTTTCGCGGAATTACGTCGTCGCATTTTCGCGACGGCCAATAATTTTTTTCTCGCATTTTCGTGCAACTCGTCGCATTTTGCGACAAAAGCGACTGCAGATTGATCCCTGGGTAAAGCTGTAATCCATGTTTTAATACCGGCGTGTGTCATTGCTATGGAATAAAAAAGCTGTTTAAACTAGGAAAAAAGGTATAAAGCTTTACTTTCTAATCTTTGTATTGTTAATTAAACATCATGTGGACTATTACATTTCTAAAAATAGTATTTTTTATCATTATACTACCAGAAAATGCCATTTTTAATGTCGAAGTTAACAGACGGTATTTGGCATGCGTTGGCGGAACAATAGTTGGCGGGGTAACATAAACAAACCGCAAATCAAAGTCATTGCTTACTTGAAAGTTGAAAACATTCTTATTTCTTCCAAACTAAGCAACAACATAATGTTTATATGTGTAAAACTGGAAAAATAACTAGTTTTGTTGTTTTATTGGCGAGTTTGGCTGAGCGATAACGATTTTAGCATGGCTCACCTGCTAAGCTCCTTGTCGTTACCCTGAACAGCACACAGTGTATTGAAGGTACCCTATTTTCTTATGAATGCAACCTTAGTGTAATATCACCTTCTTTAGATTAGAGTACATGGTTGCCAGGAAAATGTATTTATGTCTCTTTGAAAAATCGTCAAATTTTGTCTTTTGTTAACAGGTTAGCGACTAGGATTTTACCCAGAATGAGCATAGTCACAATTTCTTCTAACATATCATCAGTAAGAACAGGATGGTTATAAAATAGCGCTCGCTATTTGGAGTGGTCTGTAGCTTTAATGAATAATCCAAATGCAAAAAACTTTGAGACACTTCCTAATCAAGAAGGGGGGAAAATAATGGTATCATAACTTGACCAGGGCTCTAAATTACGAGGCATAATTGGATGTGTTGGCCGTTATTAGCCATAATTGGCTATGCCTCGTAATTTAGAACCTTGGTCAAGAGACGAATTTCATTTTTATGATTCCATTCTTTTTGAAAAAAAAAAATTCGTCTCTTGACCAGGGTTCTAAATTACGAGGTGTAATTAGCTGTGTTGGCCGTAATTGGCCATAATTGACGCCGCCTCTAAACTTAGAACCCGGTCAAGAGAAGAGTTTGTTTTTTATGATCATTTTTTAGGATTCTATATTTTTTGTGATTCCATTCTTTTTCCCCCTTGGTAAGTAAGTGTCTCAATTTTTTATGCATTTGGATTATTCATTAAAGCTACAGACCACTCCGAATAGCGAGCGTTATTTTATAACCACCCTGTATATAATGGAAGCATTTGGATTATTACATGTGATAGGTTGCAACTTCAATTAAGGGGGTATGGGACACAAAATCCTCAAAAAAACAAAAAAAAATATTATTATCATAAAAAATAACACAAATATTTAAGAATAATTTAAAACAAAAATTTTACTTATATCTGCAGTAGAACGTGAGATGTGCAGTTTTTTATGTCATGACATCTGTGTTGGCCAACCACGTTTATAATCTTCGCTTCCTCGTAATATTAGATAGGAATAACGTTATCGAATCCTTAGTTGGTCGGTCGGTTTGGAGTGCTTCAGTAAGGAAAGTGATAAACTTCAAAGCTGTTTTTCTCCTTGATCGTGTTTTCGATGATTTTTTGACTTTAAATTGATATAACTCAAAATCTACTGCCCATAGAGTGTCAAAATTTTTTACTCATATTTTTCAAACATATATCTTTAATTTGTCTTTATGGATTAGTTGTAAATAGTTTATTTTTTTATTTATTAATTTTAATAAAAAAAGTGAACCTGTGAAATTATTAAAAAAAACTTCAATAATTTTTTTTAAAAAAACTATGGCAAATATGAAAAATCGGTAAAGACAGTTTGTTAAATACATTTTTCTGTTTATAAAAATGCTAAATATTTGTTTGCCAATAAATAAGTTTTTGACTTATAACAAAAATAAGAGACATCACTTTTTGACACATTTTATTTTTTTAAAAAATAAATAATGATTATTTAAAACCTCTGACTATCTAAAAGTGTAAGTATATTTAGTATACATTTATGGAAAAAAAATTATATTGATATCTACAATATTAAAGAAAAAAGTTGAAAGTGTCCCATACCCCCTTAATACTCTATTTGGTAAAAGGAAACTGTACCATTGATGTTGTATGGGGTTTCCACGGTCAAATCATAGAAGCAGACCTTCATTGATTTTTCAAGGTAGGCGACATCTCAAAAATCGCATTTTCCAAACGTTGTCTGCTGTGCTATTTTCCGTTGTTTTATTCAGTTACCTGAAAACTGATCTATGATATTATGGCAGGTCTCAATTTGGTAATTAGCGTAATGTTGCCAAGCAACCGAATTGCCAAAATGTGGTAAATATTCTACTTGCTTCATATAACTTAATCGGTATAGCAACCCATGTTAAACCCAACCATATGCTTCCCTTAGTATTATTACTTGATAGGCATAGCGTTTAATGTTAAATTTTCTGTCTCGCCAAAAAGCCCCTTCAACAAAATCGCCATTATATCATAACTTATCGCGATTTGCTTCTGTATGCATACAAAGTTAGTTAAGCACCCCCCCCCCCCTTTTTTAATTTATTTATCTCTCTGTAAAAACTGAGCACATTTTGTAATATGTCGCCGTCCAGAGACCAGAATTTTACCAATTTCCCATTTATCCCTTTTACCGTAACGTAATTGCTGAACGCAGTCGTGCAGGATTGCTTCTTCATCATATGTTTCCAAAAACCCTTCAGCATACGTATTTTGGGAGTTCAAAGAATTATTCGTCGCTGTCATAATCAAAGTCAACCAGGAGACCTAAAGGTGTAACATACCAAATTAAAACTTCGTTATCTAGTCTGTTAGAAACCCGACAGGTGTTATTCGGGGAAGTCCCCTTTCAAACGGGGAAAATACCGTTTGAACGGGGAATCCCCTATTTAAGGGGAATTACCGATTTGTGCACATGCGCAGTAGCATGATTCATTAATATTTCTCTTGTATCTTTTTTGTCTTTTTTTAGAATCAATTTAGTCTTTTTAGAAGTAGGCTGCTTGCATGCAGCGCTCTAGCTCGTGTAATCGTAAATGTTGTGTGTGCTTCATCTAAATAAACCAGTTACTAAAAAGAAGCTTTAGTTTTTTTCAACATTACCAAGGCAACGGGTAGTTGCCGCGAACCTAATTAGCAGATTTTACATAGTGGCGTCCGTGTATAGATCGGTGTGTTGAATGTCAAAATGGATGAACTAGGCAAGTTAAAAGCACAACGTAAAAGTCTCAGAACTGCATTTACGATCACTAACAAGAAAGTAGAAACTGAATTTGCCAAAAAAGAGGCAATAGACATAAAAAACTTATCGTTACTTCAAGTACAACTAACGGATAAGTTTCAAAGACTGGATGTGTGTCAAACTGCGATTTATGAGTGCCTCCTCCAACAAGCGGACGGAGAAAACACTTACGATGCAGACTTTGCCGAGTCCGAAGGTTATAGAGACCGTTATTTAGAAAGTAACACCATGATAAATCAAGTTCTAGAAGAAACTAAGTTTGAAGTGGATGTAGAGAGGCAAAGACAGTTTAAACTGCCCAGAATGGAGCTTAAGAAGTTCAACGGCGATCCAAAAGAGTTTTTGTCCTTTTGGAGCCAATTTCAAAAAGTTCATGAAGACCGGACTATTTCCGATGAGGATAAAATGCAATACCTTGTCGCAGCTATGGAGCCCAAATCCAAGGCAGAAAGGCTGATAAGAAGTTTCCCTGCTACCGCGGCCAACTATCCAAGTGCAGTGTCCCAGCTGCGGGAGAGGTTCGGCCGGGAAGATTTGCTGGTGCAGATCTACGTCCGGGACCTACTTTCTATGGTTATGAAGAACGCCATCTCGGGTCGAGTAAAGACGGACCTTGCAGGCCTCTACGACGAGCTGGAGGGAAAGCTGCGAGCCTTGGAGACCTTGAAGAGGACCCAGGAAAAGTTCTCCGATTTCCTGGCACCGCTCGTGGAAAGCTGTCTACCGGAAGAAGTCCTTATGGCCTGGGAACGGAGTAGAAACTACCAGGAAGACAACACCGAAGGGAGCAACAGGTCATTAAAGAACTTAATGATTTTTTTGCGCCAAGAAGTTCAAGGAGAAGAAATGGTGGAACTCTCTCGGACGGGGTTTGCAGCACATCAACCTCGCAAACGAGAACAACAAGTTGTTCCAAATGATAACTGTCAATCCACAGCCTCAGCCCTGGTAAGCATGCCGAACCCAGGTAAGAAAGTTCCTTGTGTATGGTGTGAAAAAACCAATCACCAAAGTTTTAAGTGTTTTGCCGCTAAGAAAATGAGTGTAGAAGAAAAATTAAAAATTTTAACTAGTAAAAATGCATGTTTTACATGTTTAAATATTAAAGCAAATCATAGAAGTAAAAATTGCCCTTTTAAATCTCAATTGAAATGTTTCGCTTGTTCGCAACCTCACTATGAAATTATGTGTAATAAAAAACCTCTAGAAAATAAGACTGTAAATAGTGCACCCAATTCCGAAGTCTCACTTTATTCTAGTAGTATAAAGAATAGTTGTGAAAAAAGAGTTTATTTGCAGACTATTTGCGTAACGATCAAAGTTCAAGGACGAACACAAAAGGTAAGAGCTCTCCTTGATTCTGGCTGCAGCCGATCGTACGCAAAAAGCGCATTAATCAGGGGTTGGGTGGAAAACCACTTAGAACTGAGAAGTTAATTCATAGTCTGTTTGGGGGGAGAGAAACAGAAGCGAAGATTCACCCAGTTTACTCGGTTGAGATAGGCAATTTATTAGGTAATAAATTCTATTCGGTGGAGGTCATAACACAAGATACTTTGTGCGGCTTCATTCCTCGAATAAATGACCCAGATCTGTTGAAAGATTTGGAAAGTAGAAATATAGAAGTAAGCGATTCCTTTTCTGAAGAAGAGGAGATTAAGATTATATTAGGAGCCGATGTTATTGCTAGAGTATTGTCGGGTCGCGTAATAGATTTAAATAATGGTATAACCGCGGTTGAGACAGAAATAGGGTGGACTATTTTAGGTCAAAAAAATGATACTTTGCATTGTAACAATAATATTGTGACTTCCTTTTCTTTACATGCTAAAAGTGTGTCTGTAAATGATCTATGGGAACTTGAAAAGATAGGAATAGAAAATCCTGTGGAACGGGATCGAAAAAGTTTTGTAACTAATGATTATTTAAAGGATTTTCAGCAGAATTTAACTATTTTACCTGATGGAAGATATAATATAAAATTACCCCTTAGAAATGATTTGACCGAGTTACCTGATAATAAAAATTTAACATCAAAACGTCATGAAAATATGGTTATGAAAGCTAAAAGTAATAACTACCTTGAGGATTATCAGGCAGTATTTCAAAATTGGGAGAAATTGAATATCATTGAACGGGTTCCTGAGAATGAGTTAGATAATGGTTGTCATTACTTACCACATAGGCCGGTAATTAAATTAAGCAGCGAGACTACAAAAATTCGGCCAGTTTTTGATGCCTCTTCAAGAGAAAGAGGCAAATGTTCTTTAAATGATTGTTTGTATACAGGTGTCAACTTAATAGAATTAATACCTGACATAATTGATAGATTTAGGTTGTATCCCATAGGTTTAAGTGCTGATATTGAACGCGCCTTTCTAGAATTGTCAATAACAAATGAACATAGAGATTATCTTAGATTTTTTTTATCCTTCTGATAAAAAGGAGGTGTACAGACATTGTCGGTTGGTATTTGGTTTAAATGCAAGTCCTTTTGTTTTAAGTGCATCTATTCATCATGTTTTAGAAAATAGTGATCTTGATTTTAAGGATATTGCAGAAAAACTAAAGAGTTCCTTTTATGTTGATAATTGTGTGACTGGTGTTTATAATGTAAATGAACAAGAAAATTTTATTGAAAAGTCTAAGTTGATAATGTCAAAGGCATGTTTCAACTTACGAGGGTGGCAGAGTAATGTAGCCTGTAAATTAGTTTCTCAGCATACTGGAGATGCCTCGGTTTTAGGAATGTTATGGAATTTAGAAAATGATACCTTAAGATGTAATATTAATTTAGAAGCCGTTACAAATGAGACACAAATTACAAAAAGGGTAGTTTTGTCCAAAATTCAAAAAGTCTTTGATGTTAATGGTATTTTATCACCGGCTACATTGCTTCCAAAATTATTGCTACAAGATACTTGGAAGTTGAAACTGTCGTGGGATTCAGAATTGCCTGACAATGTTGTACAAAAATTTCTTAAATGGTTGAATGAGATTCATTTGTTAAGAGTTGTAACTTTGCCACGTACATATCATGTTAAATGAAACATCTGAGTTGCACGTTTTTGTAGATGCTAGTAAAGTCTCGTATGCTACGTGTGTTTTTGTAAGAACAGTGGCAGGCGAAGAAGTGAAGGTAACACTCATAAGGGCCAAGTCTAGATTAGCCCCTTTGAAAAACTTGAGTTGTCCCAGATTAGAGTTACTTGCATGTTGTATTGGAGCAAGACTTACGAATTCAATACTTCATGCTATGAATTTGCCAGAAATTAAGGTAACTTATTGGTCTGATTCATCGGTAGCATTATGGTGGATCAAAAAGTGCGGAAATTGGTCTGTTTTCGTAACAAATAGGGTAAAAGAAATAAAAGAGATTGCCAATGTAGAAGATTGGAGGTTTATTCCAGGACATTTGAATCCAGCCGATTTATTATCTCGGGGATGTACTCCCAAGCAAATGTTAGAAACAAAATGGTGGGAGGGACCTCAGTGGTTGAAAGAGGGTCAGGAAAGTTGGCCAATTAGTGAAATTACTTATGACGAAGAAGTTAGTTTAGAAACCAAAAAATCAACTTTAGTTTGCGTGAATATTTTAGAGGAAGTTGACCCATGGTATTCCAATAGACTGTCTAATTACCACTCGATACTTCGTTTAGTGGGCTGGATGCAACGGTTTATTGACAACGCTCAAACTTCTGTTGAAAAGAGAAGATCAGGCGATCTCTCACCTGAGGAAGTGGTAGAAGCGGAAAAAGTACTAATTCGTTCGATTCAAAATAAGATGTTCCCATCGCTAAAATCGATCAAAATTGTGAATGCTTTTAAGGATGACGAGGGAATAATTAGGGTAAAATCCAAATTAACGGAAAGGGACGATGACCCGAGTTTTATTGCACCTATTTTATTGCCTAGTAAAAGTATTTTAACCACAAGAATTATTGAGTACTACCACAAATTACATTGCCACGCAGGCGTTCAAATTCTTATGTCAATCCTTCGTGAAAGATTTTGGATCTTGAAAGCGCGAAAGACAATTAGAAGTGTAGTTAAAAAATGCATACGTTGCTGTCGATTCAGTGCGAAATCTCCCGTTTGTGATCCAGTTAGCTTACCGGAAGACCGGGTTAAGGATGCAAATATATTTGATATAGTAGGGATCGACTTGGCAGGCCCCCTTTTTGTTCGTGATGGCAAAAAGGTGTGGATAGTGCTTTTTACGTGTGCAATTTATCGTGCTTTGCATTTAGAGGTCACAAGCTCCCTGTCGACAGAAAGTTTTTTGCTTGCCTTACGGAGGTTCATTGCCCGTCGGGGGAGACCAAACACGATTTATTCCGATAACGGTACAAATTTTAGAGGGGCGGATAATAGTTTTAGGGAACTGGATTGGGATAAAATAACACGCGAGACAGAAATTCAACCTATCAAGTGGAAATTTAACCCTCCAACCGCCTCTTGGTGGGGAGGATTTTGGGAAAGGTTAGTAAGGGTTATAAAGGAGCTGTTAAGAAGAACTTTAGGTAGCGCCGTTCTAAACGTACGAAGAACTAAATACTGTTCTATGCGACTGCGAAGCCATCATAAATTCTAGACCGTTAACTTATCTAGCGGAAGATTCGAGTGACTTAATACCAATTACCCCAAATTTGTTTTTGACAGGGAAAGCCGTTTTTAACCCTGTAGAATTAGATTTAAGTGAGTTCGCTAAGTTTCAAAGACGAATAAAATATCGTCAAAAACTATTACAGGATTTGAGGTCGCGCTTCCGAAAGGAATATTTAGGGTTACTAATTCAAAAACGCGAATCAGAAAAACCATTGAGAAAGTTAGAATTAGGTGAAGTGGTTTTAATTGGAGATGATTCGAAGAAACGTATGAAGTGGCCCTTGGCAGTAATTATAGAATTGATACCAGGCCGGGATGGTAGTGTCCGAACCGTGAAGCTGAAAACTCCTCATGGAACTGTTCTTAGACCTGTGCAGCGTATTTATCCTCTTGAGGTACGAGGGGACATTGGAACATCTAGTATTGAAAAGGCTATCCCCAAAAAACAAGCTGGCGTACAAAAAGAAAGTGTTATATGTACACGTTCAGGTAGACAGGTTAAGATGCCCGATAGACTTTGCCTGTTTAACTATGATGTAGTTTTGAGTGATGGCAATCCCTCAAAAGGGGGGGAGGATGTTAGAAACCCGACAGGTGTTATTCGGGGAAGTCCCCTTTCAAACGGGGAAAATACCGTTTGAACGGGGAATCCCCTATTTAAGGGGAATTACCGATTTGTGCACATGCGCAGTAGCATGATTCATTAATATTTCTCTTGTATCTTTTTTGTCTTTTTTTAGAATCAATTTAGTCTTTTTAGAAGTAGGCTGCTTGCATGCAGCGCTCTAGCTCGTGTAATCGTAAATGTTGTGTGTGCTTCATCTAAATAAACCAGTTACTAAAAAGAAGCTTTAGTTTTTTTCAACATTACCAAGGCAACGGGTAGTTGCCGCGAACCTAATTAGCAGATTTTACATAGTCAGAGTTTTTGTCTTTGAATGCCTTTTTCTTATATTGCAAAGACCCCGCAAAATTGTTGTTTGATTCACTCGTATTATTTTTCTTAGCTCAATTGAAAAATATATTTAAATATCATTAAATCAATATCCAAGAAATAAAATTTATAACCTACCACCCATAACCAAAACAAATTACGTACCAATTTTAACTACTAATGTCTATGGATTTGTTTTTGAACTTTAACACAGTCGTATACGTTTTGCAAAATATGCAAGTGCTGTAAAATTATTCGTAAAAGCTCGGACAGTGGCAAGCATGGTTGAAAGTCATGAACTACATGAATTTGGAAAGGTTATCAAACCAAAGTCTACGGAAATGTATTCTTCTAGCATCTTCAGGAAAAAAAGTCTTCGTTCATCTGGACCTTAAGTGGGCGCTGTTTGATGGGTTCATTCTCAGTCAATTTATAATATTTTATTAATTGAGAGTGTGATGTTACCCTAAAAAGCTATGCTCACATATTTTTTTTGCATTTACAAAAATTAACACCTTAACGTTGATAAAACTGTTTTATGAGTAAAATATAAAAAATAACTCTAGATGGCACTAAAATACTATGTTATTTCTATGCAAAAATGGTATTAAAACGCGCACATCAACACTTTTTTTTTTGTTGCTAAATATGTCTAAAGTGACTAGTTTAAAGTTAATCAACCATGAAAAACATGCAAAAACTAGAAAAGCAAAAACTAGGACATGCAAAACTAGAAGAGCGAGAGCCAAGGTCCCCCAGACCTAAGACATTTTCTCATGTATCAAATGTATCGGATTCGGTTTTCATTTACTTTTGGATACCCTCTGATGTTAAAAATTAATTAAATTTGGACGACACTTCGGTCATCCAAAACTTTTCCTAGAAGCACCATAGATTTAGAAAGTATTTCTAAATCTATGCTTTAAACGTCTTTATCATGTTTAGACTTTGTCCCTCTCATCTATCGGCGCGAGAGGGCGCTACAATTGTCCTCGGACGACAAAAATGGGAAGTTAAGCAAAATATAACTACGGTGGAAATTGATGATTGGTGAAATTGAATTGAACAGGCAGGTTTTTTTTAACACTTTTTTATTAAATGTATATTTATTGATTACAACTTCAGGCAGTATACAGGCTTTGTATTATAAACTATACACATAAATAATTTTTTTATTAAATTCGTAAACAATTTATTTTTATTGATATTTTAGTTTCAACGCAAGGAAATTGATTTATGAACTTTTACATTCAGTCTCAAAAAATTAATAATTAGTAATATCACTTTTTTTGTTAGCTTCCTTGATTTTGTTTTTCATAGACAACACGAAATTTTGGATGAAGTTTTGTTCAAGTAATTTCCAGTTTTTAGTGATTAAATCCTTCTATTCCGTAGCTGATGCACACTCCATTAACACCATTCTCCAGTTGAGTAAATTATTCAAACAAATTGATCTCACAGACACTGTCCTCTGGGTTTAAGTCAGGGCTATTGGCAGGATGATGCAAATGAACATCACTTTGCACATTAAAACCAGTCTTTCATTTCGTTCGAAGTGTGGTTACTTCCATTATCCTGCGTAAACATATAATCAAAAGCATAGTTTTGCCATGCAAAAAGGAAGCAAAGAATTTTCTAGAACTAATCTGCAATCAAGTGATGTTTGTCGGTCCTTCAGCAACAAAACCTTGTTTCTTCCATCATTAGATATCGGGGCCCAAACCATCAAACTTCCACCACTAAAGTATTCTGATGAAGACAGATCTTAGTTATTTTCGAAGATTCTTTCAATAACAGTTTAAACCATCACGTCCATCCAAACTGATCTTTTTTCATCAGCAATTTAACTTTTTTTTTTATATATTTCTCCTCCCTCCCAATCCATTTTCATGTAGTTATTACAATAATCGCACGTTCTGATAGTGCAGAGCCAACTTGGGACCAGCCTTCATTATTGACCATCTCAAAGTTCGACTACGATATCGATATTTGTCCTACTCTTCTGGGACTTGCAGGAAGTGATAGTTCATAGCAAATTCGCTCTGTAATATACAAATGGTACTTTTTTTGTGATGCCCCACGTGGGTTACACCTTTTCTTATTGATGTTTTTTTTTTTTTTTTTTTGCCGCAGTTAGAATGGTTTTCAAATATTTATGAATTATACTTATTGATCGTTTAATTAATATGCTGATTTCTCTTACAGACTTATTACAATACTATAAAGGCGTCATTTTTTTTAACCTTTTCGGCTTCAGACAGTAACGCAAGCTAACCTATAAAATGGAAATAAAAAAGATAAATTTCAACAAATTTGGCCTTAATCTTATTTATAAACACTGAAGTAAGCTCCCCTGAAGTTTAAATGAAGAACTATTTAAAATATTTGGTACCTGGGTTCAAAATAAATTTGAGTTCATAAATCGTTTCCATCATTTGACATGCTTAAAAAACTAAAATTAGATATATTTTTATTTAATATCATTTTTTGAAAAAAATTATGTGTGAAATTCCTTTATTGTGCTCTGAATATCCACAAAATTTGAATTGTTAGCACTTAATACAAAGCGATATCTGGTGAAAAGAATGTTAGTTTCATAAATCAATTTCCACCCACTGTATTACTGAATTGGAAAAAAATTATCATGCTTAGGATTAGGACCACTAATTTCTGTCCTGAACATAAACACTAGATTAAATATTTATCTTTTCGTAGGTCCAAAGCAATTCTTCAACAACAATTGATTGCGAAAACACTGAAGAGTGGTAACACCAAGAAAAGTTATACACTGTTTGGCCCAAGAGTAGAGTTCTCGACGGAAAGCCTCTTGAAGTATACTGCGACATGGAAACGGATGGAGGAGGATGGACTGTGAGTTACTCATCTTTAATTACACCCCTCTAACAATTTTACGTATTATAAAGCGCGACATTATGCGAAGGGTGATCACAAGCAACCCATGGGAAAAATATTTAAAACAAAATATTTGTGTCATTTTAATTATTATTTTTTTCTCTAAAGCCCATTTCACACACTGCACAGCTACTTGCAACTGCAACTCGCAACTTGTGGTAACCTGGATTTTCGGGCTTCCACAAAAAATTATTCATCTCAAAATTTGGCAAGTTTCATCTTTTTGAAAGCAAACTTTAATCAAACTATGGGCATTGTTTGCATCAAACAGAAATTTATGTTTCCGAACTTCCTTAATTAGATCATCTTTGCCATCCATTTAATATCTATTTTTAATTGCGCAGATTTTTGCAAACGGGGAAAGTTGGCGTCTTAAAAAGTAAATAAACAACCAGTTGGCGAAGTCTAGTTCGCCACAATGCAGCCAAGGAATTCCTGAGTTCTGATTGGCTAAGGGTACATGCAACTGCGATTTTTTCGTGCTTGCAGGAAAAAATCTCACGAACTGAGTGCAACTTTTTAATGCACGGTGTCCTACGGGAGTTGCAAGTAGTTGTGACAAGGTGTGAAATGGGCTTT